>WHYT01017462.1:659999-746237 GCA_009806455.1 Tetrax tetrax | reverse complement strand
CAGGGCTCCGCTGCCGCTGCGGCCAGCGATGCGCCCGGCTGCCAAGGCCGGCCGGCACGGCCCCCCCGGTGGGGCGGGCGGCGGGGAGGGCAGAGGTAGACAGGCGTCCCGGACACCTCCGGGCTCTCCGGACCCCGACGGCTGGCACTGGGGAGGGGAGAAGGGAGGAGTCTGCCCGCCCCAGAGGCACTGACATCGGCGAGGTCCCTCTGGGTACCGCCCAAATTGCACCCCGCTGAAACCGGGACGGTCGGGGACGCATTGCATTGCCCCGTTCACCTGCCGTTCGAAACCACTTCCTCCCTGCATCCATCATCCCTCCCTCCATCCCTCTGTCGATCTCACCATTCCTCTATCCATCTCACTATCCCTCCCTCCCTCCCTCGCTCCATCCCTCTATCCATCTCTTTATCCATCCCTCCAGCCCTCCCTCCAGCCTTCCATTCACCTCTGCATCCCTCCCTTCATCCCACTATCCCTCTCACCATCCCCCTCTGCATCCCTCATCCCTCCCTCCGTCCCTCTCTCCATCTCTCCCTCCATCCATCTCACCATCCCTATATCCCTCCATCCCTCCCTGCCCGCAGCTGGGGAGTGAGCCGGGGTGAACTGCCTGCCACCGCTGCAGAGCCCTACTGCTCTCTGCAGAAGGTCGCAGAAAAGCCCCGCGCAGGCAGCACGTTGCCCCAGCGTGCTCCTCGAATCTTCCTCAGCTTCCCCCCGCTCAGGTTTGGCAGCCCAAAGATGAGCAGGACAACATTGCAAGTGGATCTTGCTCCTCAACACATCCAATTGTAATTAAAGTTCATTACACCCGTCCTAATTTCCCAAAGGCAGGCAGGTGGAAGGGGAGCCGTGGGAAGAAATACCTTTAGCAGAGTTTATGTTGGGTTACAGCACAGTTTTTTTGTAGGTTCCCCTGTGTAATGATGGGTCCAAATCAAGTGGGTTTTCCCCCCAATTGAAAATTGTGATGAATTGCCTTTGATTTTCTGAGTAAGTGGCGGTGGTACAGCGGGAGCTCCTAGGGGATGTCCCCTGGGGAGAGTAAGTTGTGATTTTACCCCCGCATTTCATAGCGATGGGTTAAGCACCTTTCCTGGAAAAAAAAAAAAAAAAGAAGAGGGTGGCACAGTGATTACATAGATTTCCTAAGGGCAACATTTCGGGGTCCTCTGTTTCCTTGGTGCACAAGAAGGGTGAATTTCCAACGGGTTCGCCAGAGCTGAAGGCAGCCTGTTTTGTCTTCAAACAGACAGAGCTGTAGGTCGAAAGAAGCCAGCCACTCAGTCTGATCCAAGCCTTGATGAAGCTGATGGCCTGAAGGCATCATATGCAAATAGTGACATCCAGGTTTCTTCCAAGAATGGCAGAAATGCCCTAAAAGGACTTGGGACTTTTTTGTTAGCTTTCCTTGAAATTTAAGGAGGGGACATCAAGGCTTTCCCATCTGGAATGCATGCACTTCAGGACCAGATCTCATCTTAGTTACATCGCGTTTTTTCCTGGATTTATTCGCGCTTTGCTGAGATCGGGTTCCAGCCCTGCCCCTCCAAATCTCTCTGGTTTTTATTTTTTTCAACATTTGAAGCTGGAAGGGAAATTAATCTTCTAAATGAAAACCTTTCCCTGAGAATTGCATAGTCATATTAGAGTAACCATGTCTATTAGCACAATGCAGCTACATGTTTTAAGAAACGAGATTGTGACAAAGATGTAAGTCCTTTTCCTCTCCTCTGAATTAACAGTTGCATCCCACAGTGTTATTAAAAGCCCTACCCTTGTCTAAAGCCTTGTAAAATGATTTCTAGTAGTTGTTTCTGTTACAGCCCTAGGATAATTTTCCATATATTAACCGTGGTAAACACAAATAAATTCACAAATAAATTACACTGCTTTGCCAATCATCCCTACTTAAGCTTCTATTAATTTCCCTTTTGTTCTGGTATTTGTCACTAGCAGCTCCCCCCGTGTCCATGAATCCTTGCTATTCCCCCGGAGCTCTGCAAACCCCCCTAATGTCACTTTTTAATCTCCTGTTTTCCAAAGGCAGCAGCCACACTGTCGCTTTTCTAACCCTTTTCTGAATAATTAAGTCCCTGTATCATTTGGGCTCTGTTGCAACTTCCCTATTTGCATTAACTCGCTGCTGTAATGAGGTGACCGGTGCTGGGAACTACGTTCCAAGTGGAAGCTCACGAGCCCCTTCTGCAAAGCCAGGATAATTTTCTGTGACGGGATCTGTTACTCGCGCGGATCAACAAGGACAGACGGAAAAGAAGAAATGTGTTTTAACTTTCAGCAGGACAAAACTGGCACAGTTCTTAATAAGAACGTTTGAGCACTTGAAGAGCGGGCGGAGAAGATTACAGAGATATTAGAGTTAGGCCAGCTGTCAAATTCTAGCAATTTTGTGTGGGAATAATTTAATTACTCCTCTGTGATGCAGTGATATGGACTGATATGGACTCACCTAGTTAATCCCTCCATCAGACTGTTTTAAGGTAAACACAGTGTGACTTTAACGTGTACCTCCAGTAGGATCTACATTCCTGAGGACCTGCAGTTCTGGGCTGACCGAGGTGATGTGCCCCAAGAAGAAGCACCGTCACCGATGATGCTGCTGGTGCCACCCACTGATCCTGTGCTAGTAGTCGGGGATGTAGTCACAAAAAGGCACGCAGCAACACTCAGCTTACAATTTTGATACAGGCTGCTGCTGCGCTGTTAGGTGACCGCGTTCTGCACGTGGTGGGATGCACTGCAGCAGTATAAGGAGCAGGAAATGAGCAAATCAGCTAATCAAGCAGTGTGTGACGTGCCATCTGCCCTGCAAGGGGGTTCCTTTCTTCATTTGAGGTGATGAGTGCCAAAGCCCCTCGGTTGTGGTTTAAACCCAGCCGGCAGCTGAGCCCCACGCAGCCGCTCGCTCACTCCTCCACAGTGGGATAGGGGAGAGAATCAGAAGAGTAGAAGTGAGAAAACTTGTGGATTGGGATAAAGGCACAAGCAAAGCTACTTCCCATCAGCAGGTTGGTGTTCAGCCTTCTCCAGAAAAGCAGGACTCCATCACGCATAATGGTTACTTGGGAGGACATATGCCATCACACCAAATGTCCCCCACTTCCTTCTTTTCCAGCACAAATCCAAAACATAGCCCCATACTAGCTACTATGGAAAAAAATTAACTCTATCCCAGCCAAAACTGGCACACCCTCTTAGAGTTATGCACTTCACATCTTTCAAAAAGTGAATCAGGTCAGTGATCTGTTGCAGGCTGCTCAGGGCTAACAGGACTCTGGTGCCTTTGGGTGTGCCAAGGGAGAGAGACAAAGGCACCCACAGATCATCCCTGGTGAAACGCAAAAGGTGTCTGGACCTCAGCATTAGATGGTGGCCGAGCAGAAGCTTTGGTAATTGTTGTTGGACAAAACAATAGTTAAGCTTGCATGGATCTAACTCGAACTCCATTTTCAGACATGGTGCAAGGACTCAGGAGCCTGACTGCTCAGGGAAGTGTTGACAGGTCACGCACAACTCCCAAATGTAGACAGTCATGAACCCAGACACTTTGCATCAAAGCGCCAAAGTTCCAGGGACACATAAATTTCCATCCGTTACCTCCTTCTTAATTTCTGCTTCAAGGCACAGCCACCCAGATCAGGATGCCAGTAACTCTCAGATGTTTTTGCTCCATCAGCTCCATCTGCTCCATCAGCTCCACCTTCTGCAGGCATTTCCAGAGAGTGCCTGCTGGATATGGGTCGGGCCTCTCACTGCTGTCACATGCTGCTGCATCCAAGGTAGTGGTCAGGACACCAACGTGGGACATGAGAGACTTGTTCCAGTCTCTCACCCATGACAAGATTTGGAGCAGGTTTTTAAAGCTATCTTTCCTGTCTTCCAGGAGAGCAGCCTCAGTCTTCCAGCTGCGGAGTGATGTGAGCTGGATCTTCTTCAGCTCGTTCTCTAGGATTTATTCTGCTGTGAAAATACTGAAATATCCAGGGCTGAGCTCCCAAACCACGCTTGCCCCCCGAGGCTGAGCCACCCTACATGGTACCACCAGAGTCTGTCCATCCAGCAGGAGAACAGGACACTCTTCCAGGCTGGGGCTGGCCGGCTGTGTTTCACAGGGAGGTTGTCAGTAGGGTGACAAGGAAGAGATCTGGGTTCAGCTCGATTTGCTGCCTGAGAAATCCCAACCTGTGTTCCCTGGGAGGCTGCCACAATCCTGCAGGGTAGAAGCTACCCAGGGGAGACGGGGAGGGCAGGGAGGAGAGCATCGCGTGCCCTCACCTTGAGTCTGCTCCTCTTTGCATAAAAACAATTAAAGATTCATTGAGCTAGGAGGAAAGGAAGACCAAAGGTGAGTTTAATTTTAATTTAGTGGTGCAGGCACCTAACTGATCTAGAGTTTCACTCATCCTCCAAGAGCTGTTTGTGAATTCCAGCCAGGAAGGTGAGGTACAAATGCCATGAGAAAGAGAGCGGGTGGCTCTGGCCCACTCCCCGTAGCATGCACAATTCCCCTTCCTGAAGGACCATCCCAACTGCTGAGCTAAAGACTCTTCTGTGCTGTCTTACTTTCCTCTCAGAAGGTTTGCTTTTTTTTTTTGTCTTCCTTTTTTCCCCTTCTCACCCACACATCCTCAGCACAAATTCCTCTCACGAACTGAAGCATGTGGTTTTCTCCACAGCCAACAAAAGCTGGGCCATTTCCCGACAAAATCTGTAACCCCAGCAGGACCTGGCCAGACTCAGTCCTGCTGAGGTGGTGGGGCTCCTGGGCACATGTGCAAGTTGACCATTGTACACTGGAGATTCTTGGAGACTGAAGGTAGATATCTCCCCAGTTAGCTGCCTCTAGGCTTGGATAGAAACTGGGGGAACATTTTCATTTCAAATTTAGGTGCTTAAATTCTGCTTTAATCCCTTCTGTTGGTTCCTTTCTAGATTTGGCTCTTAACTTGAAAATGTAAGAAGAGCCATACCAGCTCAGACCTCTTATTCAGCAAAAATGTCGAGATCAAAGTAAGTCTATGGTGATACTTCCTTGGTATTTTCTCTCAACCTCCAGCAATCCATGGCTTAAGGACTTTCTGAGCTGTAGTAAAATACTTTTAAGAAGCTGAAATCAAGATTACTGTGAGTAAAGGTGCAGACCTTGTGTCAGTACCCTCACCCATCCCCATGAGTATCTTTGTTTTGACATCTTTTGTCATGATTGATGGAAGTTATGGATAACATTACCTTCTGTTCCTCTGAAGTGCTTCATTCATTGCCTTTCTCACATCACAAGCCTCACAGATATTTCTCATTGGCAGAATTAACTATCTGGAACTCTGTGTATTCAACAGCTAGTAAAACATAATATATATAGTCCTTACACTAAAATGTTCACATTTCTTGCTGAAAGCAAATTTGAATCTGTTAATGTTCAGAATGTGTACAATATTATTTCCATTCACAAAATATAAAAGATAATGATACTGATTATTTTTGCTTAATGGAGGGATAAGTTTAGAAGTTGTTAGGTTTATTGTATTAACTGCTATAATTCCCCACAAATACTGTGCACCTGGTTTTGACCTAAACTGGGATTTCTGACAGTACTGGTCTTAAAAGCATGATGCTGGTCACTCCCATTTGATGGACCCAGTGGGTACCTGGGGTCCTGCACAGCAGAAAAAGCATTTTATCACATAGAACAAGGACAAGAGCTGGCTCTTGTCTCACTGTCTGTAAGGCAGAGTTGCAATAACCCACAGAAGCTTGTGCTGCTGTAGCAAGACATAAAATTTGGTCCATATAGCCAGAATCAGGCCCCCTGTACTGGCACAGCATCTATTACAGATCCTGCCCAAGGAGAACTTCACGTACAATCCCAACAGACCTCGCAGTCGGATGGGCTTTGTCGTATGTATCAATCACCGTGAGCTGCTGCTATTTGCACTTTACCCTATCCCCTTGCTGTACATGGAAGACAAAATCTGCTGGCTCTCTCTCTGCAAGGAAGTGTTTTGGCAAATACGTTTAGCTGTTTGTCCTGGTTTCAGCAAAGCAGTGTTGTGGTTTAGCCACAAAAGAGCAGTTCGCAAACCCCAGACCTGCCTTCAGGGCGCTGCTTGGAGAGATACCATAGGGGGTGGAGAGAATCAGTGAAAGCCAAATGCCTTTGCATCCCCAAAACGGGTGCTGTTCACCAAATTCAGGAGAACTCAACTTATATTTTCCAGAAAAGATCAATCAGAGTGACTGAGCCTTGCTTCCCACTTTTGACTCAGTGGGAATTTTGCCCTTGTCTTCTCTCAGAGCAGGATCACACCCTGAAGTTAATTTATCAAAGCTTAGATAAATTCTGTGGGAACAGAGAAACCTCAGATGATGACTGAAGCTAGGTCTGAAGATATCTGGTCCAAACATACGTGGCTGCTCATTTTCCCAAGAAGCTGTTAGGAGCTGTACAGGAGCAGCAGCTGATACCCGGCCCCGGCAGCCGAGGTGATGGAGGAAACACTATAGGAGCTCCAGGCTGCTTGGGAGCTCCCTGTTCCCAGAGCAGGTCTTCAGCTGGAGCTAAAGGAGGTTTAGAGAGAAACAAATCTGTCCTTAACAGAAGGCAAGATCCAAGCACCACCACCCATCAAACTATTGGGTTTGAATGATGTCTTGCTTGAAAACAGTCAATTAAAATGCAGCAAGAGGCCATGTTTGCTTGCCCTTAACCAGCTGAAGGCTGGCATTCGGGTCACAGCAAGAGCAATTTCAACTCTCCTTTCCTAATTCTCTGCTTCTCAGTGTGTGTTTACAAACTGCTTGAGGAGAAACAGGTTGGCCCTAGATTTGTCTTGTTCAATTTGTCTCCTTAGATAACTAATGCTTTTCCAGTGTGACTGCTGGAATAACTCTGCACTAGCTATACAACCCAGCATCTGCTTTTTTAATAGAGCTAGGGCTCCTTCCATACAAAATACAAAATAATGGTGTAATAATTAAGCACATTTATGGTAAACATAAGAGTAAGCTGAATTTGGAAGTCTAGCAGAAGAAGGAGATCCTCCCCTTGCCTTCTGAATTTACCATGTGTGCACTTGGCCAAGCTGCTCAGCAACGTGTGTCTGTGTAAAACCAAACCCCTGGCAGCTTCTCCAGCTGGAAGTCACCCATCTTCCCTCCAAACCCTCTGAAATGCCTGGCAGGACTCAACTCTTAAGCCATCATGACTTCAGAAGAGGGAAGGGGGAGGCTGGAAGATCAGAGCACTAAAATCAGTCCATTTATGCAGATCCCTTGTCTTAATTTAGCAAAATTTCCACACCCAACCATGAGGCTGATTATTTCCACTCTGTGAAGGGAAAAATTGCTGCAAGGAGTTGATGTGCATGGGCAGCTGGTTTCACCAGGATGAAAGACACACGTTAAAAATGCTTTTGAAGTGCATTTGGGCTTCCCTCTGGGAGTTTACTAAACCTGCAGTCAGGTACCAGGGAGAATTTGTTCCCTGAAGGTAAAGACAAGAATAAAATCAGTAAGAAATAATAGCCAAACCCACAGGTGTGACAGATGGCATCAAATGGACATCTGTTGGAGTAACATTCAGTTACCACAATAAACTATTACCCTACTTCCCCTCAAATTAAACGTGTTCCTCTGTTCCTGATGTGAGGACTGGAGACCCAAAGCTAAGGACATCAGGAACTGGCTTTACGCACAGTGAGCAGGGTGTAAGAGCTGGAGGAAGGCACATGGACAAGGTGGGGCAGATGCTCCGGCTCCGCGATGCTTTGCTCTGGTTTACCGGTGTCCAGCGGAGAGGAGTCATTCAGCTGACCAGAGGCAGCTGTAAGGTTCGTGCGGAGACAAGTTGCTTTGTTACGTTCAGACAAACAGCACCAGATGAAGAGGTTTGGCCTCTTCTGGAGTGAGGATGACTAGGGGTTTTGCCAGAGAGGAGACAGAGAGCTGGACAAAAAGATCAAGGAGAGTCAGTCCCAACGCCATGGCATGGATCAGCCAGCCAAAGTCACGTACCTCTGGGATACTCAGGGAGTCAATAACCAGATTAACAGTGACAACCGTTTTTGAAAAAGCCTGGTTAACATGAGAGAAAGAGTAACTGTGAGAGAAAACCATGGATTTCTGTAAAAATGAAGCTTTAAATAAGCACCAAACCAAAGTACGCAAGACAGCTTTGTGAGATTAAAAAAAAAAATGTTTGATTAAAATATGATGAAATTGTCCCAAAATACGTAGCCGTCTATGATGACTCTTCAATATAAAGCCAAATTAAAAGCCTGACAATGGGCTTTATTTAGAAACATCCTGACCTTTCTCGTATGACTCTTGTCCTGCCTTCTTGTTACTTGTCATTCTCAGTCATTGTATCTTGCTTAAATGAAAAGTGTAAGCTCTCCAGGGCATAGGACTGTATCTCTATTTTTTTTATCTGCTCTGTACAACAATGCATGCAGCAGGGAAACTCTTAAAACTGTTAAATAAAACACTTAATCTCCAATTTTGCAACTTTACTGCATTTCTTCACGAGAAAAATATAAAACTGCTAGTGTGGATATTAGTAAGAAGTTATTTGCTCACATAGGTAAAAGTTAGGCCAGATAATAACCACAGAAAAGCAACGCTGTCCTTGGTAATGATGTTCATGAAATTGCAGGACAGTTTCTGGAGGCGAGCAGTGGAAGCCCATTGCTGGGGATTTTGAGAGCATGGTTGGGCAAAGCCAGAGACCGCACTGCAGGGCTCGGTGCCCTGCTGGCAGGAAGACGAATGAGAAGCCCTAACAGTCTTCTCTATTTTGTTCTTCTATGATCCTTATAAGAGAGATTGATGCTGACAGCATCCAGGTGGTGCGTCCATGACTCAGCTGTCACGTCACTGCTTACGGCTTAAAGCCAGTGAGTCAAGGAATGAAAAACAGGTGGAAGGAGGAGGAGGAGAGCCCTCCCGAAGTGCTCACCTCCAGCCATCTCTCACTAAGCAAGTGGGGCCAATTGCAGACCGCAGGGACATGGAAGAAGGAGAGGCAATGACAGAAGGAACGGCTGGTCACCTTCCTCCAAGGGCAGCAGGGTTGCAAGCCATTCTCCATGCCTTACGTGGTGTGAAAGAAAAGCCTGGTGTGAGTTAATGGACTTCTGCAAGCCAGAAGTGTCCACCCTATGTGGTAGGGCTGAGGCCCGCTGATTCTCTTAACTCTGCTCCGTAGGCAAAGCTGTGGATGAAGTAAATATTAAATCCATTGAGTTTCATTCATGCGAGACAGAAAAGGTAACATCACAAATGTGTGGCCGTGTATTTTCATCAATACAAACTTTACTATTACGGATCTGATTTAAAGTGTCACCCTAAATCCTGTCCTGAGAATGGGTCCTCAATGTGCTAGTGACTGTGACAACAGACTCTATTTCTCTGAAAAGCAAGAAGTCCTAGAAGACAGAAACAAGACTCCTTGGAGGCAGACTCCCAGGTTCAGGTTGCTTCTTAGACACTGTTTCCTGTCGGGAAAGGTTCACAAAATAAATCTGTTACGCCTGATGTCTAAACCTGAATCAACTTTTTTTTTGCCGCTGCCTTGATTGCAAGGCCAGCCTCTTGTAACTCACAGCAGCAGCAGGTCAATGGCATCTCTAGAAGGTGGATACTCCACCGCCGTCTCTACCTTTGGGCACAATCAATGTCTAACACATGGAAATCTCTCCAGGGAGGGAAGCTCCACAACCTCCCCAAGAAACCTGTTGCAATGCTCCATGATCTCTACCATTCACAAAACATTTTCCAGCATCTGATCTTGATTTCTCTGGTGCAGTTTAAGCCTCTAATACCTTCTCTTATCCATCACAGACAGAGAGAGATAGAGAGTCCCTTTCTTTTGGAGGTAGCTTTTCGCGCACTTGCAACTGCTACCTTGTTTCCCCGGTCAGTCTGTGCTTCAGAAGCTCAGTCCATTCCACCTTTCTTCGTCACTGTTTTTTTTTTTCCCAGAGCTCTGTTCATTCCCCCTGCTCTCCCTGGACTTTCTTCCATGGTCTTCATGTTTTTTGATGTGCAGTGCTCAAGACTGGGCACAGGAGTCTTTGTCCAAACCTTTCTGTTAATCTATTTCATAACAGCACGTCACTGTCAACTGGTGTCCAGCTTGTGATGCCTGTCTCTCACAAACCCTTCTCCAAAGAGCAGTCTGCTGCCCTGTATGTCCCTGAATGCATCACCTCCCAGTTGTCCCTGCTAAATGACATTCTGGTCTCCTTCCCGTGTGATCCTTGATTTGCCACTGTTATTCGGACTTTTCAGCCTCTCCTTCAGCCTGCCATCTGTCACCACCTGCTTTTAAGTTTAATAAGTGTTCCCTAGCCCGTCATCGGTGCCTTTACCAGCGGCATAAATAGTACCAGACCCCTAAAGAGTCCCACCTTCCCTTTTGGCAGTGACCAGCTGATACCTTCCCTGTCCAGCTCAGTTTTGTATCCATCCTACAATCTTTTGGATGTTCACACAATGTTAGGACCTATCTTTCCTAGTTCCCTTACAAGAATATAATGTGTAACATGGTTAAAAGCTTTTTAAAAGTTGAGCTATATGGCACCTACTGCCTTGCTACACACACAAAGGAGAAAATTATATTGGTGTGACACAATTGATTCTTGCAAAAAAGAAAAGTGTACTGGCTATCATTTATCTCTTTATTACATGATTATTGTATGTTTTGGTACCTGCCTGGAAGTTTGTCATACATTGGCGTCCTCTTGTGCAAAGTGGTCTGCAAACCCAGAACCGAAAGGTGGATCTTGCACCAAGAAATTCACAATCTAATTCATCTGAATTTTTCCCCAAAAAGAAAATGCCAGCTCCTTCCTTATCAAACTTCACATTGAAACATCTAGGAAAAGGATGATATTCATTCTGCAAGGAGTCCCAAACAAGTAGTTATTACTGGCATCGTCAAGACCCATATCTAAGTCTTGATTTTAACAGCATTACGCCTTGCTTGTGGCTAAAAGACACAATCTGTCTGCATCCCACTCACTGTCTGCTCCCTCACAGTCTGCTCCACCTAGGACGCGAGTCAGGCAGTTCTCTGGTTTTCAAACCTGACTGCTTCCAGTATGAGTGACACATCTTATGGTGACACAACTGCTGCAGGGTCTGCAGGAATTGTCTGAAAGCCAAGAGCTCTGTCCAAAGGAAGGAAAAATGGCAAGGATATTGTTGTGTGAAATGAATGAGTAAAAGGCAACTCCAAGACTGCAAGGCACAGTAAGTGAAAACGCGGCATTTTGCACTGTGCAAAGTAAACCAGTTTTCAAAAGCGCTAAATCATGGCACCGGTTGTGGTGAGCAATGAAACTTTATCTTATTTTATGGAGTTTTGAACTTCACAGACACAAGGAAGATCATTATCAGGCTGTAGTATTCCAGCCACACAGTCTCTGACTGTGTGTTGGCAGAGCACTTGTGACAGCAAAACGTGAGCTCTGCTGTTGATTCTGGAACCAAAGAGTTAGTAACAACTCATGTTGTTTATACGTGCAAAGCATTTGGAATTAATTACAGTTTGTGCTCTATTTAAGTGTACTTTTAATTACTTTTGATTAGGATAAAGAGGATAATTTTCTTTTACCAAATTTCAGGATATTTAGAACATCTGGAAAATAAAGCAATACTTTGCACACTGGGTTATCAGTGTAAACTCCAACATTTCCACAGAAAATGCTCCATGACTGGGGAATGGCTGAGGCATCTAGCATGACGTGGACGACTGGAACCTTGTAGCCACAGAAATGGCTGGACATGCAAACCTTTCCAGTAGACAGACATGATCTGTTGCTCAACCACAGGCGTTTGCCCAAGTTTCAGGTGTTTAGAGGTCACAGTGCCAAAAAGTTCAAATTGGAAACACTTATTTTACCCATCCACCTTGCCTCCTCCAATGCAGCAGCTTTCTGAGAGGAAGTGCTCATGAGCCTGCCATCAGCCCTGACTGGTCTGTTCTAGCTCAGCATAGCAGGTGCCTGTGCAATGAGGCTCATCCTCCATCTGCCTCACAGCTCTATTAAATCAAGGCTTTAAAGGCTGCCATTCAGGGCCCTCTTCCCGTTCTGACGGGGACTTTGCTGAGGTGGACCCCAGCCTGCCTGAAGATGGAGCTCACAGCTTTAGCAGCTGGCAAAACCCATCTCCAGAGAAGAGGCCGAGGTCATCAGCCTGGAAACTGGCCAGCGTGGGTGGCCTCATAGTGCCTTGCTCAACTTTGCTGTCACACCCACAGCTCTAAAACCTCCTCTCTAGCCCTCACGGCACATGAAGCACACACTTTCATGAATAATGTTATAACAGTTCTGCTTCTCTGTGGGATGAAGGGCAGGGCAGAGCAGAGCAGAGCAGAGCAGAGCAGAGCAGAGAAGAGAAGAGAAGAGAAGAGAAGAGAAGAGAAGAGAAGAGAAGAGAAGAGAAGAGAAGAGAAGAGAAGAGAAGAGAAGAGAAGAGAAGAGAAGAGAAGAGAAGAGAAGAGAAAAGTCAATGCAATAAGTCCAGCATCTTCATCATGGGACCACAGCAAGTATATCAGCTTTTATCGTGGAAGGACCACACTACAGCCAAGGATGAAGTCTGGGCAGGCTGGTTTTGCAGTCAAACGCAGCCCCAAGGCTCCATGCAGGACCTCTCACCACCATGTTGCCCCAGCAGGTCCATTCTGATGGAATTGGGAAGCAGGCACAGATGGATGCCAGAGATTTACTGGGAGTGCAGGAGGCTGCTCACTTTAATATGTGGCACATATGCCATGAGAGTGTTAATGGAATTTATACTGTAAAAAATTATCTCCACACAAAGTATGGAATTACTTGGGAGGATTTATTCAACAGACATAAAATCCAGTGGAAACAGTCTAACCTTTCTAAGGCTTATTGTTTTCTCTTTATTTATGGAAATGTCTTAATTTATGCAACGTGAATGCCAGAAAAAAATCCTATAGATTTAGTCAGAACCTAGCTCTTGCTATTTAGAGACTTTAACAGCTATATTCTGCTCTTGTTTACATCAGGAGTAAAATTGTTTTAAGTCATTTGGCCCGATCCAAAATCATCTACATGACTGTGTTGAATGGGTACCAGCAGTGTGGTATCAGTTGACCTCAAAATGATCGCAATAATGAGCAAAAAAATGTGAAGAAAAAAAATGTAAGTAACAAAGAACATTTAAAAAATGCTTTATATTCTGCTTATCCTTGTTGTATATTTTACATTAAACATACATCAAAGTAACACTCTCCCATCCTTGCCTGTGCACAAGCAGTAAATGCAGGACTCCCTGAGGACAACGGGGTTTCCCTGGTGCCCCCAGGACAGGATGGTGCTTACTCCTTGGTGGTGAGGACGATCTTTAGCCAGATTACTAAAGAAAAGATGACACTTTTCTATGCTGTCTCTCCATCAGTGCTCATCCCATACCCACAGTTTCAACCAAAGTGTGACAATGTCCTTCAGAAAAATATGTTCCTACAAGAGCCGTGAAAATCAGAGATGCATAAATTGGTGCTCTGATGAGAGGAGATGGTCTCCCCAAGGGTTACACCATCTCTGGCAAGACTGGCCAGCCGTCCATCTTGACTTCCAGCCAGTCACCCACGCAGGGTGGCATTGGTAGCACAGAGGGAGGAGGTGGATGGAGGGGGAAAAAAACCACACAAATCCATCAGAAAACAGGCTTCTGTTCTTCATCAGCTAACACATCTTACTCAGTGTATCTAAATCCTGCACAAATTTCATCCTGTACTTTTCCACAGTTATATCACTGAAGCATCTTAATTTCTTATCGACACTAACGAATGCAACCTTAAAATGCCCCCCTGAGGTCAGCCGGGGTTATTAACTGGAGGTGACAATAAATGAGCTCCAGCAAATCTTGCTCTGGTGGGTTCCAACACCATCACCCCATTCATCTGCCTGAGACTCTCCCCAAAGTCATTGATGCACAGCTGGCAGGGGGGAACCAGGGCTGGCCCCCCAGCTCCTCCAGCTCCCTAGCCCACATCCCAAAACCAGGAAAAACAGCACCAACAGAGACTGGTGTCTTGTAAAAGAAACTTGTAAGTTGACATCTCCAAAGCACAGTGCATAATGGAAATGTAGGAGGAAATCAAATTATATTGGGCAGAGAATCTCTGCCCTGGCATTTGGAGACCTTGCCCCTGGAAATGAGTTTGAAGTGAAGCAGTGTGTCTTTTCCTCTGATTTTTAAAAGTAAATGATTTTTAATGCTCCCTGATGAGGAACTGTCCTCACCCCATGGGGCATGGGAGAGTCCAGGATAGGTGCAGGCAGCACAAGGAGAAATCTGGGGCTCAGAACCCAGATTTTGCCACTCTGGGTGATGCTGAGCAGAAAGTGGTTCATCCTGCTGGAGAGGCAGCCGTAGGGAGGCACAGACACAGGCTTTTTCAGCGGGTTTCCCTGCTCTCTCCAGCCAAGGCCAATGAGGGTCAGCTCCCCAAGCTTTGAAGGAGCACTGTCTACCAGGCTTTTGGACCATCTCCTCCACTCTCACCAGCACCACTTCTGCTTTCCATGTTGTTACCCCCCATCCAGTGCCATTTTCCCCACCTGAGGTGTGTCTCACTCCTGCCCTCCCTTCTCCATCTCTGCTCCACCTCCATCTCGGTTCCCTCACACCCCAACTCCCATCCCAGCTCTTCAGGCTGCACACCTCTCCCCACTGTGTCCAAATCCACTCATTTGCATTGCTACATACAAGCAAATATAAAATGTGTGTGTGCCAGCCACAAGCTGAAAACCTTCCATGCAAAGAGCTAATTTTTGATAAAGTTATAATCAAATTAAAACCATGCTCTTATCATGAAAAATTTTAGAATTCTTAACTGTAGATGTCACAGTCTGTATTACTTACAACAGGACATGGACTAATTTCTACAGCATTCTGTGTTATAGAGAAAACATTGTTCATATTTCTTTTATTCTTCACTCCATCAAAACTCCCTTTCAAATCCAATCAATGTTAGCTGAAAGTAATGTTTTGCCACAAAAAAAAAAAGGACCTTCAGATTTGTTCTGCTTCCATCATTTCAGTTTTACTTTTCACAATTATTTTGAATGATGCCCTGCAAATTCTACTTTGTGCTATGAAATCGCTTCAGCATCTCCCATCTCTCTGAACTCATCTGTTTTCCCTTTGCCGTTATCTCATCAAACTGTGCAACACGGTCATCTCTGCCTTTTCCATAACACAAATCAACCCAGGATAGATAGAGGGAAAATATTAGTAAATGTGAGTCTTTTCACCAGGATCTTACACGTGCTCTCTAAACGCTATCCGATGTGGCGCGTATGTAGATCTGCCTTTGAATGTGTCATTTAGGGGAGATGCCTGGAGGATTCCCATCCTTCCGAGTTTGCCAGCGCTGCCGGCACTTCACTACAAACACATTTAGACAGATGGGTGGGCAGGACGGCTTTTACAAACTCCCAGTCAGGACTTCTGCAAAAGCTGCTTTTGCCTGCTTAACAGTTATAAAAGTGGAAAAGAGGAGGGTGGAAAATGCATCAAGCGGTTCGTCTGCATTACTGAGCAGTTTTAATTGACAGCTGGCATGGTGATGCAGCCCCGCGTGGGAACGGAGGGGGCTTGTTGCTGCAGGGGCACCGTCCGTGAGCCCCACAGAGCCACCACGAAATCCCACCTCAACTCCCATCCCCATTAACAGTAAAATGCATACAACAAAGGTGCTGAAAGGACATAGTGGGCTGCCCAGGGAGCTGTGCCTCCTGCACCACCGCCATTCCCACCCCACATCCCCAGTGCCCATGGCAGGGCCACCGCAGGGACCCCAACCCCACATCCTCCTCTTCTTCTCCCCATTTCCCATAAGAGATGTTGGCCATAAAACAATGCTGACTTAAATGTTTTAATCTCTGGTACATAGTTCCTCCCCCTGGTTTTGTTATTTTCATTGACAATTTGGGATGGCTTTGCATATTAGCATCAGCACTACCTTATGCAGTGGCCATCAGAGGTTGAACTTGTCACAGCTGCATCCCAGTGTCACACCAGTAATCCTTTTCCAAGTTAATTGGCCCGGGGCATGCCGCACACACTGTTGCATAAAGGTCTGGTTTTACCTCTCCGGCAGCGTGAACCAGAAGCCAGCTTTGCTCCGGGGCTGATGTCCTTACTCTGGCAGCACAGAACCTCCCAAGCTCGCGTCAGACGCCCCAGCACACTCACACCAACCAAGCCTGGCACGGTGCAGGCAGCCTGGAGGTCTGGGTGTCAGGATGAGTGCACACAGCTAAAAATAGTTTGGAAACTGCGAAACCGGGGCGTCCACCTGGACACCAGGAAAGCGACTTCCTTCTGGGGATCACAGGCAACCGGTGTCTCTGCAGAGTCAGAGCCCCGCTGCCCAGCCTCTCGGGGATTGCCCAGGGAACTGCCCCCCTCCTGGGGTCTGCTGCCAGGGTCCCCGCTGCCCCGCGAGACCTCCCTGCGCCTGGTCCTGTTCTTTGACGTCACAGCTCTCACGGAATCACACTCCATTTCCTCGGTGTCCCCAAATCCATAGAGTGCCAGGCAAGCTAATGTAAGGTTTTAAGTGTCTGCCAGAAATGGTTTCCTCCTCCCTGCCCTCAGCTTTGCTTCTCATATAAAGACACAAGATGGTATGTTTTGAACACACTGATGCACATCTATAGGTGAACTGTATATTATCTTATAAATTGGGAATTAAAGATCTCTAACTCTCCCGATAGCACCAAGACAGCAAATCCATGATGAAATGTGTCCTCTTTTCTGTTTCTCAATAGGTCATGCCTGTTTAAATTCAAAAAAAATGCCTGGTAATCACCCCAGCCATGTTTCCAGTGGTACCAGCATGTACAACGTGGGCGTACAAACCCGCAGAGCTGGGCTTCCCGGAGCTCCAGATGTCCGCAGAAAGACTGACCAACTCCCTGCTGCTTGGCTGAGCAGTGACGTGACCCGCTGGCTCTGCCAGGGCTGCATGGCATCCCATCCCTCCCAAACCCATCAGGACCTCAAGAGAACCCCCTGATTTCCATCAGTGCCGCGAAAATTGGCGCAGGCAGCCAAGAGCTGTAAGAGCGGCTTCAGCTGCTCCGTGTTCGTGATGCTCAGCCGTAGACGCCCCAGACAGCACAGGCTCATGGGCTGTCCACGTTTCCTAATCCTTGCGAGCAAACTCTTCCAGGAACAATTACTAGCCCCAGACAAAGGTCTTGCTCTGTCAGAGCTCCCTGTTTGTTGCACTGGGATGCGTTTCGCTGCTGAGGCTCCGTTATTTCCATGGGTTTTATTTCTAACAAAGCACTCCTGTTGGTAAACACCCACTGCTCGCTGCTGAGCACAGCTTTCAACCACTGTCCCTGCAGCCATGGGAGGGGAGGGGAAAGGAGCCAGCTAAATCCACAGGCAGCAACCTGACCGAGTGGTTTCCACAGACATCGGGAACCCCTGGACCCCCGAGGAGAGGACCCAGAGGAGCTCAGCCCATTCTCAGATGCAGCATCCCATACAGGCAGCATGTGCACTGACCCTGCTATCTGCTTGGACTCTTTGCTTGATCTAGTGTTGGGAAGGGGAATTCATCAGTGTACTGAGTGGTTTCAGTTCTGAGCAGGTGAGGCTTCAGACCTCAAGAGGAGAAACAATCCTTTAAAATTGAAAGCCAAGATGAAGAAATGAGTGCTTCTCAGTCGCAGCCTGTAAAGCCCAGCGCTGGGGTGCCAGGACACCTGATGGACCAGAACGGCTCCTCTCCTTGTGCCCATGCAGCTCCATGAGCAAGCGGGGCAGGTCCTATCTGACCTGCCGCTAACCTCACCCACTCTGCGATCATTTTTGCAGGAATCTCTACTTCCCCCCTTATCATCTTCCTGTCAAGTCTCTTCCCTATCTTTTGATCCTCCTTTTCCCTCTCCTGGCTGCGGGCCGGTGCTTTCCCTCTTTGCCAGCACAGAGACCGGGTTCTCCGGCAGTCGTGGAGCTGCTTGTGTGGAGTGCTGGTGACGTATTGTGGCTGGGCTGGTTAATCACACATATTCTCAAGAGCTATCAAAGATGGTTGGACCTGAGATCCCATCTAACACAAAATACTCATGCTGCACCCCCAAAACCTACACAAGCCAGCGAGGGCTGTGGTTATTCGCTTGCTATAAGCCCAGCCTTTGCCTGGTACAGTTAAAGGTTGAAGTCTGAAGTGATCTGTAACTATAATTATACACATGCATAGAGTATATATCTTAACCTCAAAAATATTCTGATTTACGCTCAAACCTGATTATATTTACATATAAAATTCTCAGCTTACCGCTGCTGGCAGGCCCTACAGTTCAGTAACACTCTTAATTAAGGCCCTGACGGGGCTCGGGGTTTAAGGCTATGCTTAAATCTATTGACTTAATAAAATTAAATATGCTTAACTATTTATTGCTGACTAGTGCAGACAGGTGTGGGTAATCCGTTCCATTCACCCTGTCCACTTCTAGGGGCAGATGCTGGCTTTGTGTTTAATTTGTGCACCATCAAACAGGATGGTGAGGCCAGGCTCTTTGGCACTACAGGTAAGATAATTATTTAACTGACATAATTATGTTTTAAGGCAAAAGGACTTCTTGCATGCTAAAGCACGAGCATAAATTTTCATCAGTTTATTTATTAATTGTTATCAATTGTTTGAGCCTGTGTTTAGGAACTTTACCAACCCAGAGCCTAAATATACCCCATGTCAGCAGGTCGAGGGCAGCCCCAGCACCTTTTGCTTCCAGAAGAACGAGTTCAGGCTACAGCATAGCTGCACAGCAGTACCCAGAAAATATTCAAGTCCTTCCCTGTGCCCTCGTGCCAAACTGACATTTCAGAACTGCGATGTCAAGTCATTTAAATACTGCCAGTTTATGCAGCATCTCAGTTATCCTTTTACAGTATACCTACTTTTTCCTCAGAAGAGAGTGGTGTCTAATCACGTCAGGATTTTCTTAAGTAATTCTGCCTCAGGGTAAAGAGTATTTTTTTATACAACAGCGATGGATCTATATGGCTTTAAGAGGCAGATTCTCCTAACACTCAGGGCCTGGCTTAGAGGAGGCTCCTGAACTGATTCTGTCAAAAAGCGTTTGTGTTTTCTCCAGGGTGAGTTAGAAAAGGGAAAAAAACTAAATGCGTTTTGACATTTGTATTTCGAGTGTTATCCGTCAAATGTGCCAGGACCAGATCACAAATTTCCTAAAGATTGTCATGGCTATCCAGCCTATCAATAGCAATCTGGAGCTCATGTACGATCCGGGCGGAAAGGCACATTGATAGAGTGCAATGACAGATTTCACATTAGGGCAGGGAGAAACAGGGCGCAGCTAACGGCATCTTTAAAATTGCACATGGGTCTTCTTGGTCAGCAAGGTCTGACAGGCCAGTTCGCAAAAAACAGAGAGGAAACAGAAACCAGAAGGTTGCCCAAGGCCATGGCCATGCTACCTAGAGCTAATCAGTGGCTTCGTCACATGAGTCTTTTGTCCCTTACATTTTCTGCAGCTGTGGGCAAAATTACTCTATAGGAAGCCTTGACCTTTCACTTCCTATTTATCTGTTATTTTGGAGCATCGGATCTCTTCCAGCACCCATTTCTCTGAAATCAGCTAGGGGCAGAGGGACTATGCAGGGAAAGGCAAGCGATGCCACTGGGGGCTGAGGGATGCTGAGGAGCAGAGCCGGACCAGGACCCACATCTCCACCTGGGATGCAGCTGAAGCTGTAGAGCCCCAGCTCTGGGACTGCTGGAGCATTCTGCTGGGTACCTGCTCCGTCAGGACAAACGGCACTTACGGAGGACATTCAAGAGCAGCCTTGCATATGCCCGTTCAAAATCAGTGGCAGCAGTGGACAGAGGCTGCTTAAATTTTACATTGCTTCATCTATTTAGTCCTCCAGGTTCGTTATTGATTCCACCTGTGACATTACACAAAAGCCCCCATCGACCACAGGACCATTTCGGACTATTTCTGATACTCCATCAGCATCAAATTAGATCTGCTTCAAGGTGATCTGCCAGCTCAGCCTCTCCATCACCCAGCGCGCGGCTGTTTCCTAAGCACCCGATCCTAATGCAGAGAGGAGATCTGCAGGTCCTGGTATTATATGAAATTAAAATTCATTGTGCTGCTTACATTCCTGGGTTTAATGTATTGGTACCACTAACAAAACAGCGAGAGCCCACTGAACACACTATGCCACGCATTGTATCAGCTACACTGATTTGTAGACGAATGCACAAATTGATGGCACGCTGTACTCTAAAATCATAACGAAAATACCAGTGAAATGTAGTGCTGTGTAGAGATATGAGTTATTCCTGGGGTATAACAGTCAGGTCGAACTGGGGGAAAGAGGTGTTGATGTGTTTGTTGCTGAATGTTCTTGAGATCCCATCTGGTAAAGTGACACTGGTCTGTTTGACCACGGGTGACGTTATCCTTACTGAGACTGTGCTCGTCCCAAGGTTTTCCAGGGATTGTCAATACCCAGAGTCCTGCTACAGATGCTGTCAACCATTTAATTATGGATGCTTCATCACTGGTGGTGGATTAGCCCCTGATCTCCTCCAAACACAAGCATGTACGTTTAGCAAAACCTGAGTTTCAGAGCCCAGGCAGTGAGCTCCCAGGTAGCTTCGATTTCCCGTAAGGCTGTCCCTGCACAAGGAATACCTCTCAGACACATCCAGGTGGATGGGAACAGATTTCAGCAGGTGTTTGCTTCAGAGCTAGGGCAGGGTGTGCCGACATGAAATGTCCTGGAGTGAACTCCATTTTTTCAGGGTTTGAGAGACCACTTGAGTACGCGATGAGCCAAGGACCAGTTCAACATGCAGTATTGCAGGAGGCACCACAATTCCCCCCGTGTCGTATGACATGGAGCATATGCACTATCCCCCAAGGGATGCCCCCAAGGCATCTCACATCCCCCAAGGTTTCTGCAAAGGATGTTCTGCAAAGCACTGAATCTTAAAACCAGTTGACACTGGGGACCAGCCCCTCTTTTCCCTCCCAGTTTAATTCCAGCCTGATTCTGGTAGCTTCTGCCCCTACAACCTCTAACTTACACTGCACAAAACACTGAGCTTTTGTAATCCTTCCTCTCCAGTGGGTCAAGATATTAATCACTGACATCACAAACAGGAATTATTGGCCACCACAAGATTGATGGAGTCCCTGGAGCCCAGGTGGGATGGCGAGGTGGCGCACAGAGTGACTCTTAAGATATAGCTACCATCTATTTCAGAGTATTGGTAGATTTCAATATCAGCTGTGTACCTGCTATGAATAGTTTACAAAATTTAAGGGACTTTTAATACTCATGTTTTAGCTGTAATTTCACTTTCCTAACAAAATCTAATGTCTTCTGAATCCAGGGCCACTGCTGACATAAACATCTCCTGCTTCTCCATTCAAAAGAGGCAAAAATAACCCATCAATAATAAGGAATTGTCCTGGTCCTGGCTAGGCTAGAGTTAATTTTCATTGAGCTGGGAGAGGAGCTGGAGCTGGTGGCACCTGTGGCTGAGGACACAGCTGGGATCGGTTACTGATCAGCCAACAGCTGAGACAGCTTCCCCAAATCAGCCCCAGGGCTGTTCCACATAAAGTGGGGCTGGGGCTGAGGGGCAGGTTTTGCTACGTGGGAGGGAGCTGGGCATTGGGATCTACTCTGAGCTGTTGTACTGTAAGGTATGTGCTTCAGTATTTTCTGTTATTGGTTTGTTGGTTGTTTTTTTTTTATTTGTTCTCATCTCTGTTTTCTTTTCCTCTGTTCTTTTAAACGGTTTTTATCCCACTGAGGAGTTTTGCCTTTCCTGATTATCCTCCCTGCCCCACTGCAGGGATGGGTGAGGGTGCAGTGAGTGAGCAACTGTGTGGTATTTTAGCTGCTGAGTGGGGCTAAACCATGGCAGGAGTGTAAAGGGTACATGCGTTTTTTAGCATCACCAGAATGCCAGAGCCAGGATACAGAGACAGATGTGAGTACTATGACACAGCCTCATTGCCTGTGCTCCTGGCAGGCATCACTGCAGAGCAGAATGGAAACATTTCCCTAGTTTGTTTTTTATTATTATTGTAGAATCAGAGGGCTTTACAGGCATCATAACCCCTGGGAATAAACTGCACAGTGCAATAAGGGGCAGTTTTGTGAATTGGCAGGAACAGCCCCAGGGAGCAGCAAGGATGCTTGCTGGAGCAGTAAGCGAGTCCACCCCGGGCAGGAGCAGCCAGAGCATTCAGCCCTGGAACAAAAATCAGTGCTTCTGCTCTGAAACAGCTTCCAACTCATCCCAGAGCAGCCAGAAACTCCTGACCACCCCTGCACCTCCAGCAGCAGCCTCTGGCCTCACCCAAACATCCCCGAGAGATGTGTCAGCGGCGGGGAGTGCACCCACAGCCTAAAGGAAAAATCAGGGTAGGGCTGGGCACTTTAGGACATCTCACTGTCACCATACCCAAATACCATGGGCCCTTGCCCGAGATTCCAGAGCACAAACCCCAAGGAGCAGGACTGATCTCGTAATTACAGGAACTCCCTTCCATCAGAGCATCAGCCAGGCTGAAAATTATGCCGACCACTGTAAATGCTCTGATCATCCCTCTGTCCAGCTGCAAATACATAATGCAAGTTCCCTTTGGAGATGAAATCAAGCAAATAACTCCAGAAATCCTCAGCCAGGTCATCCCAGGACATGCCATAACTGCCCCTAGTGCCTTGCTAATGGGTTGGATAAATATTTAAGTCACACGTTAGCTTTCTCACCAGCGACTTGTAAGGCACCCAGATCAGCAGGAGACTTGGGCTTTGCAGCCCACCGGGGAGATATCAACCTGCTGGGGAGCACAGAGCTCGCTCCTGCTGGTGAAGAGGAGGAACAGGCACCGGAGGGGACGACGGGGTGTGCAGCAGTGTGCTGAGAGCTGGGTGCTCAGCACCTCGTGCCAGTACAGGACCAGCCTCATGGTCCCGGTCTGCTCTGCTATCGCTGAGCCAGAGACTCACAGAGGTACTTTGGTATCTGCTTGAAAATACTTTAAAGCCCTTCCTTTTGATGGACACATTTGCAGTATAAATAGTTATGTCCTCTTTATTTCACTCTGAGGTTTAATTAATATATAAATCAAACGCTTATAAAACTCACAAATGCTTGGGAAGATGTAAAATTTAATTAGTTTGCCCACACAACTCCATATGTCAACTGTTAGCTCAATTACTCTTTGCCGTGAAATACTGACTGCGCTTTCCCATATTAGTAATTTTCCTCTATCTCGGAGTCATGGTTAATCAACACCCTGAACTCAACACACACACTGGTGTTAAATTAAATATTGAGCACAAAGAGCAAGAGCCTCCTTAATGAAATCACAGCTGGATTTTGCTCAGAAACGAGATCCTCATGCAATATTGGGGCAGATGATAATCTCTGGGATGTGGGGCAAGTTATCACTCTGGACCAGGTGTGACGCTTGTGAGAGGTGCACCGCCACGCTCCCACTCTCCACGGAGCGCTGGAGGAAATACATCCCTGTTTGGGTTTTCTCAGAATGGGAGAGGGATGGAGTGGATGCCGGTCATGCAGGGACCAGAGGAGATGAAGGGAGGCTGGGGACGAAGCACATGGCAAGGCTGGGTGGGAACGGGCAGGCAATAGATCAGCTCACGCATGTGCCAAGTGAGGGTGTGCAGCAGTTAAAGACGGTGACAAGCTACCAGTGTACACATTAAACACATCAAAAGTGTGTTTAGGTCAGCCCCAGTCTGGCAGTGAGAGCCAGTACAAATAAACACCACCGCTGTGTTAATTCCTATTTCTAAATTGTCAAGTGATGACAAAATTTCAAAATTATAATTTGGAAAAGGGACAACAAACCCACGCCCTCCCCAGCACAAGGGCTCCCTGAAAGCCCCTTGGCTCGCTCACCGCAGGGCACAGCACAGGTCTGTACTGAGCCGTGCTGTCTGCGCACCCATGGCTTTCTCCCTGGACACCCATCCCGCGGGGGGACTTGGAAGTGACCTTTGCTGGCTCGGCCGCAGTGCCCAGCGCACTCGGCTGCTCCCAGTACAATATCCGTCCAACGGCATCACATGGGCTCCTGGCAGAGTCCATTCCGTGGAGGCTGGATCCTGCCCACCCACGGGAAGCAGGGGGACGTGGCCGTGGCACCATGGCTGACATTGGGTGGGGAGGAGGATGTTGGTGGCTGGACAGGCTGAGGGTGCAGCAGGCTAGTGGAGATTAAGCAAGCTGCAGGGGAATGCACTGAAGCATTTCTCCACCTTCAGGAGATCTCCCTTGGAATAAAGATGCCTCAAACTCTAAAAAATACTTTAAATTAAGCTCTTATTCTTCCCATTTGTGCCACTTGCCTGTATATAATTTTCCTGCTTGTGCTGTGAATACAGACTCTTTGTTTTCCCTAAAACTTTTTTCTTACCCATTTTGCTTTCAAAAGGTGGTGCAGAAGCAGAGCCCAACCATGGCCACCATGCACGAGCTGCCAGCGCTGCCTGTCCCCATGGCTTCTGCTCAGAGCCATTTGCACCGGGCTTTTACAGTCCTGGAAATGTTCCCACTCACTTTCCTTCCAGGGGTGAGAGCCTGCTTGTCACTAACTCCCTGATTTGCACGCAGGGTTTGCATTTTCCTCCCCTCACTGTAAGGCAGGAGCTGCAGACCTCGCCGAGATGATGCTAGGAAGCCGTAAGCCTTGGGTCAAGCCCTCCAGTTTACCCTACACAGTTCACATCTCCCCTAAGCCCATGAGATCAGGTGAGAGACTCATTTTCCTGTGTACTTACTGTGACCAACTCCAAAAAAAATTTATAATTTGAAGTGTGAAACCACTTTAGGGTGGTGGTGGTTGGGTTTTTTCTTTTAAAGTTGTCATGATATAAACAGAACTGAAACCCAGATGCAAAATAAAATAATTGTAATCTAACTTTTTTCTTCAGGCGATCTGCTTGTTTCTTTAATTCAAATTAGCTCTTCATATTCAAGATATTCAAGTCTCATTTTATTTAATCTTCTTTTTCAATTAAATTCAATTGTCTGTGATCTTCTTAACTTCCTATGCTTCCCTGCATTGCTAATACAGACAAATTTTGCATTTGTTCCTTTTTTTTTTTTTTCTTTTTTCAACTTGTGACGTTTTGCTTTACAAAACCATCTTCCAGCAGAGACAACCGGGTGAGAGGAGAGCCATGGCATGCCCCGATCCTGAGGCATGCCTGCGTTGCCCGAACAAAAAAAACCACTTAGCAATGGCTACTAAACCAGCACTACTGGGAGGGGAAAATTTATTTTCTGCTGGCCAGCTGCCTGGGCTTGATATCGAGGGGTTCATGCTCCCCATGGGCAGGGAGGGAACCCGGAGCTGTGGGGTGGTGAGGCTGGGGTAGGCTTTCCACCTTCAGCAGCCAGCACTGGGTTAGAGGAAAGGGAGCATCCCTCTGCTCTTTGAAGTGTCCCTTCAAAACCCAGCCTTTATGTCTTTAGCCTTTCTAGAGGGATGAAAGGAAGCTTTTCATGTACAGCATGGTGTTAAACATGGCTTACAAGCACCAGGGGAGCTCACACCAAGTCAGACTCCTGGTGTCAAGTGTCCAATATTCAATCTGCAATGGAACTGCAGGGTAGTTCCAAACTATGCAGAATATGTGTTTTTCTTAATAAACCCTATCACAGAGCCTTGCCCAGGATACCCAGCACTCAAGACAACAAACACAGCCTGCTGCCCCATTTCAGGTCCAAACTTGTCCCTCCTACAAGCCATGCACCAACTCCAAAGTCCCACCTGGGTTGCTGCAGCCAGACCCTGCCCCTGGTCAGGCTGGAGGGACCTGAGGAGAGTTGGGGCCATTCAACAGAGAGAGAAAGCAGCTGTCAGCAGGAAGGAGAAATTTTGGGATGGTTCTGTCCACAGCTGTGAAGCACTCAGGGAGTGGAGTGAGAAGGGGATGCTGGAGGGATGGGGCCAGGATGGTGGCACTACCACCCTTGGAGGTGGTGAAGGTGTCACCCATCGAGATGACTGCTGGCAGCGAGGAGATGTCAGACAACACTTGTAAAGGGAGAAAGTCATGAAATCTGCAGCAACCAAAGGCTAAACTTCAACATATAGAAATGATGTATATTGCCAGCCACATCTTGATCCACCACTTCTCCAAGCAAAAGGCAGCTGGGAGCGCCCTGCCCTGTGGCCACCAGACCTGGCATTTGTGGGGAAGATGCTCCTGTAGGATTTGCTCAGTTATCGCACTGCGGGTGTTTTGCTGCCTTTACGCAGTAGCAAAGCCTGGTTATTTCATCATCAGTGTCGTCACAATGCTTTCAGCGCTTCTGGAAAGGTTATGGGAACCAGAGGACCAGTGATCAGGTGAGAAATTCGGTTTCCACCATCTTTTTTAAATACTAATAAAAGTCTAGTATCTCTGGTTATGATAAAAAGCTGGAAGCAGCCCCCAAGTGTATTTCAAAGATGGAAAGACCAGAAGGCAAAGAAAAAAAGGCCCCAAATTTTATTATTTTGTATAATCAGAGTATAATTGGAGAGCAGACGCTGTCTGGAGCATGCTGCCATTGGAGACTCCAGATTTTTAATAAGAAATCCATGGGGGAATTAGATGCTGTTTCGGCAGTGCTGTGGCTGATTTACAGCGATGCACCTGCAGCCAGAATGCATGCCCCAAGTCACTGTACTTCACCAAAAGCAAAAAAAAAAATGTAGGTGCTGTTTGTAAATCCCTGCAAAAACTGGGTCTGCAGTGGAAGCAGCGATAGCCCCTTAATTATAGCAGCGCTTGTGGGAGCTGTGATAATTAGGACTTTCTGGTGTTCTGGAAATCAAAGTGGTTTCTATTCTCTTCTTTAATTAAATTCAGGCTTTTATCTATGGAAGTGGAGATGAACTAAGGTTCTGCTCTGGGCATAGAGCAATGATGCCTGTGCAGCCCCGGCAGGGTGAAGCCACCGGACCCCAGGACTTAGGCAATATCCCTCACGCTGCAGCATCCCTGGTTCTTGATATTTTGGGGAAAATGAAGAGGAAAAGCCACAGGGAGATGTGCCCCAAGCAGGACTTGCCACGTCACACATGTATCGCAGGGACCTGCTGCGTGGGGATGTGCATCCGTGTGTCCATGGCAGAGGATAGATCGCCTGCCAGCGGGAATTCGTGCCCTGCAGATAACGGACACCCAGCATTATCACCTCCCCGCTCTGGAAGGGGCAAGCCAAGCTGCGTAAAAATCATAGTATTGGTAAAAAAAAATTTGTTTGTTTGTTTGTTTAAAGCAAATTAATGTTATAGGTCTTTTTTATTTTGCCCTATAAGGGTTTGATTTTTGAAAGGTTTTGTCCAGCAAACCCCTAGGGCTGGGAAATCACACCGAGAATCCATGTGACTCTTGACGACAGCAGTACAGGATTTGTGGTAAAATCATGCGATGTGACCAAAGCGGATGCCCTCCCAATGGGAAATCACACATGTAACAGAGGGCAGAGAGAGGTTTTTAGCTGTAAGTAAAGCCTCAGGCTTACAGGACGATCCTGGTACTGGAAACAGGAGGGTCTGCCAGCCACTGGAGCTGACGGCAGCAGCCAAAGCCAGTGTACTGCAATTAACCCACACAGCTAATTAATTCAATCCAGCCCTGACAATGTTATCAAATGCCTGGAAATGATCCTTTATGTCAAAGTTGTGGGTTTTTTTGGTTTTTTTTTTTGTATCCAGTAAATCAGGACTCATCCCAGACAAGCCATGGTCTGATTTGGGGTGAGTTCACAAACCACGGGCTCAGCACTAGAGCCATGCCCCAGAGCAGCTTTGCGTTGAATAAAACTGCATTTCAACATCCACTCTCTTTCATTTTTGGTCTTTTTCTCCTTTTCCTACTAGATGGCGCCTGCATGACAGGCGGGGATGAACACAGCAGCGTAGAGCATCTCTAACAAGTCTCCTGCGTGAAGAGCTGATAAATTACATTTTTCTCCGAAAAGCCAGGCAGTTGCAAAAGCAATAACCTGCCAGGAGCCGATTAGCAGCAGGAAGCTGTTTTCTGGTAGTGCCACGTTAACTGTGCTTTCCAACCAACCTCCCTGAATCTGGGGTACCCTGGGTGTGTATAAGCCCTGTATGGACTCTTCCAGCCCGAGCATTCTCCTGAGCACATCCGTGCTGCCAGGGTGCTCAGGAGGATGCTCGGGCTGGATGTGTCCATGACTGTGCAGCCACCCACAGCCAGCTCTGTCCCAAACCACTTCTTCACCCAACGAAGATGCTGTTTGCCCATCTCCAGCTTCATAGAGCCATCGCAGCTCACCCTGCTCCCATTTCTGCAGCCCCTGGCTCACTCCCCCTGTGTATGCTGTTTCACAAGCGCATTGAATTCATTTCAGGCCTCGGCCTGCTGGCAATAATTAACCGCCTGTTATCAGTTTCACCTCCCCTGCATTGGACATGCAGCTTTCCAGCTTCTCTGCTCTGAAGCACCATCCTGGTGAACCTGCCTGACGTTCCTGTGGTGCTTATAACCCAATTCCCCAAGCCAAACTGTACCATCGGGCCCCAAGAAAGCAGATTCCAGCCCAAAACACAGCTCTGGAAAGGCCAGAGGAGCTGCTACGTTTACCGACCATCCTGCCAACCTCCGT
This sequence comes from Tetrax tetrax, assembly GCA_009806455.1. Lineage (NCBI taxonomy): Eukaryota > Metazoa > Chordata > Aves > Otidiformes > Otididae > Tetrax > Tetrax tetrax. The sequence goes on along the minus strand of WHYT01017462.1, from coordinate 717,496 downwards.
TTGGTTTGCAAACGGTAAGTGCCGCTCACTGCTTCTGGATTTTGGGGGAAAGCGGAGCCGTTCCCTTGCTGTGACAGAGCAGGTGGTGGGCTGAGACAGTGTTCCTGAGCTCTGCTTTTGTCATGGCATTTGCTCAGGTGCAGCCGCTGCTGCCCAGCACTGCTGCATCAGCGGTGGGCTGGGACAGGAGGTGAGCTGGCCCGGTGCACCCCTCTGCATGGCCACCTCAGATGGCTCGAGCATCCCAGCGAGAGCCCCCGAGACACAGCATGGGAGGTGGGGGCTCCCCACGGCTCCCTGGCCCAGCAGCCAGGAGCTGCCGAGGTTCATCTGCTCGCCCGTGCCACGCTGTGCCGGCACATGGGCATGAGCGGAGCCTGCCAGCCCCGGCCCTGAGCAGATCCAAAGCAACTGCCCAGCCCCATAGAGGGGAAGGATGGGGAGGAGGGGACGGCGGGGGCACGGCCAGCTGGGCACAGGGACGCAGATGGTGCTGCTGGACCACCGAGCGATGGGCCAGGAAAGATGAACGCTGGGAGAAGAATGGTCCAGCTGACACAGGGAAAATCCTTGCTCAGGACCAGCAAGGAGAAAGGGGAAAAAAAAAAAACATATAAACCCACAAACACCAGTCAAGTCCAGCACGAGCCCGGCAAATTGGGTGTCTCCGGGTAGAAGAGAAATGAAGCTGCCTTGCAGGCCCATGTCAGGTCACCTCATCAGAAAGACGATTCCCAAGGGCATTTCCTGAGCAACCGATACAGCCAGTCAAGGATTGGGAGCTACCGACTGAGACGGCTGAGGGAAAATGGAGCTGCAGGACTCAAAATTATGTGAAAAGGAAGTGAAAGCTCAATAAAGAAGTAGATTTCAGTGCTTTGGGATAAAGGAATCACAGAGGGCTGGTCATTCCCCAAGGAAATTATTGTAAACCTGTAACAACAGCCTTGCCCCGCGCAAGGGAAACGTACGGAGGGAGACCCACAGGGTGCAACTGCGGCTTCACGGAAACCTGGAAGATCAAAGAGGATTCATGTAAAGAGAATGGCAATGACCAAGGCAACGACGGCAGGTTCTATCAACAAATGAAAAGGCAAAATTTGCTCTTTACACAATGCGGGAGTGCAGGTAACAAGACACGGAAAGGGCAGGCGAGTTCAACAGTTTCTTTCCTGCAGTCTCCAAGCAGGGCTGATCGTGGCGCACAAATTCAGTACCATTAAGACACGCGTGAGGCTGGGGCCACAACAGGGAAAAGAAGGAGGTGAGGAGTCACCTGGATCTCTTGGCTGCATTCAGTCACAGATGGACTCCATGGAGGTGTGATGAAGTACAGATATTCCAACGATCCTCCTCCCCCTAACCATGCCAGTAGGTTTTCTTGCCTCTCCAGTATTGCCCAGCACCCAGAGCACTTGCAGCATCTCCGAGTCTGCAGCTTGAATGCCCTCAGCCTCTGAAGTTTTCTCTTACCCAAGGTCCCGGTGCCAGGAGCCACCAACGCAAGCTTTCTCTAGCAACCCCACATCTTCAACATAGCTTCTGTACCTCACCCCATGGATGCGAGAGGTGGTGGCTACCTCCCAGGAGCTGGGACGGCCCCGGCTGGCAGCTGGCCCTGTTTGTGGGCAGCACAGAGGCAGGAGAAGGGGGACACTTGTGGAGGACAGCAGTGAGAATGGGCTCAGATGGTTAAACCACAGCCTGCCCGGGAGAGGGGAAAGAAGTGGTGTTCGTTTCATCCCAGGAACACAGAACCTGTGTCTGAGGTGGGCACAGCTGGGGTGGCAGTCAGGAAAGATCAGGAAAACCTTCCTAACTGCAGAGGCGGTGAAGGATGTCAGGCTGGGTTCAGAGGCACTGCACAGGGATCAGAAATGGATAGCACCAGCACCTCCCCAGCTACACCACGGTTCAGGGATGGATGGGACAAACCCTCCGGCTCCCTCCCGTCCACGCTCCTCTCCTCTACTGAGTGAGTGAACCAAAGCTCCAGAAGGGTTTAGGGATTTTTTTTTTTTTTTTTTAAATCCCTGTGGGTTTGACCCAGTGTTTTTGCCTGAACACGCTACTTTTAGTGGCAGCTCTCAGCAGCCGAGCAGCACACTACTGCCGGCGTACGGGGACGGGGCTGCGTGTGTGTGAGGAGTGGTTGGAACGGGACAGCTCTTTCCCGGTGCGGGGGTGAGAGCCATTATCTGCTCCACACCCCGTGGCACGGCTTTTAGGAGCAAGTGCGCAGCCCCTGATAGCAGAGGGAGAGGCGCGCTAAGCCGCACCCTCCCATTAAAATGAAACACTGGCTGGCTCGGATACGCAAGGATAAATAGAGAATTAAGGTCTGCCTGCGGCTGCTGCCCGTAATGGACCCCGTGCCCGCTGCTGCCCCGGCGGCGATGCCCTCACTTCCCTGTGCGTTTAACCTCGGCGTGGCACTGCCACCCGGGCGGGCCAGGGCTGGGCCATGTGGTCAGCCCGGCTGTGCCGTGCCAAGTTGGGCCAGGTTAATGCCAAGCCCTGCTGGCCCACGCTCGGTCCTGCCATGCAGTGAGCCGGGCTGGGCTGTGCTGAGCCGGGCCAGGCCATGCCAGGTGATGCGGGGCCGGGCCGGGCCGTGCTGGGCTGTACGGGGCCATGCCGGGCCGGAGTGGGCTGGGTTAGGCTGTGTGGGGCCATGCCGAATTGTGCGGGGACATGCCGAGCCGAGCCGTGCCGTGCTGGCTTGTGCGGGGCCATGGCGTGCTGTGCCGAGCTGGGCCGTGCCCGGGCCGGGTGGGACCACGCCATACCGGGCCGTGTCGGGTTGTGCGGGGCCGTGCTGTGCCGTGCCGTGCCGGGCCATGCTGGGCCATGCCGTGCCGTGCCGAGCGGCGCGGCGGGCACATGGGCAGGAGGGCGGAGCCCGCGGCCTGACATCACCGCTGCCGGCTCCCCGCTACCGGACGGCTCCGCTCGCCCGCCCGCCGCCGCCGCGCAGAGGTGAGCGCCGCGGGGGGACGGGCACAGCGGGATTCGCCTTTGCGGGGGACGGCGGGGCTGCCCTCGCCACCGGGGCCTGGCGGCAGCGGCAGGGCTCGAACCGGTAGCCCCGGGGCCGCGCCGGGCGTGCGGTGCGGTGCGGGGGTGGCTCGGCCCGGCTCGGCAGGGGGGTGCCCGTCCCGGGTCTGCGGGGGTTTCGCCCGCCGCGCTGGGTCCCGGGGCTCCGTCCCGCCGGGCCCCTCTGCGGCTCCGGGACCCCCACGGCGGGGCTGGGGAGCGGGGACCGGTCCAGCCGGGGCGGGGAGGCGGGCAGGGCGGTCTCGGCTGTGGCCTTCTGGGTGCGACTGTTGGGTTTGAGGCTGGGGCCAGGTCCCGGCCAGAAATGTCCGAGGGGACCGGTGTGTCCCAAATCCTGGGAAGGGGCTGGTCGGACGCTCGTCCCCGGCGGATCCGGGGAGCTACTGGAAGGGCTCTGCCGTGTCTGTCGGACACGTCCGTGCAGGTACGGGAAACCCCCTGGCACCGGGCACCAGCCCGCCCGAAACGGGGCAGATTTTGCAGTTGGAAGCAGAGCGGTGGTTCGGATGGAGCGGGCGGGTTGTGTCCCTCAGACAGCACTTTGCACTTCGGCTTTGCTTCTTCATTCTCAGTTTTTCAAATGCTTCGAGGAGATGAGTGGCTTCTTCCAGAAAGGGAGAAGTCAGCACTGAGATATAAAAAAAATCTTGGGAGAAATCTTGGCTGGGGCCCACGGTCCCCAAGAGGCGAGCAGGGACCAGGCATGTGGTTTCTGTACCGGTGTGAGGGCTTAGGAAAGGGGTTGAATCCTCTACGGGGGGGGACTTCAGCATTTGGTCCGTGTCAGGGAAAGGAAGGACAAGAGCTGTGAAGGAACTGGAGAGGTGGCTTTGTAGTAAGACCACCCCACAGGTGATGTGACCTGGGGTGGGACTAATCTCCATCCTGTGACCTCTGGCTGGGGTGTCACCTCTGCCCAGGGGTTGTGATGGGGCTGCAATGGCCCCTTTGCTCAACAGCGGGGAGACTGGGGGAGAGTTGGTGCTCGTGATGCCTGCACCCCGCTGAGGCAGGCGGAGGAGGGATGGGTACTGAGGACCCCAGATCATTTCCCTTAATGTATTCTAAATAAAACCAATGCAAGAAAAAATGTCTCCCGTGGCAAGGAACCAAAACTGGGAGACAGCGGGAGAGGAAGGCCATCGCCTACAGCATCAATACCTCTGTGTGCTGAGGAGATGGAGAACTAACAAGATTTAAATACAATATCAAGCTTAAGTTTTCTCCTCTTTTAAAATTACATTTGCTATGAAACAAATGTACAGTAATACAAGATCCCATAGTTAATTGCATATATTTGATTTCCTCCATAATTGTACAGAAGAAAATGATGACTCAACAAGTCTTTATTTAAAAAAAAACACACCAAACCCCAGGAAAGCATGCTTTTTGAAAGCATAATATTTTTTGTTGTTGTTTGCTTTGCTTTTTATGTTTGTTTTTGGTTTGTTTTGCTTTTTATTGTTAGGAACTATGCTTTGACTGTGACCTTGTAACATCACACCCATAAATAGAAGCAGGTCTAGATTCAGGGGAAACACATTTTTTCCGGTGGTGGAAGAAGTAGGCCAGCCACGCTGGCTCCTGAGAGATGGGGAAGGCACTGGCAGCTGTGGTAAGACTTGTTACACACCAAGAATTAAAAACTACCAATTGATTATCTGTAAGTTTACCGACACTGATTAGAATTAGTTTTTTGTCAAACCCACGATGGAGGCAAATGCTGATTATATCCAAATTTTAAGTTACTGCTTCTTCACAGGATAGTTTTCCCTGCAGCCCTACAGTGGAGTAAGCAGCTTCTCATCTTCGTCTAAGTTTAAGTGAAATGTAGCTTAACTGAAAGGATAAAATGTTTTGAAAGCATTTCAGTGACGCAGGAGCTGACATCCCGTTTCCAAAAGCCCTTATGTACTTTGGGGCCTAAATCATTTGAACATTTTGAAAAATTTGCCCAGGGTTTAAGGGACTGAGACAGAAATTCCTCCCATCCTTTTTCCAGGTTCTCAGATTTTCAGTGAGTCTCTGTAAAGCCTTGATTGTGCATTTGCATGTGCATTTCCATTTTAGAGTGTATGAATACATTTTGGAAAAAACGTCCTAAGAGCTCCCCATGGACTGTAGGCTTCCAGAATCAGCATCTGTAGATAACATGTCCATCACAAAAGTATGCTGGTACCAACTACTGATCATGTGCAAGCACTAATAGATACCAGCAGGCATCGCTTCAGGTACTTAAAATAAATTAACTTCTCACTGCAAGGGTGTGCTTGCCACAGGTGGGTGTGGGAGGCAGTGCTCCAGCAGAGCTGGCTTTAAAAAACACATTAAAGACCATCAAAGAAGGATGCTGCCTTCTCCTGCTTTTTCCTCCAGCTCCTGCCAGGTCAGTAGCATTCCCTCTTCTTCCTCCTTTCCTGTTGGTCTCCTCACCTGCTTGAAGGAGCGAATTAAAATAAGAGAGAAATGTAAAATAGATGGCCAGAACGGCACACAGCAGACGTTAGCAGCTCGGTGTTTCAGCAGGAGGGACCAGGTGAATTCCCCTCCCTGGGCTGGCCAGCGAGAGCTGGCTCTGCTCTCCGGGGTGTCGGACCAAAGACACGTTTCTGCTGGACGCGGGCAAGCAGCCGGGGCGGGACGGGGAAGGCAGAGTGCTGTGGGGTCCCAGCATCTCCCGGCAGTGAGCTGACTTGCAGTGGAGAACATCGCTCACCCACCCATCTGAATCCCCAAACAGGGCTACCCGTTGCGTTCACCCTGCCTCCCAGGAGCTGCTGGGAAAGGCAGATGAGGTAGAGTGTGGCCCTACACCAGCTTCCTTGCCTTTCCTGGGCAGAGCACCCCGTTTTCACGGCTGTGCGTATTCAGGGCTGGCCCAGAGCTACCTCTGTGTGCTGTGTGCTCGAGAGAGGAGAGCAAGAGATCAGCCTGATCCAGGCTGACCCTGTGCCGTAGGTCGTGTCTGCCCTCCACCCCCTCCTGCCTCCCGGGCCGTCTTCTCTCCCCGTGTGGTCCTGTGCATCCTCTGAGTCACCGCGAGTGGCCAAATCAGAAAGGCGAGGGAGTGCTGATCTTGGAGACCCTTCTAACAGGCGCTGCAGCACGGGAATAGCCAATCCAAATATTTTCATGCACACGCAGCACAATTCCTGTGCGTCTTTCCTGGATAGAAACAAAGAGGTTTTAAGCAGCTGGAGCGTGCCAGCATGCCAGCTCCCTGCAGTGAGTGCCGGCAGGTCTCGCCATCTCCGAAGCCCTCGAGCTCCCAGCAGAACAGCACACGGTGTCCGGGAAAGAGCTGAAGAGATTTTCCCCAGCTCGGTTCGGGCAGGAGCGCATCCTCCCATCGTGTCTGGCCGCAGGGCGTTATTAGATCTACCTGAGAAGCTTCCACCACCTGGGCTTTTGGCTGCTTCCCTGCTCTCCCCGCGCTTCAGGAGTGGAAGGCGAATGGGTGAGTCACTGTGAGATACTGGTTAACTTGTTAAGAGCAGCAAGCAAATTAACACCCCAAAAGAAGGCAAGAGAAGCCATGCAGGACTTCAGTACAGCACGTGAAGTTGTTGTAAACCATCCCTTTATGTCACTTGAGAACTGTGAGATGATAAGGGAAAATAAGCTTCTTGTTCAGAGCCACATCAGACGAAGTCACATGTGCTGTGGCAGCATCAGCACTGCTCTACCAAAACCCTGTTTTGCTTCAGGTCTGTGCTCTCCATGGTCTTATGACGAAATCTCTGGGCTTCCCAGACTTTCAGATTCCCATTTTATAACATTTTATTACAGGGCAAATCCTTCTGGGGCCTTTCATTACCCTATGGGGCTGCAGGTACAGGCAGCAAGATCTTTGAGCAGAAGAGCAGAGGAAGCTCTGCAGACAAGGACTTTGCTGCAGAGAAGTGGTAACTGCAAAGGGAGGCCTTTGCCTTCAGAAAAAAGTTTGGGGGAGGGAAGTTTGGAGCAACCTGTAGCAGAACCTGTTGGTAACTGTGCTAAAAAGTACATAGCTTGGATGAAAAAAGCAAGCCAAAAGCTTGTTTTCCAGTTCTGTTCGGGTGATTCTTCTGCTCAGCATTAATGTTGCCCATTTAATCTTGGGAAGGGAAATTGTCCCTGCAAAGTGACTGCAGGCTGATGTATTTCTATAGGAAAACTGTAGCCAAAATGTCTGAGCTTGTGTGGGAAAAAGAGACTGTTTGCCCCGGTGGGAGATTCTGGTAACCATTTCTCCTCCGCTTTCCCCTGTTTTGAAAGATGTTTTTGAATTTTGATCACAGTGAAGAACATCCCGTGGTCAGGGACGTGCCTTTGGCTTCACCACTGGCTTCCAAAACCAACATCCTCAGTATTTATCAATGTTTAAACCACAGGGCGTACGGAGCAGGGAGGGTCAGTGCCTGTCAGCCCATGTTTTCATTAGTGGGTGATGGAGTCAGGAAGCACATCCTGAATTTGTAGGTGACACTGAGCTGGGAGGGACTGGAAATGTTTTAGAGGAGGAGAGACTAAGAATTAATGATTGTAACAAGTTGGAGAGATGATCTAAAGAACCAAGGCACATGTTACGTCCTGTGTGGTGGGACCGACTGACCACGTGGACACCGGGTGAGCGACCGGCCAGGCAACAGCTGTGGGGAGCCAGAGGACGAGGTGATGGGTACCGTGGCCCACGAGTCAACAGTGTCACACAGTTGTGCAAAAGCAAACAGTGTGCTGGGATGAAGAAAGAGAAGTGGAACATTGGGGAAGTGGTGTCTCTGCTCTGGCTGGTGGATTTTAGAGGCTTGATTGGAAAATGCAGTTCTGGGCGTCCTCCAAGAAAAATGAGAGCAAAGAAGAGAGGCTGAGTTTTTGAGTGGCTATGTAGGAAAGAGTTGGGTTTCACTCTTGCAGGAAAAACTGAAGGGAGACATGAAATCAATTCTCAAAATGCAGGATGTGTCTGCAGAGAAGGAGGGGACAAGTTGTTTGCCGTGTCCTTTGGGGGTAAGAGAGGAAGCAGTGAGGTTAATTGGATCGAGAGATAGAGGGGAGAAAGCTGGGGTCTGCAGGAGCTCATGGAAGTGGTTGTAACAGATAAACGCCTGATAAATGAGATAACTGGATAAACACCTTCCCCAGGGACATGCAGCAACCCCCAGGAGCCCACGGCAGGTCTGGGGTCACAGCAGCCCCATGCGTCCCACAGCGGGTCTGGGGTCACAGGGGACAGCCTCAGCGCCCAGCGATGCCTGCTGAGGGCAGGACCATCTCCCCTTCCTGCCCCGCGCGTCCCGTGGGCAAAGGGGCCCAAGGACAGTGGTGAGGGGACCCCAGCTCCTGGCATTTCCTCATTCTCATGGCCTGGCTGGCGTCCCGGATCGGTTTGCAACATGGCTTTTCTGGCTGAAGTAATACCAACAACCGGGTGATTTGTTCCTTTTGCCAGTTCCTGGTTTGCGCCATCGGGGAGTTAACTCTGCTTTGGAAGAAGAGCAAGGGAAAGAGGCAGCGAGCCTGGTTTATGCCCCCCCCCCACACCCCACCTTCCCTCACCTGCATAGCAAGAGGGGTTATTTCCAGTCAGCCTGGGCAGGATGGAAAAGTCTCTGGAAATGTGCATCAGAGCGGGGGTCAAAGCAGCTTAGGATAAGCCCTTTTCTTACTTAAATCTGTTCCAGTCCCAACAGGTACGTGGTACTCGCTCTGCTCCTCGGAGGGACACTCTGGGTGTGAGACTTAAATGTTTTATTTTCCCTGGAAACAAAAGAGCTGTAGCCAAAGAGTGAGTATTTCTGCTCATAGCAAGACCTGAATGGAGACTTCGGGCGCTGAATGCTCCTCTCGAGGGTTAATGCAGCAGGAGATGTCAGCCCTGCTCTGCAAACAGAAGCTGTAGGGTTTCAGCTTCATGGTTCAAAGGTTCCTCAGTGCAGACTGAAAGTCCCCTGGGGGCAGAGATCACCCCTGTCCCTCCGGTGTGTGTGTTTGTGTTTGTGGGACCATGCTCCATGGAGGGGCTGGGATGGAGAAAGAGAAATGGCACATTGCCCAAAAGGGACCGTCCCGGTGCAGAAAGCAGGACGTTCCTCTGCAATGACTTGACCAAGGGCTCTGCTACATTTGATTCCTCCTGCGGCTTGCTGGTCTTTCAACCCACGTGCTCATTAATGTAGATGTGCTTTATCTCAAATAACCCCCAGTGCAGAAGCTGAAGCACAGAGGAGGCTGTGTGATGACCTGCACTGAGTTGAATCCACAGCCGCTCCAGACTCAGCTGTGGTTGGTCTGAACAAAACCTTACCTTGGAGGAAGACACAAAAGCAGTTCTTTTAGCCAAGGCACTGCTGGCTCAGGCAACCTACATGAGGCTGAGCTGAGAGATGAGCTTTTGTGCAAAGAGGAACCACTTTGGTTGCACTGGACAGGACCATTACTTGGAACTCCTTATGAGATTGCTGTCCTGTTCTTCAGCACAGTTTGACTCCGTGATATGTCAAAACACTGTTTTTTTAAGTAGAGTTATTGTAAAACTAAGTTATCCTTTATCTGATGAATCTGAATACCAAGGCAGTGAAATGGGTCTTGATTTTTTTGACCAGAACTGCAGTGAAGCCCATGCCTTGCCACCGCAGGTCCATCCTTCTTCAGGGTTTGCAGCTCAAACACGGCCAGGCTGCTAGTTACAGGAACCAGCTGGGCTATCCTCCTGTACCAGAGGAAAAGAAAGGGGCCCGAAAAGATGGTCTTGTTGTTAAAGGCTTGGTCAAGGATATCAGGGTCTTCCCAGGCAGACTTGTTGGAGTCCTGTTATCGTTAGTATCTTGGTCCCCCACGCCTGTTGAAAGAGGATAACGACGGAGCCAGCTCCCCGTTAGTGGTGGGGGATGCTCTGCTTGGCAGATTGACTCCGCTGTGTGCCCAGGGACACCTGAGCAGGCTCCTGCAGCCCGGCTCCATCCAGAACGGCTGTCCTGCTGCAAAACACGAGCAAGGCTGCTCAGCGTGGGCAGAGAGGCAGAAAAACCTTGTTTGCCTGGCGCTGAGCCTAAGCTAACAGCCTCTGCCAAGCCTCAGGTGGAAAATACCTCGAATTATCCGCGTTTTTCTTCTGTGAGAGCCCCTCCCTCCCTCTGCCTGGGCAACAGAGATTTGACTGCTTCGTTTCACCCAGCTTTTGTCTGTCTGATCCCATTCTTTGCGGCAGGAGTGGCCTTCTGGCCAGTTTTGGTAGGGTGCCTGGCAGAGCAGAGCTCCTTGGCCTGCTCATCGCCCATTGCTGCTATTGTCCTGCGAACAATTGCAGTAATTGCAACACAGTGGTGGAACTGCACACAGGGTCAAGCATGCTAGAGCTGGATGTAGCATCCCTACCCAGTGATACAAGGGTGTCTTTAATATTCTAGCTGAAGGACAGCTTTGCATTGTATTAGATATTTTAATTAGGAAACTGCTTCCCAGTTAGGGTTGAAGCTAATTTACTTCCTCTGGGCTGTGCTTTAAATCATCTGGTAGCTTCCTCAGTAAGAAACCGATCTCCTTGAATTGCATGTGCCATAACTCAGCAGGGGTAGAGAGTTTCCGTGGTAGGGAAGATCAATACATGAGGTTTATCGAAGGCTGCAGGATGCTGAAGATGTGCCCGAGCACAGTGGGATTCACTCTTGGCCTCCTCTGCCTCCGGGTGACTGTGCAGCATGTCACTGTGACTGGCCACGGTGCTTTGCACTGGCTTTAGGTGGGTTGACCTTGCAAAGAAGAATTAGCTTTGGGAGGGTGAGTTTTAAGTGAGTAACACGTTGTTCATAGGTGCAGAGAAAGCAGCGTGAACGGGGTAATTCAGGGGAGGCAGCGGGAGAGGGGAGATCAGCGTGCTCCACAGAGATACAGAAGTGAAAGAACAGTTGCCTAATCAGACACGCTGTTTCCAGGCACCTGTTAGGCAGAGACCACGGTGTTTGTCTTGGTGAAATGTGTTTACGGTGAAAGAGGGATTTTTCTCCTCTTTCCTTGGGAGGCTTCTGGTGCATGGCAGCGATGGCAATGTGACCCACAGCCGCCAGCGGCAGGGACTGCTCCAAAACCCCAACAGTCGAGGTACGACTAAAATAATCACACCAAAATCCACGGAAAACATTTTGAGGCTCCTTACTTTAAAGCTATCCTGCTGACTTCAAAGGCCATTTAATTCTGTCATCCTTTTAAATCAAAATAACTGGAGACAGCAAAGCTGTTTATCTCCAAACATTGCCAACATCTCTCTACATGTTCCGTGGCAGTTACAGGGCTGAGAAAACACACTACAAGAAAATTTGCTTGCAGCAAGATTTGCGTCCCTGTGGGAGCAAGGAGAGAGCTTTTGAGGTGCTTCAGATTGATTACAAAATGAGTCTGCGGGTAACAACCGCTTTGTCACCCTGAATGTTGATTTCTCTCTCCTTGGCTGAGCGCCAGGGAGGCATCTCTCTGTTCGGGATAACCTTTCGTGCGTGCAGGTAGTGGAAAAGGAGGCAGGGGTGTAGGAAAGAAAGCTCATTAGGCTGAACAATAGCGTTGGCCCTAGAACAAATAGTTCTGGCCACAAATAAATTTAGGTGGAGCAAGAAGGTGTGTAAGAAGTAAAGCAGTGAGCCTTTGATAAAGCGTCTGATAGGAGGAGGCCAGAAAAAAAAAAAAACAAACAAAAAACAAAACAAAACAAAAAAAAACCAACATATTTCAGATAGACCTGCTTTACTTTACATTAGGGGTTTTGCAGTACAGCTGGTTGTGGACTGGTCTGTCTGTGTTGCTCTCCAGAGTTCCTGTTGACTGGAGCTCCACTTGTGAGGTTGTTCTTCATCTCGAGAAGTCCCAGGCATCCCCTTCTACTTCCTCACTAACGTGTTTCTTTTCCAAGCCCTTGTCATTTCTCTTTCTTGCTCTTTCCCTATCACCCTCTTCCAGTTTTATTCCCTCTCATACTTGTTTTCTCCTGAGAGCACTTCTTCCATGAACACGAGTCTTTGGTCTCTGGGACAGGGAGTTCTTGGTGAGAGGCAAGGAGACCAGGCAGACCTCTGCCTTAGGAACAGTGTTGTCACCATAGCCATGATTTTTTGTATCAAGAACAGTGAATTATAGTTTCGCAGTCCATCTGCTGAACGTGTTTTGTAGGCTTTCCATGAGGAGCAGGACTGAGAGATCATGGTTGTTTTGTGAGAGATCTTCTCCCCCAGTAACTCCAGCTCTGTTTGATGCCAGGGAGCAGCAAGCTGGTATTTTGAGAGTACTGTGACCTTCAGATCTTTTTTTCTGAGTGGTTTTAACAAATTTACAGCTCATTGAAGTTAAGTGTAGTTGGGGGGGTTATGCCCATGGGAAGCTCTTGCCATGTATTGGTAGCGAATTTTGGTGCTCAGGCACTTTGAATGAGGAGAACCTTCTGCAGATTCTTCTCAGTAAAGACTGACTGTCCTAAACAATCATCACCCACAGGCTCCATCTTCTCAGTATTCACTCCCTTTCCCAGATCACTTATGAGCATGTTGAAAAACACAGATCCTCAGAGAAATCCCTTGATAACCTCTTCCAATTATGAAAATTATTTCTTTCTTCTTACCCTTTGTTTCCCGTTGGTAACTCTTCATGCAGAGGTGCCCTTCCCCTTTGCACCACTACTGCTCCAATCCCAGGAAAGCCTTGGGTGAAGGCTTTTCCAAAAGCCAATTAAAAACACAGCCTGTGCCAGGGACCAGGTCACCCCATCAGACTGGTCACCTTCACTTTGAAAGAACTTGGCAAGACTGCACTCTGCCAAAACCAGGTTATTTTGGCCCCAGTATATCATTAGTTTCTTAATTATGGTCTTTATAATAATCTCTACCAGCGGGCCCAACACAAAAGGCAGATGTCCCGGTGTGTAAGTTCCCTGGGCCACCTCCTGAGCCCTTTAAAAATCTGCCCTTAAGGATTTTGCCATTCCTTAAGGGCAATTTGCCATTCCTTAAGCTGGGAGGCAGATTTGAGCTGCTGGTGGCACAGCCCAGGAGCAGCCTGGCTGTTCCCTGCCTGAGTTTCTTCTGTCCTGCAGGGCCAGCCGGTGTGCAGCCCGTGAATTTATTGATCTGCTTAAAACCTTTCCGTGGCCTCAATATCTAATCTGTTTCAGAGAGCAGTGTTACAGGGCAAAATTCATTAACGTTTGTAAAGCTCATCAAGATCTTTCATGAGCAAATCCCATCATGTTTTAATATATTTTTTAAATGTCACGAGTAAGTTCTCATTACTCACTGAAGAGCTGAAGCAAACAGCGCTTGCTAGTCCCAAATATTGGAACAGGCAAAGGCTGCGACTCTCTTCGTTTACCACTTTTAGGACACTTTCATTGCAGCTTAAACTCCGTGCCTTGATCCTGCTCCTCCCAACCGGAAGCCACCCTCCTACCTCTCCCAAATGTGAGCTCAGGGATCCCCATGGACCCCTGGCCCTGGGCTTTTCAGAAGATGCCTGCTGGCTCCTTGGGGCTCTGAGAGTTGCTGGTCCTACTCACTGTTAGGACTGAAGAGAAGCAAAGGATGGATGAACACAGTCTCCAGGTGTTGGATCTCACCAGTACGGGAAACCTTCCTAACTCCTTTCGTCTCTGACCCACCATGGAGTTTTGTCCCCCTCCAATGGTGCTTGTACATTACTGCACACTTGTTGGTGGGTTTGGCAGATGGGTCTTGGGCTACTAGGACCAAAACCATGTGCACTTCTGTACAAGTGGCCCAAGTGGCATTTTTCCCCATGACCACAGATGTGGTCTGTGTCTCTGTAAGAACTTCATTATGAACTTGCGTTTCCCCTTGTTTTTTCCTGCCAGGATGTCCAGGGGAGACATGGCCAAACCACTCTTGGACCACTGGAGCATGGAGGGTGACCGCAGCATCACGCCTGCGGCCGGCCGCACCATCGGGGTGCTGGGGAGCGGGGACTTCGCAAGGTCGTTGGCCATCCGTCTGGTGTGCTCCGGGTTCAAGGTGGTGGTTGGCAGCCGGAACCCGAAGCGCAAAGCCGGCCTCTTCCCTTCTGCAGCAGAAGTCACCTTCCAGGCTGACGCGGTGAAGAAGACGGACATCATTTTTGTGGCGGTTTTCAGAGAACATTACTCCACCCTCTGTGACCTGGCTGATGTGCTGGTGGGCAAGATCCTGGTGGATGTTAGTAACAACACCGAGATCAACCATCACAAAGAATCCAACGCTGAGTACTTGGCTTCCCTGTTCCCAGCCTGCACCGTGGTCAAGGGGTTTAACGTGATTTCTGCGTGGACGCTGCAGTCAGGTGCCAGGGATGGAAACAAGCAGGTATTGTTTTCTTCTGACAAGGGCCAAATCCCTCCTGTTTCAGCAGCTGAGGTCCAGCAGCATCAGCAAATGGCCTTCGGCTCCAGGAAGGGTCTGAGTGCTGGCTGTGACATCCAGAGACCACCCATAGCTTCTGCGTTTCTTTGCTCAGAAATGAATGAAGTACCCCCACTTACTTCATGCTGTGTAGTCTTTGGAGCCTCTGCCTAAACGAAAAGTATTATTTAATTGTCTATTTATCTAAACATCGCCAATAACAGAAACTGGTGGTGCACACAGGAAAGGAAACCTGCCCAGGAGAGAAGTCTTTGGCAGCCATGGTGGATCCCCACCAGCAAGCCTGCCAGGAAACAGGATGCTGAGTGGAATAACGTAGGCTTCCTCTAGCACAGCATCCCTCTCGACGCACTTGTTTCCAGCAGCCTGATCTCTCTTTGCCCTCTGTGTATCTTTCTGTTCATTGCAGGTTCCCATTTGCTCAAATAACCAAGAAGCCAAGCGCACTGTAGCAGAAATTGCTCAAGTCATGGGATTCACCCCTGTGGACATGGGCTGCATGACATCAGCCTGTGAGATCGAGAACATTCCCCTGCGCCTCTTGCCAGCCTGGAAAATCCCCATCTTTTTGGCTCTGGGGCTCTTTCTTTGCTTCTTCACATACAACCTGATCCGGCAGGTCATCCACCCTTACATCAGGGAGCAGAAGAACAAGTTGTACAAGATCCCCATCGAGGTGGTCAACACAACGCTGCCTTGTGTGGCCTACGTCATGCTGTCCCTCGTCTACCTGCCCGGGGTGCTGGCAGCCTGCTCGCAGCTCTACTACGGCACCAAATACAGGCGCTTTCCTGACTGGCTCGACCAGTGGCTCCAGCACCGAAAGCAGATCGGTCTCCTCAGCTTCTTCTGCGCGGCTTTGCATGCCGTCTACAGCTTCTGCCTGCCCATGCGCCGCTCCCACCGCTACCAGCTAATCGAGACGGCCGTCAAGCAGGTAATGGGCTCTCTTCAGGTCAGCTCCTGTAGTAATCTACACACATCCAGGTGTTGGGTAGCAGGCTTATTGGCCTTTGTATTCCCTTTCCAAAGAATGTGTGGGACAATGGGAATAAGCTGTTATTTGTATGAGCACTTCTCCTGCAAGGCAGTGGCACGCCACGTCCCAGGCATGCGCCCATCCGCACCGTGGACCAGCCATCTTAGCAGGGGGTTGCCCATGCACTTACAGCCAGGGCCAGGATCAGACTCCCCCACACCATTGCTCCCCAAAAGCACAGACAAGCCTTCGAAACCAGCCTTGCCCGGCACCTGGCATGCCTGCGGCTAGGGCAGAGGCAAGAAAAATGCCTAGGTGAGAAATCCCTTCTAGTTGAGTTCCCCTCAACTTTTCTCCCTAGATTTTGGGAGATCCCGGTTTGCTCGCACCTGCGTTCACAGTAGGTGCCTGCTGGAGTGACCAAGTCATAACGCAGAGGGTTTGTGTTGTAGAAGGTGTGTCCTCACCGCAGTGTGCCTCCAGCAGTTTAACAAAATGATGGTGAAGAGCTGGTCGTAGTCTAAGAGAACGAGGAAATGGAAAAGGACTTTATTGCCTTATTGAGACTCTTGGCAGTGTTTATCCAGTGTGAGATTGCTACCCTCGGGCAATTCAGCCAGCTCTGTAACTTGGCAGTGCCACAAGAAAATGTGATTCTGCCCTTCTCCTGCCCCTGGCTTCTCGCTGCTCCACCCTGCTCCCTCCTGGGATGCCGCAAGCTTCGTGCAGCGGAGTGAGGAGCCTGATCAAGGCATTGCCCCGCAACCAGTCTGCTCTCCGTGCTGGGGTATTTGCCCGAGTGTTTCCAAATGCTCGTCCCAAGGGAGGGAAGGGGCCATGGGGGCAGCAGGGAGCAGGACGCTGGTTTCAGCAGCAGTGCTTGTTCAGAGCATCCATCAAGCATCTCCAGCCTCTCCGCTCCAGCCTTGAGCAGCTCCTTCTCGATGGCCACAGTCGAACATTAATCTCAGGCAAGCATCCTGTGTTCATTTCCCCTCTACCTCCTGTTTTCTAGCAACATCTTTGTTTAGTAAATTAAACCCATTTAATGGGCTAAAGAGGACGCTTCTAAATGTTCCTCTTTGCCATGCAGCATAAAACCCATCTTCCCTTCCATTAGGATGAACAATTTCCCCCCTAAATGCACTTAAAACAAAGGTTATTAGGAGATTACTGCATATTCAAGCATCTATATTTTTTCATGGCTTTAAACTGACTTCTCATTCCAATTATCTTTCCAAATGCGACTCTGGGGCTTGATGCTGTGGTTACAGGCTGTGGGAGCTGAGAGCATTCGGTGGTTCTTCCCAGCAGGCTCCAAATCTGGTCTAGTTTGGCCAAAAAGCAGTGAGATAAATGAGCATTTGCAGATCTCCCAAATAGGCAAGTAGTGCTGGAGGTGTGACCAGGACCCAGTGTTCATCCAGGAAACCTGCTTCCAAAACCAAAATGAATGCAGACAAAATTCAGTTCCTCTATTTCTAAGCGCTCCGTTTTAACAAACCTTCATTGTCATGCCAGGCTGTGGAGAAGAAGATGAATATCTGGGTAGAGGAGGAAGTCTGGAGGATGGAGATTTATATCTCTGTTGGAATAATTGCCCTGGGCTTGCTGTCGTTACTTGCCATCACTTCACTTCCATCCATCGCAAACTCTCTCAACTGGCGGGAATTCAGTTTCATTCAGGTAAAGTTGACATTTGCCGATGCCAGGGAGTGATTTTGGAATCACAGCCGTGGATTCCCCTTCCTGGGAGGTGACACCAGGGTAGTGGGATGTGCTGTGTCCCAGGGGCTGCTCTCGCACAGGGCTCACCCCATCTGCTGAGGGTGCCGCTGTCTCGTTGGGAAGGGAGAACGTAATGTGTCACGGGCATGCACGTGAGGATTAGCAGCAGGCTCTGCAGGAGGAAGACTTTAATGTCTTGGCTGAAGTTCTTTCTCACCCTGCATTTAGCAGCATTAGAGATCCTGAGAAAAAAAACAGTCTGGGCCTTGCCTGCGTGACATCCCCTGCAGAACCCCTTCCCCCTTGCACCGTACCCGGGAGCAGCGCTGCCATTCACAGCTAAAAACCTCCTGAAGGCAGAAAGCCTCGGGGTCATTTGGAGAGGGCAGGATTGTCTGGAGCTGCTGTGGAGGGGAGACAGCTGGATGGGGGATGCAGATCTGCCCTCCCATTTCAGGGAGAGGGAGCTTCTGAAAAGTTAACAGTTAGGAAAGCACCTGGGAGGACAGCGCAGGGAAAGGTCAGGTTTGGCAGAGCTTGCTTGTACCCAAAGATTGAGTAGACAGGTTCAAAAATCCCTAGACTGCTCTATAAAAATGCCAGAGTTCAAGAAACACAGAGAACTGGGTGGGATTTCAATGAAAAGTCCATGTCTGATTCTAAAAAGTTAATTAGGAGTATAATTTTTCTTTCTCCAAAGTCATTCGGTGGTTTAGGAGCCTTCTTCCCCCTTGCAGCAGTGTCCAGGCTCCCAAGGGCCAAATTCCCACAGGGACCCAGGTCCACAATGTGGGACATTCACAAACCCCAGACTTGGGGGGCTGCAGTGCTCTCAGGGATGCGCTTGGAGCCAGGCGTAGGGCTGACTAATGGGGATACCAGGGAATGAACCTTCAAGTATTCCCTGCACATTAGAGCTCAGTTTGAGGCCAAACTCCCCAAATTCCACTCACCATGTCAGTGTCATATCCCATGGCCTTGAAACCCCTTGTAACTCGTGTTTCCTACATTGCTGCTGCATGGCATGCACTGAGCTTCAAGCTGCGGTGCCCCACGTGGCACCGTGACACACATGACCCCCCCAAGGGGATCCCCTGTGTCCCCCCCCACATCCCTCCCGCGGAGCCTCCTCTGCGCATCACATCTAACCCTTCAAAAGGGGAGGGCAGGGTTCGGGGACGCGGAGGTGAATATTTATCATCCAGCCTCTCCTGTTGGAGCTCTTCAGCAGCATATAAATAATTCGATATTCATTAGAGCAGGAGTTTGAAGTCTGCTCCCCTACAACTGCCCCCATCACCAAGCGAACAAATCATTTCTTTTTTTTTTTTTTTTTTTCCTCTCTGGCTGTGGGCTAGCGAATAATTATTTACACTGAGTAGAAGAGCTTCACCAGGAGAGCTTGACCTCAGGAGATCGTCCCTCAGGGAGGAGAGGGACCTGGCTTTAAACCTCTCCTTCGGATCGGACAGCGGGAGCATATTAATTCTCACCACTGAGACATGGGATAAATCAATCCTGGTGTAGGCATCTCATACCAAGAATGCCAAATGAAGGGAAGTCTCTCCTTGCAGCCTGGAAGGAGGCTTTGAAATCCCCTGCATCTCCCTTTGGCTCCCCGGGCAGCCCGGCAGCTCTCTTGGAATAGACACGTGGCCACGGCAGGCAGCACTGCCGTCTGCGACCAGCGTACAGAACACAACTGGTGCGTCTGCCCTTCGGGACCCCTTACGGCGTCTTCCTAAGGGTATGTCAGCGCTAGAACCAGACAAATACGTGGTGCTCGGCTCCAAAATAGCTCTTGGCTGCCCCACATGGGAACCAGCTGGCTTAGTTCATGGAAAGATACTCGCACCTATTTCTGTCTGCGTGGGATAAAGCATGACAGTGCGATACGACGTTAGCTTCTTAGCTTCCCTTTTTTTTTTTTTTTTTTAATGAGGACTCTTATAAATGATTCACTCTTCAGTAAGTTGGTGGTGCCTTTCTTGAGGAAGGAGGCTCCAGAGGTTAACATTCACGCGCCACAACGTGATCCTCGCTGAATTAATGCACAGCGGCACAATGTAAATACAAGGGGTGAGGCGCACAGCTGCTTTCTCAAATATTTGGGATGTCTAGCACTTGGCCCTTTTACAGGAAAGCAGAGGCATCGCAGCTTCCCGTGCCTGGGAAAAGTGAAAGACGGGGAAAATGGGGAGCGCAGCCACCCCAGCCAGATGTCTCCCAGAAAATGCAAGAATTTGTTGCTGTCTCAGTTGAACTGGCTAGTGTGTTTGAGAGACACTCTGCCAAAAGCCACATTTGAGAGAGGGCTGGGGCTTGTTACAAATCCAGGAGCCACTTCAGTCCCCTCCTGACCCAGAGCTTCCCAATCTGACATTTTCCAGCAGCAGTGCATGCACGTGTATCAGTGTCATGGGATACTGCCACGCTCTTAAAATACACATCTGTTGCCTGACAGGCCAAAAATCCCATTTGTATTGTTGCTAAGGTTTTAGAAAAAGAAATGGGTGATTTTTATAGTAGTTCCTGCACACATACAAATTTCAATTAAATATAGGTAAACTGGATACACAGTTCACCTACATGTCCAGTTCTGATTAACAGAAAACGTACAGAATCTAGGCACTGGATAACAGGAATGATTCGTGTGTAATTCAACTTATAGGAGACATTTTTAATGTGCCCTGGTGATTTACAAATCAACTCTAATTGGCTGAGAAGTAAAAATGTGTATGATTGCCTTTACCTTCCCATCCTGAGAAGTCCTGCTGGAATCTGAAGGTTGACTTGACCTGGTTTCTTTCTTTGCTCATGTATCGCAAGATCCGAAGAATCTGTCATCAGACCTTTTCTAACCCTGCTGTCGACAAAGTGCGAGCCAGAGCCGCTTTCACGGAGCTAATGACTTCATGGGACTGATGGCAGCAGAAGTCAGGAACGTATTTGGGTCAGGAAGGGGCTGTTTGCTTTGGATGCTGCCCAGACATTGCTAAATGAGCCACACGCTCATCACCTTCGCTGATGCACTACAGGGAGCCTCGCAGACACCAAGGCAATGGGGAGATACAAGAGTTACTACAGAGCAGAAAATAGATGCAAAGCCTGCATTAGGAAGATACCATCTTCATGCAGCCATCTTTCTGAAGGCTTTAGTACTTCATATGGGTGGTGGCCCCATATTCCCCACGCTGTGACAGTGAAAAAAAAAACCCTGTCACTGTTTAAAAAAAAAAAAACAACAAACCAAAACCGAAAAGCTTCATAGCCAGCAATGGCATTGAGAGGGTAAATGGGAAAAGAGCTTCAAAACTCAGTGCGGTGTGAGGGCTAAGCACACTGGCAAATGGGCCCCTGTGGGGTGCTCAGCCGGCTCTGCGTTGTACTGCACTGAGGATGTATTGCGCTATATATCCTGAGCTAAGCTGCCATCAGCAAAACTTTTGTCTTTCATGCACTTAGAGATCAGCCTCTGCCTGGCTGACAGCTGGGTGCAGCCATGGGGCCCTGCTGACCGCAGGTCCTTCAGCCAGCCGATGGCATTGGGACTGCGCCCGGGCACTCCCTGCCCAGCCCCAGCACCCAGGCTCTCACCAGACAGCCCTGCGTTTGTGTTAGGAGTGGACCAGCCCATTGCCGCGCTCTGAGGAGCTGCCAGTGCCATTTCCAGCCACCAGCAGCTTATCCATGAGTTTTTTTGCCAATTAGCTTTTTTGTTTCATGTGCCTTGACAAGCTCAGAGTTGGGGGATGACGGATAAGCTATGGGTCAGGTCCTCTTGGTAGGTTCAACTGCAATCACAGCGTATTCCAGCGAACTCCTCCTTAATTTTCCAAGTAAAACCAATCTGCATCCTGTTGGGCTTGCTGCTTGTTACCACTTTGGCTCAGGAATCTGATGTGGCTTCTGGTAAGAAGGGTGGCTGTCTCTGGAAGAAAGGAATGGTGCAGGGATACACACAGGACTGAAGATCAGTTCACAGGTCTGCTCCTGACTCCTGGCACGACCTTAAGAAATGCTCAGCTGTAACACAGAGAGAAGAGTTCCCTAACTTGGCAGAGTGGCCTACGGGTGAAATCTTGGCAGGACTCAGTAACACCCACATGACTGCCTGATAGGTGCTGTAAAAGTAAAGTACCCAGCTCTGGCAGCACGTTTTAGAGCTCTCCTTCCCTCCCTTGCCCAGTCCTCTCAGCTGCCTAAATGACTAGCTCTCTTAGAGGATCGTTGGTCTAGTTTGTTGGTAACAACCTTTTAAAAAGTTGACTGGGCTTTTAAGTAATTTCGCAGAAATCAAAACTAGGAAGGGATGCTTTGAATTGAGTCGTTTTCCAGCTGAGATAATTTTTTCAAGAGAAAGTTGTGAGACCCCTTCCTCCTGTCTTGCCCTGGTCCCCTATTTCCCTGCTGTGTCCTCTTTCCCAGACATACCTTCAGGAAGACTGCTTCTTGCTGATCCCTAACTAGCTGCACCATATTTTGACTTGTAAAGGCTTCCTTCTCAGAGTTAGGGACATCAGCAGCAAAATTTTCCCTGTGTTAGGCATCTTGAAATGTGGTTGTTATGGCAAGCTTAGACCAAGCAAGATCTTAGGGCAGCAGAGCAAGATGCTACACCCGTGCTTTTCTTTGAAAACACATCAGCGAAGGCTTGTACTGGAGATGCCTTCGGGAGCGAGAGCCCGGCCCCTGCTGAGTGCCAGCGGGCAGCGGGAGCTGGCAAGCTCAGAAGCCACCACCTCCCATGCAGGCAGGAAACCACCCATGAGGGGAGCACAGTTTAAAACCCCTCCTGAGAGCAGCCCTCAGAGGAAGCAGAAAATATGCATGCAAAGTGCTTGGGAGCCATGATCTCAGCTGAAAATGGGGCAAGTTCTTGCCTGCAGAGCGGGGACTGGGTCCTTGCTGCCTCCCCAAGTGGATAAAGGGCTCTTGACTCCCCGTTTCAAGGACTTAGTCCATCATGGCCTGATGGTCTGGCTCACGAACGAACACAGATCTCTAGGACAGAGAAGGAAATGCTTCAAGGCTGTTGCTTACCTCAGACCAGAGCATTTCTGTCTCCGCAATCTGATTTTCCTGTAGATGACAGCAGTTACCTGAAGGTGCCTTTGCTCTGTGCCAGGCTGCAGCCTCACGGACTTCTGACAGTGCCAACTGCTGGTCCAGAGCCACGATGCTGATGCTTCACCCCGCTGGCCAGCAGCCGCTCACCAGCCATGAACCGGCAGGCAGCGGAGCCGGCAGCTGCGGCTTGGGAGGAGAATTTCTGACCTGCCTGTGGTTACGTGCTTGGCAGGGGCTGGGGGCTGCTGCTTCGCGTGGAGGCAAGAGCCCACCCCTCAGCCAAGTTGGCAGCATCTTCCAGGAAACTCCTGCTGAGTTTCTAATATCACACTTAACCTCTGATTAGAAAAAGAAAAATGCAGTCTGGCATGCGACCCGAGAAAGGTTTCCAGTGGCGTTTTATTCTGTCCAAGAAACACAGGAATACTCATTGATTCCCTGCTTCTTGCAGGGGGGTTGGACTAGATGACCTTTGAAGGTCCCTTCCAACTCTAACCATTCTATGATTCTATGATTTCTCTGTGCTGTGTATGCTTGCAGAATAGAGTTTAAAAATACAGGAAAACAAACAAGCACGAGATCCTCTACTAACTGGCATGTGTTTCTCTTCCTTCTAGTCCACCCTTGGATTTATTGCCTTGGTAATCAGCACTCTGCACACACTCACGTACGGATGGTCAAGGGCCTTCGATGAGAACCAGTACAAATTCTACCTGCCTCCGACCTACACCCTCACGCTGCTCGTCCCATGTACTGTGATCCTAGCAAAAGTCATCTTCAACTTGCCCTGCATCCGGCACAGACTTCTGCGAATCAGGAGAGGCTGGGAGAAGGGGAGATACGTGAAGTTTGTCCTGCCCAGTGCAACGGGGGAATATTCAAGCGGGGAGACCTCTAGCAATGTCTAACAGACCCCGGTTGTGACAGAGGATTTCAAAGCACTATCAGCATTTCTATAAAGGTGTTTCTTTTTCTTAAATATATGTATGTTTTGGTATAATTGTATTGTGGGTAAATAATAAAATTTGGTGACTTTAGAAAATGGATGACCATGAAACTAGTTTAGACAGTAGTAGTTAAATTATATTGCTGATTTTCTAGGACAATTATTGCCTTAAAAATGACCATGAAAGCCCAGCTAGTAGCACTCATATTCATGGGAAACTGATGTACTGTGTTAATCAGATCAGTCACTTGAAATACTGGCTGGCAGCTCCTCAGACCAGTGTTTCTCGGTTGCTTCCCTAGCTGCTCTCAAAATTTTCAATGCCTTTTTTTTTTTTTTTTTATGAAGTAGCACAGATTTTCTGGGTTTTATGACAGCAAAGATATCCTGCCTCTTGAGTGTCTGGATCAATCCAGGCAGTGAGGTTTAGAAAGATGAATCGTCTCTGGTTTTGGTCTCCTCAGTGAACTCCATGGACAAGTAAGAACAGCAGTATCCATGTTATGTAGCATCTGCAGATTTTAGTAAAAGCATCCAACCTGACAGCAAGTCCCAGTATCCGTGTTCTCTCAGATACAGACAGCACTTCTGGTCCTGTAAGCTGTGCCTGGTTCATGTTTATAAGCTACAGAAATGAAGCACCTTTTCCAGCAGTATAAAAGCATTTTAAGAGAGAGATGTCCCTCACATCACACATCTGGGCTGCACTGCTCTCGCCGAGATGACAACTGCTGCTGCTGCATGTTCTCTGTTTTACTAAGCTGAAGTTTTAGGCAGTATTTGATGAAAACAGAGCGAAGATAATTATCAGAAAGACCTGCTGCTTCACAAAAATTACATGGCGAAAACCAAGGCCTTCCATTTGGCCTTACATGAAATAATAGGGTGAAGCTTTTAGAAGTTATTGTAACCTGAACATGCCCATTTATGGAGATAAAAGAGCAGCTCTAAACCCATTAGTTTCACTAGCAATGATAAGATCTTCAAATGGTCTTGCAAAGGGATCAGTGAGTCTTGACCACAACATGAAAGTACAGCAGTTGTACATGTTGAGCGCAGTCCTTCATTGCCTTGCACCTTAGAAAGTCATGTCTAGATCACAAAGCAGGTATCAAATATTCTTCTGACTTCACACCCACTTTGGACAGGGTACAGGGCAATGAAGAATTCTGTCCTAATATCATTTCCACCTGTCACTTCCTATACCTTCAAGTTCTTGCTCTTTATCAGAATAATTCTTTAGGTTTTGGACATTCAAATCACCAGAGAATGGACAGCCATTCACAAAAGCTCATTTAAAAGCAAGAAATTGAGATGACACAAGAAGACTACCTCAGGAAGGTCAGATACAAGGACATGGCTGGAATAGCCTCATTTTCCTACAGTTAAGTAAAAGAGACTCAGTGTTCAGTATTGCTTTGAAAAATGACAGCTGAGGTATGGTTTGTGGGATAAGAAAGTACTTGTTTTTAGACCAGTTAATATAAATGGTGGGGCTGGGGGGAGAAATGATCAACTTCAGGGCACATAAGCCCTTCTACAAGCCAACGTGGCTTCTGCAACCTGACTGATTTCTACAGGGACAGAGGATCTTAAGAATTCCCTGTTTAGCTCAAATAACCAGAGCGAGTAATATTCTCCAAATATTACACACAGTGCCAGTGATGATACTGAGGGATTTCAGTTCTTGCCTAAGGCTTACAGTAAAGTCTCCAAATGCCACTTCTCTTCACTGAATAGAAAGAAATGAGGGAATGCCCAGATTTCAGAATCAGCTGGGTTTCTTATTTATTTATTTAGGCAACACAAGGAAGGTACCATTCTTTCCCACTGTTCCCTTCAGAAAGCTGTAGTTATTCAGGTTTCCCCATGCACCTCCACAGCCAAACTCAGATCAGCCCCTGATTAAATCACTTACAAAGCAAATTGATTACCTGGCACTATTTATTTGTGTTTGAGTGGTGGGTTAAGTTTCTGCATGGATTTAAGACAGTTTCACCTGAGTATAATCCCACCCACTCCAGTTTAACTCATCCTTGAGGGAAAACTGGATTCAGCAAGCTTGTTCTAGTCTTCTCTTCCATTCATCATCAAAGTCAACATAAAAGCACCAGTTTACACTGCTTACAATAGTGTATTCCAATGCCTCTTTTTCCCACCTAAGTTTCTTTTCACATCTTTAGGTCAGGCAAGACTACTGCCTGGTAGCAAAAAAAAAAAAAAAAAAAATTAGAAAAAGATTAGTAGGCAGGGAAAGAACATTACACAGGCTTGCAGGCTTTGTCTTCAAGGGGAAAGGTGTGGGTTTATTGTGAGTCATTGCAAGGTTACAGACTCACCTTTCTGCCCAGCTGAAGTAAGGTTTGCACCTTTGCTTTGTTGACATGACATTCACGCCCATGCACCCTTTCCCACTGATGGCAAAGGGACAGTTTTCATGAGCAGAAGCAGAGCCTGGCACCCAGACCTACCCAAGGAGCCGACTCCATTAGTGAATCACCACGTGCTTTTCAGATGGACGCAAGCCCACATGGACGGACGAGCCAGTTCAAAATCCCCACAGCTACCACAGCTCCACAGCATCTAAAACAAAGGCTGGTCAAGTGTCTCCAGGTGACGCCTGTGCCAACACACCGTCCAGCCAGTCACCGTCCCTTTGAAAGGCTGAAACCAGTTCCTGTAAATGAGAACAGCATTTCAAATGGTGCCCTCTGTAGGCGTCTGGTCCTCACAACCTTTGACACAACAGTTGGAGTAATTTCTTCTGATGCTGGAACTCTGAAAAGAAGTTTGAGGATTTTTTTCAATTTATCTTTTCCCTACACATTTTTTTTTTTATGTGGACAGGGGGTTTAGTGAGGTTAGCTTAAAATTTACCAATTAACTGGTTTTGTACTTGGAGTTTCTCTCTGTATATATGTATACACACACATATATATTATTGCAGAATATATAGCTGGAATGTAAATTCTTTATATTTTTATTTTCTGTATTGCCTACTATGTGCCTTTGGGATATGTAAGAACCAACTGAAAAGCTGTAAGAGTGAGGCCAGTTTTAATCACTGGCATCTGTGGTTATATAAAAGACATTCTGAACAGGTCTATATAATTGTATCAGAACTCATTTGGGTCTTTTTTCCCTCCTCCCCTAAACAATACCATTACTTTAATGGCAGTAGTAGAGTAGTATGATTATCCAGAACTTAACCACTAGGAAATAAAACCTACTACAGCCACCAGCTGTTAAGAGTCTCGTTATCCAGCTAATAAGTGAAAATGATCACTGTTGTGACACAGAGCATCGGAGCCTCTATTACGGAGTTCCCGTGCACGCGGGAGGGCGCGAGTGCGTACGGACACGCGTTTCATTACAGAACGCTGGTGATACGCCGCAGCACTCGTAGCACAGGATCAAACAAGCTTAATTCACGAAACAAAAAAGTGCTGTTGATACGGAGCTCAAGGCAGAGGGTGTTCCAGATGAGGGTTTATGGGACTGGAAAGAAAAGCAGAGTTGTTTTAATACTACCAATTTGTTCTCCATTTCTTAAGTGTCTTCTCTGTAGAAGTGACATGCCAGTTCAACCAACTTCTGGATCTGCAGCGTTGCATTTTAATAAGCTAATTTGTAAGTTGATTTTAATGAGTTCATTTAAATTCCTCTGCTGAAGATTAACCTCTGAAGGTACAGTTCTCCCACTCCTTGTTTTATAATATGAGGCTTTTAACAGTGCAATTGGTTTCTTGCTCTTCAGAGATTTACTTAGAAAGTGATATATCAAACTGCAGTTAAATCTTTACAGGGATGCACTTGCTTCAGCACCTCTATGCAATGTATTTCCTCCAGTCTCTCCAAGAAGACCAGTACAGCTGCATGACCTGCTACAATCAGCCACAAAAGTCTAACGTTATCCTTGAGTGCAAAATTTCACACACAGAGCTAGTGGGATCTGCAGACTGTGCCTCAGGTTTGAAGAATGAGATTTGTTACACTATGACAGTTTTCTTTTATCTTTTTATTGTGCCTTAATAAGAAGCATCAGTTTTGCAGAATTTCTGCACAAGGTTTTTTAGTGCAAGTCGGAACCACGCTTATTTTAAAGCTGAGCATGCAATACACAGCAGGAAGATACCATCTATGATTAGGGACCACTCTCCTTAGCAGAGCGTGCGCAGGACTTCCACCATCAAAGACTAAAAATAACTGTTGTGTGTGGTCAGTCAGGAGGATCACATATTACAAGCCACAGTACTGCAGGAACCTTTCAAAGACTTAAAGTGGCACTACTTCAGTCCTCCTAGAAAGATCATCTGCTTTAGATTTAGAAACCTCAGCACTGGAGGATCCACTACAGCTGGTGTTCCCCTGCTTAGTTACTCTTGTTACCCGTTTTCCATATCTCATCTGCAGTTAGGTAGCCTCAGCTGCTGCTCCAGCATGCTAGCCTGCCAGCTTAAAGAGATATCTATCATCAGGTGTCTGCATTTCAGTAGCTGTTTCATTCAGCACTCTAGAAAACAAAGTTATGTGCAGGATTCAAGCCTGTTCTCGGCAAAACCAGGTTTATTTGATTTGGGAGGGATGGGGCGGAGGAACAGTGTGAAGAAATTGCCATGATACTAACTGCTGCAAATATGAGGCTTTCATTTCTAGATTGCTGCTTTGGTTCTAAAGCCAACTGATGTCTTCCAGTTGGATGGACACAAATGCATAGAGCCAAAGGTGTGACCTTAAAGTAGTGTGGCAAACAGATATCACACCTTCCATTTTAAAAATCTCGGTTCACTGAAGAAAAGGGGCTTCCCAAACTGGCCTTAAAGAATACGTTCCCTGGGCTTCAGGTTAGAAAGCAGAATTAAACCTTCTCAAGATGTGAAATGAGAGCAGACAGCAGTAGTTCTTAGAGTGATTGCTGACATTGCTGGTACACAACACTAAGTCACTTGCCAGAGACCAGAAATGGACATACAAAGGTAAATTCTTATGTTAATCTGTTATACTGAGCTCCTGAATGTATTCACTACCAACTGAAACTCACACTCTTCTGACTACAAAGGAAAGAATCTATTGCTATCAGAGAGATGATGCTAGCAAACAAAATTTACAATCCATATCTCATAAAAAATATCAGATCTACAGGAAGATGACAGCTGTATCTCCCATTCTCTTCCTCACTGCATCATCAGCCCAAACACCCACCTCGGCTCTCAGCTATCTACCAGGCATGCCATGCTTCAAGATAAGGTCCTGGTCCAGGAAAGCAGAACTGGGCGCTGTGCAGAACAAAGAGAAGTGAGAGTAACACCTCCTAACAACCTGCACCACTGTGCTGGCTGCACCCATGCACACAGCAGTCTTCCCCTGCAGACAGCACAAGACTGCACAGCTGCAGCTGCTATCTCCAATGCATCACCTCTGGATTGTGAACAGTTATTGACAGTTATAGTTTGGAATCAGTAAGCAGTTCTCAAACGCAGCAAGCTATGGTAAACTCCTAGTGCTATGAGACTAGCTATGGTAAACACCAGTGCTATAAGACTAGAAGAAAGGAACTAAAGCAGCAGCCGAAAACAGAAAGAAGGAAGAATTTTGGTCACCTAGGCTCTACCTGCCACTTAATTTCCTTCTCTTGGATAGTCTTCCTGGCATCTGCAAGGTGCTGCTAGAAAAGTCACAGGAATCTCAGCAGAAAGCTCCGTCGCACCTTGTCCTTGTGCAACAATTCAAATTTACCCATTTAACCAGGCAGTATCTATGCACACTTCAATCACTGACAGCATAAAGCTGTGCACAGTGCTTGCGTTTCGGCTCTGCAACTCGTATCCCATCTCAGCTCATCACGGCTCAGAAAGCGTGGTCCGGGGCACGCAGTGCCAGGTTCTCCTCAGCCCTTGCACTACAAGGAAGAAATAGTAGGAGCTTAGGGTCAGAAGCATGGAGGATACATTTGTTGTGTGTTTAAGCTGTGTTGCTGAAGATGTTTTGCTCTGCTTTGCATGTGTGTCTGTTCTGGGTGGCTTTCCTTGTGTTTAAAAAAAAAAAAAAA
Organism: Tetrax tetrax; assembly: GCA_009806455.1. Classification (NCBI taxonomy): domain Eukaryota; kingdom Metazoa; phylum Chordata; class Aves; order Otidiformes; family Otididae; genus Tetrax; species Tetrax tetrax. Next base: position 688,298 of record WHYT01017462.1, on the reverse strand, counting down.
AGGCATACTTAAAGTCTACTTTACAAAACCTCAGCAAATTAAGGTTGATCTTTTCCAGACAATTCTTCAAATGAATGTTCTGCAAATGCCTCCTCACAGCATGCAAAGATTTAGATACGCTGGAACTGGCTCCGCAAAGGATGCTCTCTAACAAGAGGACTTTAAGCGCTGATACCAGTTCAATTTGCCGCTTCCTGATTTTAATATAAAAAGAAATACTCTCTGCAAGGAAGGATTGCGCTTTCATCACCAGAACCTTAGTACAGACTTTGCAGGCTAAACCAATTCACAGATAAGCACTTTTTATAAACATTACATATTTATTGGCTTACATAGGTTCTGGAGAATGAAAGAACAGGCTGTGCTGACATCTGGTGGCTTTCTCTGCAGACAGTTTATGGCAATAGATTTTGGCTTTGCGCTGCAATTTTTTTTTTTTTTGCATTCCCGTTGCAACTTCTCTCGTTTCCTACCAAGATACAAAGTATTATGATAAAAATATTTTTGTTTCCACTGACCAGTGGACAGTGTTGTCCTATGCAAGTCCTCCTGTAAAGCAACAAAGCATCCTTTGTTGTGCTCTATTACAAACAGTGTAGGAAAGGTCTCCTCTCTATTTCTCCAAATAATGTACATTCACCGCCACAGGAAATGCTGCTATTGCGTATCAGATGAGGTGCAAATCTAACCGTTAAAGCACTGCAAATCAGCAGAGGTGGCAACAAGAAGCAAAGGGAAGCGGCTGGGAAAATATGCAAAGGAGTGTCTGCGTCTCTAACTCAACAAGCAAGGTAGTAGGAAAAAGTCAATATCCTGATAATATGAAAAGTAGCAAAGCTGTCTACTGGGCATTGTTGCTTGATACATTAATCATTTGCAAATCTGTGCCAAGTGGTACTATGAAAAGGAAGTAATGCAAGGAGGATTGGATGCCAACCAGCAGTGACAGAGCTCAGTCTAAACAATACGCAAAAGCGTGCACTTGCCTTAAGCATTTGTAATGCCTCCAGCTGGCTGAAGCTCCTCTGAAGCCAGGATCATGCCAGTCATATGAGACAGAGAACAAATGCGTATCGCATGTTCTGTTTTCTCACTCTTCTCTGAAAATCTCTGAAATCTCTGGACAGTCAGGATTTCTGCAGTTATTAGCTTGCAAGGACAGGACCCGTGGATGTCCTGTCACGGCTGTGATAACTCTTGGGCTGTTACTTGCAAGCTTATTTTTAAGTAAAGAATCTGTCAGAGGATGTGCTGAATACTCCCAGGGAGTGAAAGAGAAACACCACAGCCTACAACTTATCTCCAGATCACCTCTAAGACAGAACGTTTACATCAGATAAAGCAGTTCCCTAACTTTAAAGGTGGTGCATATCAGCTCTTGATGACTTTATGCCATTGGTAACTGTCAACATTTAACTCAGCTGTAGCCATGTCAGCAGTTTTCTTAGCTGTTGCTTCTTCAAGAGGCAATGTAAGTACCTCTGGACAGAAAAATACACAAAAACTGTCATGTGCAAAAAGTAGAACATGACAGAGCCAGAAAAAAACAAGATGCCTACTCCAGCACTTTACGAGTTCAATTCCAAAAATGAGTAAAAATGCACCATTTTCATACCTTTAGTGGTATTAAAAGCAGCACTACTCCAGTATTTTTGTGCCAGCAGTGTTGTACATTCAAGATTTTGTGTGTTTATTCAGTTACACTATTACTTCTTCTTCATGGTACCTCCATCCCTAATTTCCCCTCTTCTCCTTCAGTAGCTACTCTTTCACACCTCCTAACCAAAACTAGTCTCTCTCTGAAGCGATTTTCTTTCTCCAGCACCCAAGCCCACACACTCACCCTGGCTTCCAGTTTGCCTGCCTTTCCCTGCTACAGTGCAATAACCTTAGTAGCTGCATCTTATTTCAGTGTTCACTTTGGATGCTGTTCTTTTTGTTTAAAAAAAAAAAAAAAAGGCTAGTGAAAGGCTCCAAGGACAATATACAGAAAGAAGAATCCTTATTAACCCCATGATGTCTAAGAACACTAGCAAAGCTGGATGATTTACCCTACTGCACATTACGGAGAAGCTAAATTTGATTAACAGTAATTGTAAACCAGTGCAGTTCATTACCTCTGCCAGGATAACAAATCATGGTGCCAACTCTGTAGGTGGTTTCCTTCAACAGAAAGAGAATTTCATAACAACATGGGGAAAGACACCTCAGACTTTAGCAATTTATTACCCAGTGCTCACAGATTTCATTCAGTACTCAGTGATCCTGGAATCAAACCCACTTTGAGATGAGGCTTTACCACACCCCACCGAAAAATGCTGCAGCAGCATCTATCTTAACAAGTTCACAGTTACTATCTATGGTTTTGTGGGGTTTATTTGAAAGAAGCATTATTACAGGTCCAATTTAAAAAAAAACACAGTAGAAAAACACTTCAAGAAGAATCCAGTTTAGAAGTATGGCCATTGAGAGCATTACAAAAGGCTCTACTGTGCTGCTGCAGAAAGGAGCCAACCAAGTGCCATTGCCAAACTGAGCTCACAAAGCAGTAGCTTAACTCTTCCCTTGGAAAGAGAAACTAATCTGGAGTGCCAGACACATCATTCTGGAATATTTGCATTAAAACATTTACCATTTTCTTGTTGATGTAGAAGTGCTCTTTCACTGTGCCACACTCGATGTGGCACTGAAGGTTTGTAACTGTACTAGCCCAGAAAGGACAATTGTTACAATTTAGTGGCTCTTTCAAACATAAATGTTTTAAAGAAAAGGGATCACAAAAACAATCCAAATCTGTCTGAGAGGCCTGAAGGCCAAATTCAAATCCCCAGAGCAAGAGGAAGAGAATGACAACCTTTGCTCAGTCTGAGAGCCTGCGTGTGCTGACGGACATCATCTAGAAGCCTTGGTGGGACAGTCTGAGACACTGATCTCCCCAGTAGGACATCTACTTCTTACAAAGTTACAAACATGACAGACTGGGTAAGAAGGTAGCTGAGACACGGGCCCATGTTTGAGGAGCAGGTGCCAGCAACAGAAAGGCGGCCTGGACAGAACAAGCAGAGAAGTGGTAAGTTCTCCCCACAAATCAGCAGAGCATGTGTAAGAGCACCTAAATCCTAAGAGAACACAGGTGACTTCAGTGACACTGGACTCCTCCTTAATAAGATAAAGATACAATCACCCTTTTAATCATAGATGGTAGACTGCTTTCACATGAGAATAAAACTGTTGGAAGCAAAGCTATTGGTGAGTAACACCAGCTACCGAAACCAGCCGAAACCAAAGAGTTGTCAGGAAGGATAAAGAAAATGAAGTGAGAACAATACATAGAGGTTTCTTTGGCTCTACATCTAAAGTAAAGGGAACTTAACATTTAGATACTTTGGAAATCGCACATCTGCTTTCACTATCACATGTCAATTAAAAAAAAAAATCATCAAAGCTCTGAGAAACAGTAAGCTTAGTTCTTTGGAAAGTCTCTTGTGGAAATGGTGTTGTCAGCTCTCACCCAGAGCTGAGGGTAGATGTGTGGCTCTAAAGCAATTGCACATGAGGTCTCATTTAATTTAGCAGAGCCTATGCCCAGAAAGTCTGCTAAGGCAGAGAGCCAGCATCACTTCTGTTTCAGTGAAGAGAGGCTTAAAGGCACCGTGTCCCATCCTGGTACCCCCTAAAAAGTAGTTTCATAAGCAGTATCTAGCTAAAGGTACTTCATTGGATGCATGATTATTTTTTCTTATTCTTGATTCAGTTAATGTAGTAGGAAAGCCTGGAATTACTAAGAACTAACATAGCCACAGAGTATTTGGCTCTTGGAAAGTAGGAAAGAATAAATACCAGTCTTGAAGACGTGTGGCTCGCAGAGTGAGGCTCTCTTTGCAAAAATGCAATAATTCAGGTTTTATTCTTAAAACCAAACCCATGAACTTTCATTCCATTTGTAAAAATGCCCAATTCCTACTTAGGGACACTGATGTCCTGGCAGAACCCAGGTTGCTACCTCTTACATGAAGGTGTCTCCATGAAGTAAAGCTAGAAACAAGCAAGCTGGTCTTTGAACACAAAAGCCTCCCAACAGCCGTTTGTCCCTTTCAGCATGCTAAAGAGGGCTGGAAGAGAGTACAAAGGAAAGCATTCACCAGTCAAGAGCATGAAACACTTGCCAGTCCGCACCACTTGAACAAAAGAGACCAACCATAAAATGAGAGAAGTAAAGCTATGACTTGAAACAGAGAGATTTTCTTCTCAAACTCTCTACAAGACCCAGTGATTTGGTCATGTTTCCATTTTCATTAGAAGTTAGTACCATGATGGGATCTTACTGTGCAAAGTATAATCTCCATACGTAGCTAATGTCTGCTGTAGGCTCACACCAAGAACGTGTGTCACAGGTCAGAGATTGGAAGAGGCAAGCAAAGAAAAAAGAAAAAAAGTCATTTTTTGTCCCTCAGTTTTCTTTCTCTCAGTCTTAGCATATTGACAGAAATTAATTTCTATAGGAAGGGAATTGCACTGTTTGCAAAGCAATCCTCTAGGATTTATTGATCTTTAAGAAAAATCTCATTAAGCAGAATAACGAAAATGTACAACAGGTATGGGAAAACAAAACAATCTCTTGGGATCTTCACCAGGCCGAAACAGGATTAGCTTTGTAGTTTCTGTAATCTTCCTCACAGAAGAATGCTAATTCGGTCTCATTTGCTAGAACAAATAAAAAATTAAATATTTAGGACACCAGTAAATTAAGCACCCAACAGCCAGCTATTTAGAATCTTCGAAGACAATTAGCAACTTTTTGGTGAAAGACAATTATAAATCACCACACACTTTTTTTTCCTTCATATTTTTGCAAAAAAAAAAAAGATTCCTGTATTAAAGATGTTGTTGAACCTTGTTAAAAAAAAAAAAAAAAAAAACCACACAAAAAATCAAAAACCTGAATATATAGAAGTAAATATGCACACAAGACCCCTCAAGATTTGTTTAACACAGCCTTCAGAATTGTTTGTATAAGCATTCAGCAAATTAAGCAATTGTACTTTTAACGCCTTCAAAAGCTAGAAAAATAAAGCAGCATGATTTTCTCTTTTTTGTTGTTCATTTTTCTGTTAGGAAAGGGAAAAAGAAACTATTTTTTTCCATTAAATTAGCCTGTAGGTATAATAATTTAATACTTAGAGGATCAGTAGAATATTTTACAGATCACTTTACATTCTCCCTCATGACCCATCAAAATATGTGTCTGAAGAAGTTAATTTTTTGCCCTGCTGATGATTAATTCATGAGGCTTCAACAATATGCAAAGTGAAAGACACAAATTGGCTTCTCCAGCAATACCTTCAAATACCTCTAATTATTCACAGGGGATATGGCAGAGCTAAAGGACCCACAAAGGTTCAGAGCAGTCACAATTCTTTCAACCCAGTAGGTCAAGGACTTCCTCTTCTAAAACAATAAGTCAGCAACATTACTAATTCAGAACAGAGACAAATCTGATGGAAAGCCTTCACAATTATTAAACATGGAATTCTTTAAGGTGCTGAGCCAATAAGTTCCACATTCATTTTTTAAATTAAACCTGAAGTTAATGAAGTCTGCCTGTCTTATAAAAAAGAAAAAAAAAAGAAGCAGAAGGAGTTTTAGAATCTCAACTAGAAAACAGACAAGACTGTTTGCAATGAATACTGAACACTTTATTAACATACACCCTGCTTTTAAAAAAAAAACAGGCAAGTATTCACTTTGCTGACTAGATAATAATTGTAATAATAATCACTACCACAGAGGCTTTCCTGAAAATACTTATCTAATGTCCTCATAATTTATAACTCTCTAGCTCAACCCTGTAAAGTGCCAAGGGCAATCTGCTGCAGCTTAGAAAAGATGTTCTGTGTCTCAGAATTTCCCGGATTTTCTAATGGCAATTCCCTGTTTCATTCTAGTGAATCTCATCCAGAATAGATATTGCAAAAATGCAGTATGTCAATAGGAGATTTGAAATCTTCTTACTGATTTAAGTGAAACTGTACAAAATGAGGACTAGTGGTATATGCTATCATACATCACTTTATTGGTTTACACTTCTTTGTTGAAGAAGGAGGTCTGCTGTAGTAACAAAGATCTCAATTCTAACTTAGCTAATTTTTGTATCAAGATACACTGGAATGTCTCAAAGTTCAAAATGGTATAATGGCACACTGCATTTTACAAAGCAGGAGTTTTTCCTTTACTATCACAAATACTCACTATATGCTAATGACTAACTGCTGTTAGCTATTCTGAAAAAAAAAAAAACCAAAAAGCAGCTTTAAATTGTTTTCTGCCCTGAATAAGCCACCCCTCTCTTTGTATAGAGACACAGAACAGGCTGGTCTATTCCCATTTCCTTTCACTATAACATTTACTCCGATGTTTTGATATCTTTTTCAAGATCACATCCAACTGTTTCACTGCTGTAGCCTCAAAGCTAGTTTCAAAGATGGATAATATACACGAATATTTATCAATACCTTTATCAAAGAAGGCAGCTCTGAACAATTTAATTTCTAATTCAATATTTGGCACTGTCATCAGTCCCTCTCCTGAACTGCATTGCCTCTTATGCTTTAGGTAGATAAAAATCATGCTTAAATGAATCTTCTGCTAAGTAAATTACAAATCTATAAGACCTGAGTGCCAGTAATCCTCCTTCCTGAGGAACCTTTTTTTCCCTTCCAGATAAAAAGACCTGTTTTGGTACAAAGAGCCAGCGAATAACTATAATTCATATTATAGGAACACCCAAAGACCTTTAGGAAAGGTATACTGAGGCCAGTTGCAGTGCTCCCCAGAGAAAACCATTAAAGAGACATCCCAAGTCACTTAAAACCAGAAAGTAAATGGCATGAAACAAAAGAGCCCAGAAACCTATGAGAAAGCAATCCTATTCACTAGTTGGGGAGCAATCAGAGAGCACCAGGAACAGCGGGGAGTTTTCTCTGCGACACCCCTGCACTTAGAGCGCAGGCAGTTATGCGTTCCAGCTAGGCAAATCGGATTCAAATGAGTGAATGTCCAGATCAAGGTGGAATGCAACTACATCCCTTAAGTACCCTGCTGCCACAAAGTCATTCAGCCACGTTTATGAGAAGCCCAAAGGACATCCAGGGACCATCAATTTTATCATGACAGTCATTTCTTTACATTATTACCTAAAGACATGCCCTATATGTAGTCCCCTGTCAAAATGTGAGAAATCAGGTCAAGTTTCAACTCTTTGCTATGTTCAGCACATTCTCTAAATGATACTGCTTGAGCTTTCCTGAGCAATCTGGCTATCAGGCACTCCATGCTGCACATTAAACAAATCTAATCTTATTTCATTATTCTGTGCTGGTTCCACTACTTACATTTCTAACCAAAACATCAGTTTAAATGTTACTGATAAGACTAAGCAGACACGGTACTAATAACCTACCTGTCAATCATTTAAAATTACTCTCAGCAGAATTATAAGCATACCCTCTAAAAATCACAATTTGCATTCTGAACATTTGGAGTGCAGATACCTGCTGCCCTCAGTTCAATGATTTGAATGTACATTATCCCCCCCCTTCTTCCCTGAATAATTATCAAGTAGTGTAAAGAGCAGGAGGAATAGCATTTACTTTTCAGCAGGCTATCCAAACATAATCAACCAGTTATCAGTTTAATGACAACCACGATGAACAGCACCTTCAGTCAATACAAATGTACTCCTACCTACTCCAGCTGCTTTCAGCGTACTGTCTTCTTTCAAAATCAGTTTGTCATCATCTTCCAAACTCACTACGAGTTCACCAGTCTACAAATCAGAGAACCAAAATACAAAGATAAAAGTAAGAATTTAGCGAGTGTCTCTGCCTCAGTCTTGTTTCACAGTGCAGAGATCTGCCTGCATTAAAGCATGTGAAAGGGGAAGAATACAGCTGATAATCATACCTTAGATTTGTGTGCCTGGTGAATAATCTTCATTGTATCTGAAAGAAAAGAAAATGTTTTCCTAAAACAAGGCTTAATAGGTAGGTAACACTGAAAGCTGTACTGGGGGAGAGACAAACAAAGGGGTAAGGATCAAAATCTTTTATTAAGAATCATTTGTGTATTCAGTCTAAAAGAGGAGAAAACATCTTAATTTCCCAGTCCTGCAGCCACAGTCTTAAACCAGCATTAAGGTACCACATCCTACTGGGCTGCTGTCTGCTGGCTGAATTTACAATAAGTAACTAATGACCATCCCAATAACCAGTCAAAACACATCATTTTAAATGCCAGTTAGGGCATTTGAACCTAACAGGTTTTACATATGCAACTGGGGCAGGACAAACAGCATTTATGCACTGTCAACTACTACAGTTAAATTGATAGGCAGCAAGTGATTAAGACACAGTAACCTGACCATTTCAGATCATTTGAAAATTTTCCTTCTCAAGAAGAAAGCACTTATGTAGAAATTAAAGCAAGTCCATTTTCCATGAGCATGTACAGCCTCTCCTCTTTTTACTGCTATACCCACTTCCAGTAATATTTACCTTCAATATGTTTGTGCAGTGTAGCACTTTAAGAAATTATGCTATACAAAAAAAAAAAAAAAGTACCACTTTCCTCTGGCAATTGGGGGAGGGCTTTGTTAGCAGAAGGGGGAAATGGAGGAAAATCATGTGGTCACTAAAGCAACCAGATGGGTGCAAAGATCCAGAGTGAATGGAAGTCAGAAGGTGCCCGTGCAGCACAAAAGAAAAAAAAATTTAAAAACCCCAAAAATAAACTCCAAAGCCTCTGTGTTTGAAGAAATTTAGAATAACACATCAAATCCTTAGCAGCAAAGAAGCAAAAACCATTTGTCTTTGCCTGCTCATTTTCTGTTCTAGTCTGGTTTTGTATGTTAACTGAACGCTACATGTTGAAATAGTCTGGTAAGAGAAGGATGCAAGAAATTTAAATATAGGCCAAAACAACCTTCAAGCTACTGAGAGCAAGTATTCAGATGTTCAGAATAACAGAGATAACATTCCCATTCAGAAGTTTGCTTCCATACCACTCTAGCCCATTTTGAATGTTTTATTTAAAACATTACAGAAGGTGATAACTACTCAGTATTCCCACTGCAAAGGTGACTGCAAAGGTAGCCTTAGTAGGCTGTGTCTTTAACATGTGTCTTGCTTCTAATGCTGAAATCAGTAATTGCAATATTAGAAGCAAGACACATCATAAATTGCAGTTCCTGGATCCATCTTGCACAGAAGCGTTATAAAAAGATCAAGCAATCACAGCAAAAATATACTGCAACCATGAAACCTTTCTACCACAGCAAATACAATCCAGCCTCTGCCTGTTAGTTTTAAGCTTCTCCATCTACTTTGTTAAATCTCCTTTTCTCTCGTCTTTGCCCAGTCATTCATTGAACGATTGTCTCAATTTTACTTCTTCACAACTCCACCACTGGCACCCAGCAGTTTACCGTGTCTTTATCCGAGCTATTAAATGGTTTCCCTAACGCCGTTACAGAGATCAACCTACAGTCTTGTCACATTCTAGCTAAAACGCCTTACGTCCTCTCAATTGCCCTCTCTATTTCATCCCAGTTTAGTCCCACACTCAATTACATTTTTACCTTTCCTTTTCTGGTAATAGATCTTCCATGACAACAGATAAGAAATCACTTTCTAAGTCTGATTCTGTGAAGTTTCTACCATATTGCTCCACATTCATGGAGGGGGGGCGGGCAGAAATAATTGAGAAGCAGCTTATGAGACAAGTTGGCACCCAGGATGCCATCATCAGTGAAAAGATGGCAATGACAGGGTAGGAAGATGAGACGATTGACTGAGGAGAGTTCTAGACCAAGGACAAGAACGATGTGTACAAAGAAAGGAAGAGAAAATGAAAGTCATAAGCTTTGAGATGTGAGTTAGAGCACCAAGTCAAGAGGAAAAATGTGATGGCATTATATATGATGTTGAGGGAACAAAGTGGTGCTGGATTCTGGAGAGAAGGGAGCTGAAACAGGCACAAGGTGAGACAGCCAGGTCCAACTGAGATTTCTGGAACTCCCAAACAAAGCAGAAGGAAAAATCTGACTCTTACTAGCTCTGTTCATACAGAAGTCTCACTGCTGTTTCATCACCAAAATACAAGACAGACAGTTGAGTACACAAGACATGTCAAAAACATGAACCTGGATGATTCACAGCCTGAGGGGAAGGTGAGGAACTTAGCTTTGAAATTTTCTGTGTGAAAATTTCCACACAGCTAGCACCACTAAAAGTAGGCCCCCACTAACTGGTGTAACAGGTTTTAAAGTTCTGCAGTGTTTATCACCCACGTTATGCTCAGTCCTACACAGCACAATCAGGTGCTCAGCCACAACATATGCCTTGGGAAAAACTACACCAATGCTCTAAGTGATGAAGGAACTAGCAGGAGGGATAGGCAGCACCAGGAGTACAAGTGATAGCAGCAGTCCTAGACAGAACTCTCTCATCTAGCCAAAGCCACAGACATTAGGAGGAAGAAGGGCACCTCCAAATTCAAACTTACAGTTATTTAGATTTTTAAGACCTTAAATAATGTATTAAAAATCATAGAACGGTTTGGGTTGGAAGGGACCATTTAAAGACTACTGAGTTCCAACCCTCCTGCCCTGGGCAGGGACACCTTCCACTAGACCAGGTCACTCAAAGTCCCATCCAACCTGGCCTTGAACACTTCCAGGGATTGGGCATCCACAACTTCTCCAGGCAACCTGTTCCAGTGCCTCATCACCCTCAAAGTAAACAATTTCTTCTTTATATCTAATCTAAATCTGCCCTCTTTCAGTTTAAAGCCATTACCCCTTGTCCTATCCCTACATGCCTTTGTCAGAAGTCCCTCTCCAGCTTTCTGGGTAGTCCACTGTTACATACTAGAAGGCTGCTTTAAGGGCTCCTCGGAGCCTTTTCTTCTCCAGGCTGAAGAACCCAGCTGTATAAATGATAACATATAAAATAATAAATAAATGTTCAAGTCCTTGCCACTGATGTTTCATAAATCTTAATCCCTAACTTATCTTCTGCTTTCATTTTGCACAATCTGTTTTACCATCAGCAGAATTAAATGCTTGGCCTTTTTTTTTTTTAATAGGCAAATAGAGTCTATTATCATTCACATGTATTAGGTAGGTTCCTCGTTTGATTCTTTGAACTGCTGTAGAGGAAGGAGTTTGTCATCTCCAAAAACATAGGAGACAGAGAATCACTTGCAGCAACCCTCCAAGGGAACTTTCAGAATTGCCAAGTTTAGGAAAAGATATGTTACTGACATCTGAGTTACAAACTCTAAGAAAGGAAGTAATTTAGTCTATTTTGAAAGTATATTCTGTCCCAAATAGATGAATTGCACATGTCCATGCCAATCTTCACAAAAAGGAAATAGACACACAGCTTTACATTAAAGGATAGAGTCAGCCCAAATTTCACACCAGGCTATTTCATTCAGTCACCTTGTATTTAAGAGCTTTCACATCTACTTTGAGAAAAGTTCCCCTGCTTATCTTGTATTGTGTAAATTATTTAAGTATAGAAATCTTAAGCATTGTCCATTTACTGCGTTCAGCTCCCACTTCACCATCCCTTCTGACTTCACAATTAGTAGATACTGAAATACATAAGCATAGAGAGAACTAAAATTTCAAAGGGTCTAAGATCACAAGGAGCTCACTAGATTAAAAAACAGAGTTAAAAGGCACTTTAAAAAGTAATAAAAAATTAATACCAAAAGCCACCAGTATCAATTAGTAAATAATGATAACATGCAGCCTAATTCAAAGATTACGATAGAATTTAAAAATAATGGTCAAGTTCTGTAGACCTGATCCCAGTGGCATAACCCCAGCTACATGAGCTGGATGGAATTGCAAATGTAGACAGGCACTGCCATCAGCATGAGTATTCTACAGCTGCTGTATTTTAAATTGTATAAAAACTGGTATAAAATATTATGTCTGCATTTTACAGTGTTCAAAACAAGAAAAGAAAAAACCACACCTACCATACTTGTAATTTTTAAAAGGAGGAGGAAGTCCTGTTCTTGAAGGCACATCTATTAAAATAAAAGCACCAAGTTAAAACAAAGTTATCTGTTTTATTTCCAATATTTTATTTTCCATTATTGTGCAATGCATCCTGGACATCCTTTACATCAAAACAGATCTGCAACACAGGAGACTTGTTTGAGCATAAAATACAAAACCACAACCTTTGGCTCAGATTCTGTCGTTACTCCGTATCTGATTAACTTCATTTGGGCATGAAATCCCCCTGAACAAAATGACCCATGAGGACATCGAGTCAATGCAACTAGGATATGATCATGGAAATCTGATCCTTCAGAAATCTGCCAGGAACATCCTGTTAATGGTTTGCACAGCATCTCTCTTTACTTTACACAAACAGGTGACAACTGCCATTCACAACGGAATTGTTGAGTAAACACAGGCATGTGAACCAGCCACAAAAAAAAAGGAAGCCAAACTGTAGAAAATTAACTCTTTAGCCACACGCAGGACACCGCTCAAGTAACTGCAAGAGCCAGTGTTCCCAGGGATTTAACCAGGGCTTAGGAAGGCCCAGATACCTGCAGGGTGGCTGAAACCATAATTTCATCAGTAGTTTAACAATTTATCTCAAATTTCCCCTTCAAAACAGATTACAGTAAAGGAAAGAACATGGCTGTTCCTCAAACAGCACTACCCATCTGTGGAATGAGGTTCCAAAAAGTCTTGTTCAAGACACTAGCTTTGAGCTGCAATACTGCACACATCAAAAGCAAGTTTCTTAGCATTATTTTATATTTTACTCTTCGTAACAGCACCTGTACCGTATGTTCTGAAGGCGCTTGTAGTTTTCTAAAAGCATCCTAAGATCTTACCATGTCAACCACTGTCTACAAGCATGGAAGTTGCTGAAAACACAGTATAGCTGTAAGGCCCAGGGCAATGTCCTAGGAGTTGCTCAGATGTTATCAGGTAAAACAGTTTGAGACTTGTTTAAGCTGACTTAATGCAAAAAAAAATAAAATGGTGTTATTCTGTACCCTTTGAATGTCTCCATTTAGGTGTGTAGAAATACACCTGCAAGAGTAGGGTAACACCCTAACTACGGAGTCGCTGTGTGGGCTGGTCTGCATTAATTAACTGTGAGATACACTGTCATTTTCAACCAGGCTTCTAAAACATAAAGCCCAGAGATGAGTAAATCTGCACCACAAAGCTCAAGTTGGAGACAGAAACTCAGAAGCAAACGCGCACAGTGTCAAAAACAATGTTTCAAGATCTTCTCTCCTCACAAATAGCAAACAGACTCGCGTTCCCACATTCCACATATTGGTGTAGTTCCTATGCATCAAAGGCTCTCTAAATTCTATTAATTCACTCCTGTTAATTTATGAATAGCTGCCTGACAGCACCACTCAAGGAGCCTGAGGCACTGAGCCAAAGGCAGCAATCCCCTCATCTCTTTTTGACTAAATGGGGATTTGGGCAGGGGGAGCAGTCTTCCCAAATTTAGGCATGGCACACTGACCATGGAAGCTCTTATTAACTCCAGACCTCTCAGCCAAGGGAGGAGAGCACACAGGGGATGTCAACAGAAATCTGGCATCTCTAACAAAGCTGCAGAATTCCCATTCATTTGCTCCCCTCTTGTGCAGGGGCAGCAACACACGGGACTGAAACGAATTAATAAGACAATCGCCCCTTACCCTTCCGCACAAAATTAATGAATTGCTTTACTGTCTGATCCAAGTTAACTCCATGATACACCACAGGTCTGAAGTTCCGGTGTTCAAAAGAGCGAACAAGACGGACTGTGATGGTTGAGCTTTCTGCTGACATGAGAATTAATTCTGAATAACCTGGAAAACATTAGAGAGAGGAATTATTGCCTTTCCTCTGTGTACAAGCACAGCTAGAAAACAAGGCGCAGGAAAGAAATTCAACAGCATTATGTCTTTCAGGACTTCATTTTTAGTATTTCTACAGAAGCAGTAACAGGGTTAATTACCTAGGATATCATTGATACTGCACACCACATAGTCTGGTGTTTGTACCTGTGCTGTGTATTACAGCACCAGACTCCATATTAAATAGACAAAAATGTTCTGGATAAATGCAAGTATGTTGTTTGGGTTTTAAGTGACTGAAGACTACCTGCTGGGTGAGTAACCTTGTGCTCTAAAAGAATGTACTGACGTGAACAAAACCAAAACCTTTTTAATACACTTATGTTGTAGAGAGCATAATACCCTGAAAAATGCCTAAGCTCTTACACGACGCTCATTTTCACTTCCCTACAGAAAGTGGAAAAACCTCCCCCACATACACATGCAAATAATTGTCCTGGTATTCTACAGCATAATTAAGGGCTTTAATGTAATTTGTAATAGTAGGTCTCTAGAATGGCTCTACAGAGCTTATACCACTTTTAACAGAGAGCAGAACCTACAATGGAATTGCCTCATCAAGCCAAGCCCCTCTTCAACCAAGCCTACACATTGTCGTGTTGCGTTCTTTCTCTCCACAGGAAAATGAGCTATTTCCTACCTTGGTACCCTTCTCTATTTTTGGTGCTGGGTATTCCTCAACAACCTTGCTTTCTGGTCACACGCTAAACCGCTGTGGCTGCTGCAGCAGTGAACAAAGACTGCGAAGTGCTGCAACATCAGTCAGGGGCACAACACGACCTCTGCATCTCCTATCCTTTGGCAGCCATTTCAGTCACCGTTTCCAGTCCTGCAAGGGATTCTCTCATCTATTCATCCCTTCATGTTGGTTTTATTGTGTGGCCTTATTTTTTTGCCTTTTTTTTTTGCTGGTGAGGGGAGATTATTTAAGCACCCTGCCATTATGCAGGTATCCAGGTACCTGCCACTTTCTGTTGTATCCTGGCAATTTAAACTAGTAACATTTTCTTCAAATGCTTTCTGCAAATGGAGACACAGACTTTCCGCATCACAAGGCAACTTGCTTTTACATCCTCTTGGTTAATAATTCACAGAGTTCCAATTCCATTTTCATTGTAAATAAGCTGCGATACACAAATAAAAGATGCCAATCAGGAAAAGCATACTCCTCTGCATCTGAAAATAACTAGATTTATATTAAACAGTGAAGACAGATATTTTCTTGATGCTGTTCCACATGAAGGTCAAGATATGGGGGGCACAGTACAGAGTAAAGAAAATGGAACAGTATTCAGTTCACTTTCTCCTGAGCAGCACAGAACGTTGTAGGAATACAGATTTGGGAGCCTGGACAATGAGATATCGCCGATTTTCACATTTAGAGCACAGACCCAACAGGCTGGCCCACCCCACGCGGGGCTGAGGCCGGGCACTGCGGACAGCACGGCAGGCTGCCCCCAGACCGCTGACTGGATCAGAGGTGCCGATGCTCAACGCCTCTCGTAAGGAGGAACCTCCCTCGGGCCTGCCCGCCCCCGCACACCTCCCCGACACCCACCGCCCCCGCCCGAAAGGGACCGTTAACGGCCCGTTAACGGCCCTCCGCCTTACTACCGGCTCCCTTGCCGACACTTCCGGGTCTCTCCCCTCGCCCCGCTTCACACCCGCCCCACCAATCACGTCCTTTCGGTGCCACCCATCGCGCCGCGGGATTGGCTGCGAGGCGCTGCGAGACGCCCTGTCCCCGCCCCCGAGCCGCCCCCTCCCCGAGCCGCAGCGGGGCTGGGCGGTGCTCCCGGCGGCCTCGCTTCCGCAACGCCTGCCGTCCCGCGCCGCCTCCCCATTGGTCTTTTGCCCGGCTTCTCCCCGCCCCCGGCAGGCGTCGATTGGCGCCGCGTTGCCCGCGGCGCTGGGATTGGCCAGCAGGCGCTCCGGCGAGGGGTGAAGCGGCGGAGAGGCTGGGGCGGTGCGGCAGACGTTACGGGGGTCAGGAGCGGACTGGGCTCGCCGCCATGTCTGAGGTACCGGCTGCGCGGCTGGGAGGGCTGTGGGCAACCGGGAGAGGGGGGGGGGGCGGCGGGTACCTCCCTTTCCCCCTCCGCCTGGCAGCGGCAGCCTGCGGGTGCTCACCCCCGCCCCGGGACTTTTCCCCCCCGTTTAGGCTGCGTTTCAGAAGGCCGCCGAGGAGGTGAAGCAGCTCAAGACCCAGCCGACGGACCAGGAGATGCTGGACGTCTACAGCCACTACAAACAGGCCACCGTGGGCGACGTGAACACGGGTGGGTTACCGCCTCGGTCCGGGGCTGGGGCGGCCGGGCAGCGCCGCCCCGCGTCCCTCTGGGGCCCTGCGCCTCCGTGGGCCGGGCGCGCGTGCGGGCTGAGGCCGAGCTGGAGGCGCTTGGGGAGGCAGAGCCGCTCCCACGTTGCGTGTGCCTCGCTTCGTGCAATCCCGCGGTTTAGCGAAAACGACTCAGTACCGACTTGGCAGGGGTTTGTATGCGGGCAGGCGTAGGCTGACCTGATAAGGGTTTGTGCAACTTGCGGTTTTTAGATTAACCCGGCTGCAGCCGTCTAAATCTTACAGAGATGGTCTGAGAATCCTTTGTGATAGCTTTATGCAAGTCTTAGATTTGGAATTTTTTGAGTAAGTGGCTACCTACGTCATGGGATGCTGCTTTAATAAGATCACTTCTCAGTTAAGCAGGCTTTAACAGCAGGGCAAACTATCCCAGTGTGGAATTGCAATACTTGGGTGAGGAGTGGTTAGTTGAACTGAATTGACTGCTAAAAATAATATTGGAAAGCCAAGAAAGAAGCCCAAAGCTACGCAGATGTATGTAACAGACAAACCTTTTCTAGGAGCTGCAATTAAATTTCACATCTTGGAAGAACTGTAGCAGAAATATTTCTGCGGGTATGCTATGCAAAATCTCTCCTGCTACTTCTGTTGCCACGCTTCTGTCACTGGCAGCTCAGCCTAGAAGGAGGTCTGTCTCTCTTGACCTTGCGTAAGGCTTGAGTAACTAGAATTAGAAAGGAAAAAGGTCACTTGTTTGGAGCGCTGGCCTCCTGACCCAGTTGTTGGTGAAGTTTATTGGGTGTTGATTGAACTCAAAGCTGGCAGTGAAGTGTTCAGGAAATGGTAAGTGTGGGCACTTGCAGTCTCTTTTTCCCAAGATAGGCATCATGGAAGGAGAAGAGAATTTACTTTGGTTTTAAGATACAATCCTTGTGGTGTGGCTGGACCTTAGCTTTAGGTGAAGTGGTTTGCCAAGGTGAAGTGGTGCTATAGAGCTGTTAATATACGAACATTTCTATAAGTTGCTGCATTCTTGTGAAGCAATAGCTGACAGGCGTTGGCTAGAAAAGCAATCTGTGTAAGAGTGAGCTAATAGGGTTCTTGTTGGAGAGAAGTGGAGCTGCCAACTAGCTCTGCAGGTCACACTGCCATGTGAGCAGTGCAAGGGTATTTTTGTGGCTGATGTAGAGGGTACTGTCCAGTTCCATTTGTTAGTCATAAGAATTGTCTTTAAGAAGACAGAGAGGAAGCAAACCAGAGGGGATTTTGTGTGAAGAATAACCATATACACATCATATCTCATTCATTTCTTCTCTATTTGGCCACAACGTAGCCTGCAGTGAAGGGAGTTAGAATTCAGAGCTTATACCTCTCGATGACAGAACAAATGAAGAGCTATATGTTAAAAACATACTATTAACTTGATGATAATGAGTTCTAAGAAGCTGTATGCTACCAGTTTTTCTTTTCATGTAATGGACCTTAGGCCACTTCTGCTTTATTTGAGAGCTGATGTTCTTTAATTTGACAGCTGTCAGGTGACAGCAGTCTCTTTAGAAAGTACGATAAAACCAAATCACACTATTTGGTGCTCTTCAGCTCAAATGCTGCTGTCTTAAGGGAACTTGACAGATATCTCTGCTGCCACCAGTAGTGTTCCAGCATGCCCCCTTGAGGTCAGCTCCAGACTACAGGTTAGTAAGTAAGAGCTGGAAAGATGAACCATTGTGTTTTACCATAGTTAAGAGCTAAATAGCTTTCAGGAAATGAGTAGGTGAAGTAATTCTACTGGTTATCCTGTCTCTCTCAGACCGCCCTAATATGCTGGACTTCAAAGGCAAAGCAAAGTGGGATGCTTGGAATGCATTGAAAGGTGAGTTTCTGCTTAAAGAAATTAAAATGAATAAATAAAACCACAGGCAAACGAGTCAGAAAATTGTATGTGGTTCAGCAAGAAATAATAGTGCTGCCTTGTAAGACAAGAGTTCTAGAAGTTCACAATGCTGTGATAATAAACTCTTGCTTTTGATTGCCTCTGCAAGGTGGAAATAATCCTGAAAAATGTAGCCTGTGTAAAAGGGATTTAAGATGCAAAATGCCCCGCTGGCCCGAGATGTTGCACAAAGGAGAGAACTATAGCAGCAGCAGAAACCTAAGTCTCTGTTTTCCAGGTCCCAGCCTAGTACCCCAGAGACTGAGCTCTCCCTCCAGTTGCTGTGTTTCTTTTACAGCCCTCCTAACTGGAAGGTGCAACTGGGCTCTCTGCTCTGAATGAAGAGCCACACAAGTGATCTGATCTATGAAACTGGAATTTTTCTGGTGTTTTAAGGAGCCAGCACTACATCTAAATGCAGCCTATGTTGACTGAATAGCTTTCCTGTAATAGTGAAAACCGTTAATAGAACTAATACACTGTTTGGTTGCTGTTTGTACAATTGTGACTTGCTTCAAACCACTATTTTTTCATGATGGCTGAACACATTTGATTAAAACTTTAATACTAGATTCACAGCCAAGGGTCCTTCTTAACTTCTTTGCTCTCTGGTAGTGTGCTGCTGTGTGCAGCAAGGAATTGACTTGCATGCAAAAGGTATTTAAATCTGTAAGAGGTCTCTGACTGCTTCCTGTGTTCCATCTTTCAGGAATGTCCAAAGAAGATGCAATGAAGGCATACATAGCAAAAGTGGAAGAACTAAAAGGCAAATATGGCATCTGAGGACTGGATATAGCAGACACTTCCACACCTGAAACATGCCTTATTTCTAATACTGTGGAAAACTGGTTTCTGAGAATAACTTTAAATGCCTAGTATGTCATAGTTGGTTCTCACACCCATAGTTCAGGGGAGACTGTGTACCTGCCTAATGTACTGACGCGTCATAAATTCCTTCTGGGAACAAAATCTGGAACTCATTAAAGTGCATTCGTTACCTTAGCTGTTGTGATGGTCATCCCTTAGAGGTTATTCTGAGCTCATCCCTTAATTGCTGTGTTGCAGCTATCAAACGCTGCTGTCAGGTGCCAGCCAAGCTCTCCGGTCCTTGTGCCACTAGAGGGGGCTCAGTCATCTGTCTTTCCTGCAATGCGGACTTCTGTCCAAACCAGCCCGATGGTATCTGATACTGCTTTGCCTCCTTTCTCGTCTAGGTAAGCAGCAACACACAAAAGCTGGAGCACCACAAAGATCGTGAAGAGGCTAGGTCTGATGCTGTGTGTACCAAGAACAAGGTGCTTGATGTTTGTTGCCCAGGGCTTTTAGAGACTTAGTCAATAATTGGCAAATTGTCTTTCATAAAACAGTTGTTGGAGGTGTTATTCCCCAACAATTTCTGTAGAAAAGGCAAATATTTGGCAGCTGAATGCAAAACCTTCCCTGTGGAAAGAAAGGGTTCTGCAGACAGGGGAGGCGGTGATGCCCCTGATGCTGTGCCACTGTAAATCTGAAGTACTGCGCTGCCATGCTGTGAGGCCGCAGTGAGAGGTGAATGGAGTATGGAGTGGCTTACCACTGACAAGGCTGTTCAACCAGGAAAACTTAGTGATCATCAGCAAAAGCTGTCTTACAAAACCCACGGTTGTGACTGCATCTCGTAGGCATTTAGCTATTTCTGTCTGCCTAGCATAGTCTGTTAGAGGTGCTGAGGCCAGAAAGGGAGACTTTGTCTTTAAAATGGGACATTTCAACTATTCCAGTGCAGAGCATAAGAGAATGAAGTCTCAACCTGATAGGGGAATAAGGCATTCTAATCCCTGCTGTACTGGCTAGCATCTGAGCAGGTGAGGACTCCAAATCAAACTGCCTTCAGATAAGCAATTGATTTACAGAAATGCATAAGGATTAAACCTATCATTACATACCTGTCTAGGTAAATACATAGTTCTGTAGTAAGTTACACAGGCCTTGCAGTCTGTAGTATCTAACTTGCATTTTCTTATGCCACTGGTAAGAGGTGGAGGTAACTTTACCTCACATGCTATCAAAGATTATAACTTCTAGCTCTGCTACTTTTTGTGAGGAATGCTTTTGGAGCTACTTGTACACCCTTTAAAATGTGTTAGGATAAAGAAGGGTTTGTTCCCAGTTCCCATAAGGAAAAACCTTATTTATTGTTCTTCTGGGTAAATAATATAAGCCTTTGGGTTTTTTTTTACCTCTTCTTGTATCCTTTTTAATTGAGATTGTGTTAATTACATTCACCTTGTGAAAGAGGGGTAAGAGCAGCTGTTCAGCATAAGAGATGATTTTAGCTCTTTCTCAGCCCTGAATTCTGCAGCCAGCTCCATCTTCACAGCTGTATTTTGTGAAGCCTGTTATCCTTGGAGGATTCTGCCAACTTGTAGCAGAATGTAACTTGTACTGGCAAATGCTCACACTTCTGCTCTGGTTTGCTGAAACTGATGTGCTGTGAGCATGCTGTGCTTTGCTAACATGCTTTTTTTTTTTTTTTTAAGACAGGTGTTTTCACAATTTTTGACTGCTAAAGCAGTCTTTCTCTCTAAAGAGTAGGCTGGGAGTAGCAAGTTCTATATCCTAGTCCTCGTTTGGCTGTATTCCCCCCATGAGACTTACCAAACTGTTACACTGCTGCTCTGCTTTCTCATACCTGTCTGGCATTAGGAAAACATCGCTATCTACGTGGTGCTTATCCCAGAGAGGGCTTGGTCTTGGCCAGGTTTTTATAGATTGCCTTACACTTAAAAATAATGCTGTTTTCCAGTCTATACAAGTGACTGAGAACTCTACCTTGGATGTCTCTATTTGGGTATTTTATTTTTACTGTAGTAACACGTGCTTCCTGCTTGCAGCTTCACCTTCCTTAGGAACATAACATCAGTAATCTTACTGTTTAGCTTGCCCTTGGCAACGAATCTCCCCTTTGGCAATCAACTGTGCATCTTGGGTGTAAGCTGAAAAATTCAAGTTGTGGAAGTAAGAGCTGTGCAGTGAGAGACTGAACAAAAGGCACAGAGGCAGAAACAAAGGTACTGATGTCTGTGCACAGTGTTTGTGACAAGCAGCAGCACAAAAGTTGGCTGCACAGCCATTAACTGTGGGGGTACTGTCGCTGCAGGAAGAGTATTGAAAAAGACTGAGCTGAGTCAAGGGGCTGGTTCTTTAGCAGCAGGGTGAATGTGAATTTATGGGGTGTTGGGCTGTCTGAAAACATTGCTGACTTACTGACTGCATAGTGCTTGCTAGGATAGAGTATGAGACTCCTGGGCTGCATAAATAATCCTTTGGCAGTAGCAATGCTAGAGCAATGGTGCTTTAAGGACATCTGCAAACAGATTTGTAGGTAGAGGTAATTGCTTTTATTAAACTAATAAAGTGGTAAAAATAGACAACCATTAACATATACATATAGCCTTGAGATTTGAAACAGGAGCAGCAGGCCTCAGCCCAAAGTATAACTTCAAAACCATTGCTCTGTCTGCAATAAGGTTTTCTTCATGGAGGAACAGATGTGTTTTGATAGCTGGGCAGTGCTGCAAAACAGGGGATTGTTCTGATACCCATACAGGGAACTGTTGCTATTTCCTCTGTATTAGATCAAAAAAAGGCCAGCAACATCCTGATCCTTGCAGTGTTTGAGAAGGGGAAAAGACGTGTGCTGGAACAAGCCTGACATGCAGGAGGTCAGAGGCCAGCTGGCACCCAGGCTCTCAGATTTGGTTTGCTGAGCTTGCAGAGTGTGCTGGATGGAATCTGGACTTTGGATATCGCAATAATAAATGTTAACTTGCGTCTGTGATAAGACAGTGTTCCTTCTATCACGCTCCTACTATTAGTTCTTGCAAAGAGCAGCTAGTTGATTGGCACACAGTGCAATTAGAGATAAGCTGAAAAGGCAATGTTATTTTCCTTGGGGTTTTTTTCTTGTAGATTTTGCTTGCTCTCACCAAACATATGTGAAGGTGCAACACCCCTAGCACAGATTTAACAGATCCATATTGGTGTGTTGCTTAAAGCCTGTAACAGATTTTTCAACCCTGCAAAGTTAAGTTTTCTCTTTTGGCTAAAGAGCATTCTGAGGCTGACTGCAGTGTGCAACTGTCTGTCTGTCAAAATGCTTCAGTCTTCATCTGGGGTGATGCTTGTTTCACAATGCAAGTATTTTAACCTTTGCACTTATTTGATCCTGATGATAGTGCTGAAAACAAATGGCAATTGTATTTGCTGTTGTTTAAAATATTTGCTCTGCCCCCTGAGTGTCCAGAGCAAACAATATTGGGCAATACCACTTTGGGGTGACTGGGCATCTAAGTCATCTTGAGAGAGTGATTATAAATTGGGGGAGAGAAAAAAGAAAATGTATTTTGGCTTGAATAGGTTTCTAAGTACCACAGCTGTCACCCAAAAATGGTTATGCAGTCTTCCAAATTGCCAAAGCTGCTTAGAAGTAAGACAGGCTGATACTACATAGACATCACACATTTGAGTGAGACTCACAGTAGTAAACTTGGAAGTGTAAAAGCTGATAGAATAGGGCAAAAGACAGAATCTGATTTTTTTCTTTTCCCCTACCCACAAGTATTTGAAGTATCTTCAGACTCAGGTAACTGGTTTATAATTAGCCAATCTTCATCTGCTCATTTTATAATTAGCCAATCTTCATCTGCAGATAGCATCGATCCACTCTAGGCATGAGTCTGTCCTCGTCCTTTGTGGAATGAGCTTGTATTTCCTCTAGAACCAGCAAATCTGTGAAAGTTAAACACAGCTTGGCTGGGTTATTCTAGAAGAGAGAATTCTTGTGGAGCTCGGCTGCAACGGTCTTTTCATTTTCATTCATGTTTCCACCAGTGGCTACTGGATTTTTGGTTAGTCCCAGAACACATACCTTTATTTTCCAGGGTCTGCTGTTCCTAATACTTTTTAGAGCTGATTCATCTCTTACAGCCATCCTGTCATCCAGTGTAGTTTTAGACCAGTCCTTTGTCTCAAGAATACCTGAAGATGCACAGAGCTGTTCTCAAAATCATTCAATATGTCTTGCCTCTGATGTTTGAAAGCCTTCCTGTACTTTAGACTGTCCAGAACAGTGGAGAAGCCATTCAAAAATACAGTCTTGTTAATGAGCATGGGCCTGGGGAGGAACAGCAGGTTGAGTTTGTTCAGCTTATGAAAGAGGTGATATGAAAAACTGCCTGGAGGTGGAATCAGTGGCTCAACAAATCCCACCCAGTCTTTATATTAGCAAGGATTACTGTGGCTCTAAGTACTGCCACTGCCATGAGAAGCTTTTATTGTTATGTAAAAGAGCCCAGGCACTGGGATATCATATGATGTCTCTGCCCAGGCCCTTCTAAGACAGGAGTTTGTTCTGTTTGCAAGCCTGGATTGCCTCGGGCAGGTGATTCCACATCCTGTGAAGAATTAAAATGACATTACTTGGCTAGCACAGCCAGGGAGACACCTCGTTTGCCTCCACCAAAGTCTGCAAGACACTGACTTGTACAGCATTCCCCAAAAGGCTGAGATAGTGGTATGCCATCTCCTCCTGACAAACACTGCTCATTTGACTGAGCTCTGAACCTGAAAGGTGGGCTCACCAGTGCTTGGTATTTTAAAATTTGAGTATTTAGCTGCATTAATCTGAGTTCTTACTGAGAGACGATACATACACGTGACAGCTGGGAAACTGAATTATTTCCCTCAGCTAATGTAGTACTGAAATGTGGACCCACATTTTTCTAGTAGTGCTAAAAAGGCTGAAGCTTTATTTTTTTTTTATACCAGGTGTGGATTTCAAAGCATCAGTTTCTTGCAATGAACAGATGCAAATACTTTGAGGTATGTCCTAAGCCAGTGTAACAGTTGCCAGAGGTCCCTGAAAAGGGCTGAATCCACAGCAGAACGAGTAAGCACCCAGTGTTGGGTCTCTGCAGTATGATGCTAATGTAGGTTCAGAAGTGGAAAAACAATTCTTTCCAGGATATAAAATGTATTCCTTTAAGCCTGTCCTGCTTAAAGTCTCTTCTTATTCTTGGAGTTAGTTGGGTTGGGCGGTAAACTCACTGTAATGAACTGGCACATTATCAGCGTGGTTCTAACCCAGCTGTGAGTGCCTTAACAGGTACAGTTTGATTCGGATGAAGGACAGGACCCTTGGTGTGAGCATTATTGCCGTGTCCAGCGGCCCGGGTCTGTCGCCCACGTCCAGCAGTGGGTGGGAGAGCCTGAGGCTGCAGGGCCCCGCAGTAGCCCCGGGCTGGGTGGGCACAGTCTGCCTTCCATTGGCACCGAAGAGGTGTCCGGGCAGGAGGCAAAGCGAAACCATCTGGCCCCAGAGCTTTCTCCTCTGTACGTGCTTAAATGCATCTCTAGGGTGAGGCTGTCCGCTTGGCTGCCGCAACCTGCAGCGACGGGAGGAAAATTGTGAGCTAAAGTAGTTGTGACAAGGGGTTGGTCGGAGCTGTATGGGCCTCGGTACAACCCAAAACCCCCTTATGTTACATATGCTGCCTGGGGCACTGTCTGCTGAGGATGACGGTGCCTGTGTTCCCAGAAGCTGTGGGTCTTGAGCAGCTTGCCAGGAACTTGCTGACTTTTTGCTCCATTCCAGCAGCTCTGTTTCAGTCCAGCTAGATTGAATCCAGCCTGAGCTGAATGCAGCTGCTTCAACCTGGAGATTCAGTCTACTGCCAGAAGAAGAAAAAACCTGCAAAGGAATGGTGACACAAGACAGCTAGCCTCTTCCTTCTTCTTCATAAAATTTTCTACATGCTCACTTTTTGAGGAAGATACAAAGAAAGCCATTTTGCCCCTCATACAGGCCTTGGGCATCTCCCAAAGTCTCAGTCTGCAAGACCCTGAAGATCTAATTGCCCACAAAATCAGGTCAACTTCTGTCTGGAAAGATGCTTTGAAATAAGGATCTGATGACAATGAGTGTTTAAATGCCTTGCCAGATCAGTTGCTATGCCAAGAATGAAAGAAGTGATCAGAAAGAATTTTACTCAGAGAGAAATGCATTTACAGAAGTAACCAACTTTTGAGATTAAGTGAACCTGATTAGATGAACCTGGACTGGTGGTGACTCAGTCACTTGTGTTCTGCTTTACCTCAAAGTGAAATACTTCATTGGGTAACCGTTCCCTGAGCCCCTGGTGACTCTCAGACTTCAGTCCTGAACCTTCTCCGCACTTCTGCGGGAGAAAAGCTGGAACAGATTCTTCACTGTTAAACTTCTCATGATTTTAAATGAACCAGATTAAACTATGCCGATGTTTTCCAACAATCTCTGGCAATTTCCATTATTTATGAACACATTTCCCTGAAAACTTTCTCTCCGGGGATAGGATGTGAAATACCCACTTAAACAATAGAGAAAAGGGACTTTCTAAACAAAATAATGAAACTGGCAATATACCAAGAACTCTACATTAACACAGCTGAACCAAAAGTACATCTGAAATGCTTTGAAGGTTGTTTACCATGTTATGTCAGTAACATATTTTTCAGGCAAAAAAAAAAAATACTATTTTTCCTTTCAAAGTACAGAGCTTTTTATTGTAAAATACTGTTTTCACATACAATTCCAAACTAATACTCTGAGGCATTCTTCCACAATTTGTCTTTTCTTCCATCAATTCTATTATTTTATATTGAAAAGACAGAAAATATATTTGGCTTGTTTTGTTATGAGACAGTGAAGATAAAATCATTTTTCCTGTTGGAAAAAGGTGCACAGTTCTAGCAGGCTTGATAAATCTAGATATCTTTACCAGAAGGTATCTCCAGCCAAGAAACAGCAGAAGTAAAGAGCTCATAAACTGTCAGCAACTGTTTTATTAACACAACTTGTCGTCTTCCCCTCGGTGACTTCAGTGAAGAGTGAATCTGAAGGTACCAATTTAGTGCTGATACTAATTACAAGTCAAGTTTAATTCTGGTTTGTATTTTATATTTGGGGAAACTAAATTAAGTACAAAACATTAAAGCAGTTTTGTGTTTGCAGCAAAAGTACCATCTGCAAACCATCCTTTTCCTCAATGAACCAGCTTGGCAGATAACTGTGTATCTACTACAGCATCCAAGCCTGACAGGGAGCAGTTTTGGTTTCAAAAGCAACCACTTTAAGTTCCCCATCCTACAAAGCTTTTTCTGCACGTGTTTATTCATGTGAACCTTACCACAGGCTTTTACAGAAAAATTGTCTTGTTCAGCAGGATACACCTCACTATTTTTTTTTTTTAATTGTGAAAGTCATTAGGATGACTCCCATGTTTTAAAGGCAGATCGATGCTTCATAGTTTTGCTAATTGGAAGCCAAATTGCCTAATGCTTTGCAGGATGGAGCCTATGTTACAGAAAGCGTAAGTCATGTGAGGCTTTTGCAAGATAAGCTTTGGTGTATTTTGTCTGGCCCGAGCCTGCGTTTGCTTAGCACGGTTGTGTGCAAGCAGCGTTTGTTCAGTTCATGCAGCAAATGAGACAACAAGGCCTCCTTGTGCTTTTTGAGCCAAAAATACATAAATATTGTTAAATTTGGAACTTGGAAGTGGAAGGGTGTAACAGCAAATGTGTGTGATCAGTGTGAACACTGACATATGGAAATGCTGTTTAACTTGTGGAATAAATAGCCCGGGATGTTCATAAAACCATTCTATCATCTGATCCACCGAGAATGAAAGGGATGTAGCAAGCATCAAGTTTGCTAGCTTGGATAACATGTTCAGAACACAAAAAAATGTTGCAGACCACAAACCCACAAAAGAAGATCTAACAACAGGCCTTGCAAAAATTTGCAATGACTTGCAAAAGTGGAAAATCCCAATTCAGCGTTTGATAGAAATATAATCATGTATACAACTTTGAAGAGAAACAATTAAAAGATTTTGCAGGAGGAGAGAAAGAAAAAGGTCAGAATTTATCACTAAAAGATGAAGTATGAAAATTGAGGCAAACATACTGCTCAGAGCACCCAGTCTTACTAGAAATAGTGTTACAGAAAACACCCCAGCCTAATCAGAGTGGATATATGTGTATTTTTAAAGGAAGCATAGAAAGTCCTCGTAAAACTGTGTAGAGATTAAAATAATGAGACAATCTGTATAGACAACAGGTCCGTTCAGAAATGGAAACTGGAAGAAGCGTAAAGCTATGATAACTTCTGCCACCCCATGACGGAGAAGGAGATCCTTCCAGCTCCTGTCGTGCTAGAAAGGGAAGGGTCAAATTCTGGACCTGGGTACATATAGGAACAACGACCTGAGGAGCACATCCACTGGAGCCCATGGAGCAACTGCAGACTCTGCTGGAATCAAAATCAGAATTTGGCCGTAAAACAAGAGTTTCTGATGACACAGCAAAACCCAACTTCCTTGGGCTTTTTTTAAAGCAGTTTCTGACACCCCTTGCAAAAAAAAAAAAAAAAACACCACCAAAAAGAAAAACCAACCAACCAAATGAAACAAAACAATTAGTAACTCGCTAGCGGATGGCACAAGATGAGTGAGAAAAGGAGCAAAGGCATAAAACTTTACGAGCAGGGACCTTTTTGCTGACGGTACGGGTAGAGATAGGCAGGGTTGAGTACGCTGGTCCCAGATAAGGGTGCGCACAGCCCAAGGTGAGAGGCTGACACGGCAGCGGGCAGGGAGGAGAGCCCGCGTCCCAGCAGCGTTAAACGTGAACGCGGGGAGCAGATACAGCTGGGGAGCGGGAGGGGAAGGGCGGGACGGGGCCTCAGCGCTGCGACCCCCGGACCCTCCCCGGGCCTCTTCGCACCAGGGGACAGCCGCGTCCCAAAGGGCTGCAAACGGCCCGTGGGTGGGCGTGCAAGGGGGCCCCGGGGCTCGCTGCCCGTCCCGCGAGGGCCTGGCATCGGCGCAACGAGCGCTGCCCCGACGAACGATCTGCCCGGCAACCGGCGGCCCGAGGGGACGGGGCGGTCGCGCTCCCGGCCGGGCACAGACAGGCGGGTGCTCCGGGACAGGGCAGCCCTGAGCGGAGTGGCTCGGCTCGGTTCGGTTCGGTTCGGCTCGGCTCTGCCCGGCCCCTCCCGTCGGGGCCTCGCTGCTGACTCAGCCGCGGG
>WHYT01017462.1:615743-647529 GCA_009806455.1 Tetrax tetrax | reverse complement strand
CCCGGGGCCGGAGGTTTCCTCTAGCCCTGCCAGAGCAGGAGCTGTGCCGGAGGGATCCCGTTCGGCCCGGAGCCTTTTGTCATCCCGAACCCGGACCTTGGCGTGGGAGCATTGTTTGTCCAGCCGAGGAACCGGGAGAGCTTCACCCACCTTTCCTCTCCCCTGGGTACAGCCTGTAACGGCATTGCCCTCCCCTGCGAGGGGGTGGGGGTTCATCTGCACAAGCAAATATTTTCAAATGCTAAAGCCCCGCAGCTCTGTCCCCCTGGTTCCATTTCACCCTTAAGTAGTGCTGGTAGCTCAGGTTGTTTTCTTTCCCCCTGCTACCCGTTAAGGCGCAGAGGCTGCTGGCGCACCGCAGACCGCAGAAATCCTTCTTTGAGACCCTCATCAGGAGCCTGATCATCTTGTGTGTGGCGATAGCGGTGGTCTTGTCGTCCATCTCCGTCTGCGATGGCCGCTGGCTCTTCGCGAGGGGCCAGCTCTTCGGACTGTGGCACTTCTGCACCATTAGCAACGGCAGCGTCCTGAAGTGCGTCACTGACTTCAGCCTGGCCAAGGTGGAGGGGCTGAGCGTGGGGGTGATTCCCATAAGAAGCATGGTGTCCTTCGCCGTTGTGGTTGCCATATTTGGCCTGGAGCTGCTGATGGTGTCCCAAGTCTGCGAGGACGCCAACGCAAGGCGGAAGTGGTCAATGGGCTCGGTTCTCATCCTCGGCTCGTTTTTGCTGTCGGCTGCTGGGGTTCTGAGCTTCTCCATCCTCGTGAAGGATCACCTCACCTTCACGGGCTTCACGCTAACGTACTGGTGCGAGTTCATCGCTGCCTTTCTCTTCTTCCTTAATGGGATCAGCGGACTTCACATCAACAGCCTCACGCACCCCAGGAACAGGGTAGGCAAAATCTAGGCGCAAAGGGTGTTTACCTCCACCTTTGTGTAATCAGCTTTACCAATTAGACTGGAAAAAAGGGAGTCTAATGAAGTTTGAAAGGGACACCCTGTCTCAAATTGTGTGCAAGAAGGGGAAGCATGAGTCAGTCTTGATGCCTGCAGAAGACCTACCCACCCACTGGTCAGCATGGACGGCTGCGCAACACAAGCAAAGCTGAGACTGGGACTGGCTGCTGCTGCAATGCAGTTTTCTGGAGGAATTAATCCATTCCTCCAGATTAAAGAATATTAAAGAGGATATCCCCTTAAATGCACAGAGGGGTGGCAGACTGTGATCTACACACGTGGGCTCTTTTGAGGCTTACACAAAGCCTGTACTGCTATGGGATTGGTGTTGCCATGCTTTCCCCGTACTCTGGAGCCTGTGAAGAATGTGACGCAACTTTGGTGTCTCATGGCTTTGCTCTGTCTCAGGGAGAGATGATTTGTGCCTGGCCATGCTCACTGGCATGGAGTGTCGAAAATCTGTACGGGATCTCACTCTTCCATTTCCCTTCCAAAAGAGCAGGCACACAGATCTTGATCTGGCCACCTGTTTTGTTTCCTGCTGGCACATTCCCTGTCTCTGTGCTTCCCTCTGAGTTTTTCAGGGACCCCTCCGACAGAGGTGCAGGGAGATGTAGCTGTCTTGGGGCCAAGGGCAGATGTTGGGAGATGCAGGTGTATGGAGAAGGGTTGCAATGCCTACCTTGGACAGCAGTGCATGTTCCTGTCCTGCGACCTCTCCCCACTGTCACTGCTCCTGACATGCTGTGGGACACGTGCCAGTCAGTAACCCAAACCAGCTCCCCCACAGCCCTTGCAGAGTTCTCTGTGATGGCGTATTGCTTTTGCTGGTTTCTTTTTTATCTCTTTGGGGCAAGAGGGACCAGCTCTGCTAGGGGCTTTAGGCGGGTGTTGTGACTGGGCCAACCATGCTGAGACCACTGCACCTTCCAGGGTGTGTTTTTGTTTGTCAGGGTTGCCTGCTGGGACAATGGGAAATCTCCTCATCCTGTAGTGTTTCTTCTGGGAGGAGAAAGCTCTAGATCCTCCTGACTAGCCTAAGTACTTTTTATCCCCAGATTAACAGTGGGCCTGGGAGGAGAAGCCCACGATTGCCTAAGAAGGGGCTGATAGGGGCAGCTCTAACCTGTTGCAGCTGTTGGAAATCCAAAGAGACTTGGCAGAAATGATGTGAAGCTTAGTCTTCCTCCTGCCATTGCCTGAGTCAAGATCTCTACAATTGCTACAGCTTTGAAGCTCCCTGTGCTGTCTGGTGTATAAATGAGAGAAGACCTCAGCAGACCTCAGAGGCTGATTGCCTCACATGTGTCCTCCCTGTCCAACATAAAGCACTCCATTGCCCACAGACAAAAATGTCTTCAGAGTATTTCAGGGTCTCTATTTTAAGGTTTGTTTTGTATCAGCTGGTAAAACTGCTTAAGTCTTGCCTGAGCATACACCCACACTTGCTGAATGTGCTCCTGTGGACTTGCTTGCCTTCATGAGGTCTCTGTTCCTTCTCAGATTTCCGTAGCTTTTTAAGATAACGTTCCTAATTCTGTTTTGCAATGCAGTGTCAGACCAGGCTTGCTCTGGACAACTGCCAGTTGAGCTTTTGCACATGAGGCTGCCCATCTTTTTGTGAGATAATGCACAGAGCTGTGCTCCCCAGCCGACTTCTGAAGGTCTGGCAATGTTTGGGGCTCTGTCAGGGTTTATTGACCCTCTCTCAAGGATAAGGACTCGTGCCCTAACCTGCCTCTGGAAAATGGCGCTGTGATTGTGTCTTTCTTTGTGAAGGTGCTTTTGATTTGCTGAATTGCACTGTTGAAGACGTGCTGGTGGGCTGGACTTGCAGATGTTTGTGTGAACAGTCCTGTTAGTTTTAGCAGAGCTACTTATCCCAGAGAGAGTCTTCAAGGTCCAGTCCCAAACTGTTGCACTGGTGTTACCAGGTGGTAGAGTGCCTTAACTGACCAATAAATCAGTTGTGATGCCTAAGGATGCCTGTGCCAGGCAGGACAGTTCCCCTACACTAGGTCAAGGGTGTCCATGGCTTATCTAGAAACATGGATATTACTTCAAAGTGCCTTCTTGGTGACATCCAAAACTGGAGATCCATCCTACATGAACTTTTCTTCATGCTAATGGGAGGCTGTGCTGCCAGCCACTTCCATGGGGAAGGGGGGAAGGCAGCTATAGCAGACTGAGTCCTAGTAGGGTTAGAGGGAGGTGGTGGACAATTGGCCATTGAGTTCACCCAAGACTTGATGCAATTGTGAATGATTTTGGGATGCCCTCTGCTAGCTGAAGAAGAGGCCTTTTGTTGGGGGTAGGGAATCCTCTAGGGAAAATACAGCAACCTTTTTTTTCCAACTGGCTTTGTGTAGTACTGCTTGAGTTACTAATGCTGGAAGAAGATGTGTTTTGATGGTTAAATACTACAAAACAAGGTTTATTGTCTCAGACATCCTTATACAGCAACCTCTGCAGCAATGCGTAACTGTTCATTTTCTGAAGCCTGTGAAACTGTCAAGCAATATTCCTGAAGTTTGTTAAATAAATTTCTTTGAAATAAGATAACTGTAATTCTCTTTTTTTTTTTTATATTTAGATATTGGGGTGCAGATTTAAGGGGACTGAGTGGAGTTTACATAATCTCCCAGGCACCATTCTGTGTGTTTACCCAGCTAGACCGATAAAGAAATGACTGCTTGGCGCTTTGCCGAGCTCCAACCAAGGAAGCCGAGGCTGCGTAGCCGCTGCACGCTCTCCTCTCCTCTCTAACATGTCTACACCAACCCAAGCAGCCAGCACACTTTCTTGTCTTGCAAAATAAGGGGGGCAGTGAGCTGTGTTGCTTCGTGGGAATTGCAGATAACCTTGTAGGCTCTTAATGATTTCCTGCTGTTGCATGTGCTCTGTTTACCAGCTAAAGAGCTCTTTCCTGTGTCCTTCACC
This sequence comes from Tetrax tetrax, assembly GCA_009806455.1. NCBI lineage: Eukaryota > Metazoa > Chordata > Aves > Otidiformes > Otididae > Tetrax > Tetrax tetrax. Next base: position 643,631 of record WHYT01017462.1, on the reverse strand, counting down.
TCCCTTTTCCCACACCGCACCCTGTGTCTGAGGCATCCTTGCTTTTTTCCCCAGCTTTGCTTATTTGACCTGCAAGAAGTGGTATCTGAGCACAAATGTATTTATACTTTTTTTTTCCCCCCGAGCTCACTGTACTAACAGGTTTAGTTAAATATCAGGAAAACAGATTTCCAGCTTCACCACCGAATTAGTTTATGCATTTTCAAGTAAGTTAATTAGCACCTGGTGTTCTCTTTCTGATGGGAGAGGCCATTGACCTGTCCCAGATGGTTTAGTATCTCTTAAAAGCAGGATAATGAACATCACCTCTTGTTAATGAGCTGTTTAGACTTGCTCAGTTACTGACTTTAATTGGAAACTTGTGCACAAACCGTTGCTTGTGGATAAGAATAAGGAAATAATGGTGGCTGGCATGCCATCTAGGGAGGCATCCTGGACTATTGCTGGTATTTTGATTTTTAAGTCTACAGTACCCTCCTTGGCTTGTGAGTTTGGGGTTTGAGTTTTGATTGCTTTTGTGAGTCAGGGAAAGGTGATTACAGGAAGATGACTGCCCTCACTTGCCTTCTCTTTCCCTCTTGCTGGGGTCTCTGGTAAGTAGGTAATGGCTTTTCTAAACCTTCCATGTCAGCTTACATGTATAAGAAAGGTCTCTTTTGTGGGTGAAAGAAAGGTCTGCCCCAGGGGGTGTCCTGGAAGGGGTGTTTGCTGGATTCCTGGGGTCTCTCAGCTTCACATGGATCCAACTCCTCTGAACTGGCACCACTCTCTGCCGAAACAGTTCCTTTCAGCTCCCCTAATGCCCAGCGAGGCGTTGCACAGTGTAATTAGTCACTGCACAACAATACTGCTGCTTGGCTCTGACAGTTTTGCTGGGAACTTCCTTGTTGCTGTGTTGGGAGAGAAAATCCATTAATCACTTCCTCTTAAATTCAGCCTTAGGTTTTAGATCACTAATGTTTGAGCTGCAGGAGCTGCTACCCGTGCTGCTGGCTTGCAGAGCTGCCACCGGCTTCTCGGGGGACCTGGAGTGAAGAGCCAGGGGCTGTCACCAGTGTCCCCAAGCAACGATAAACACTTGTCTGACAGATTGTACTCCAGTTCTATTCACTGATGACAAATGCCTGCTTTACACTGAATACTGAGGAGCAAGTGTAGAGAAAGGGAAGTTGGTGAACTCTAAATATGGAGCTTCTCTTCAGCCTGTGTCAGTAGTTGCAGGCCACTGATGCTGGACTCTGCGTGCCTTGCACCCGTTTGTATCTAGCTTTTTGCATTGATTGCTGAGATTTACTTCCTTGTTCCTCTCCATCTGCTTGTAAACATGACAGCATTCCCAGAGCTAAGTTGCTCTTTTCTTCAGTGCAGTTAACCAAGAGAGATCCCCAGCAGAGAAGGGTGCTTTTGCATGGCAGAAGATGGGTGAGGTGAGAACCCATCCCACTGTGGTGGTGTTTGGCAGCGGCTTTCTACATCCAGGTCACAGCATCGTAATGCCTGGAGCCTTCTGCAAAGAGGCAAGGACTCCACGTGCCAGCTGACGTCGGGGGACTTTGTGGAGCCTCAGCTCATTATACAAACCAGGCCAGAGCCTGATGCTTGAAGCAAATATGTAATACAGAATCTAAGAATGCTTGCTTTTTTTTTTTTTGTTATTTCCAGCAAGTCAAATAAAACCAAAACGGCCATGTAAAACAATAACTTATAGCATAAGCTGTTATCTTTAAATACAAAAACTAGCAGCATTTAATTTCAGGGTATGTGGTTCCCCCCTGTTTCACCAGGACTCCTGTACAAATAAGTACCATGCTCAGTCTGGGCTCCACCTGACTTTGTGCCATTAGTGCTGGTCCTAACTATGCACTCTAGGGCTGAGCTCTTACACCGGCTTGTAGGAGAGCCAATAATTACATCAGATCTAATTCATTATGTTATTGTGTCTCTGAATTATATTTCTTAATTTATGCTGAAAAAAGGCGCTTGCATTTAAAACAAATGGCTGCTTTTTCATTCTCAGACAGGGAACACACGTTGTTTTACTCTTCTTGGTCTTATTTGTAGGCCAGAGAGAAAATTAGGCTAATGGTTGCATCTTTTTGGAAGTATCTGCTTTGCTAAATGTGCTGGGACAGTGAACCGCTGAGAAGGTTGGAGAGTCTGCTTGGCTTGGGTAAGTCAGTGAAAAGCAAGATCTTTCACTCAAACGTGCATGGAGGGGCTTTCACTTCTCTCTTGGTCTCGGGACTGATCCTGCTTCTGCTCTTCCTTCCACTTGCTTTGGCCAAGTTCTAAAGGACAAAGTCGACTCAAAACTTTGCCATTTCCAAAACTTTAAGTTTAAAATTAATTCCTAGAAATGCTTGCCAATTCAATGCTTTATATATATTTTTTTTTTTTTCCCTGGTTTTAAAGAGGTTCAACTGTCCCACTTCTGGGTGACCAGGTGAAGCCAGCCAGAGCAAACCTCCTGCCTTGGTGCCCTTCCTTCCCTGGCTGTGGTCAGTGGTGCTGCCTGCGCTGCCTGCTTCACCAGGGAGGATACAGGCTCTGCTGTCGAACTGTAAGCACCGGCAGAGAAAAAAAAAGACTTTTTTTCCTGAATCTCAGGGTTTGAAATAATGCTAATAGCACTCAAAAACCTGCTTCTACACAAGTAATTTAACTTTGAAAGCATCCTTTGAATTTCTTTGCGTGATTGCCTTCTGGTAAAATGGCGAAGTCTACCGTGAGGTTTGGTGTGAGTAAAAGCTGCTAGAGCAGTTTTGGTAGAGTGACTGGGAAATGCTGCTTTGGGGAATGCCGCTTGGTCAGCATTTGACATTCCATGCACGTTTGCCAAAGTCTTGTAGGTAATCTGGAGGAGGGAGGTGATAAACACCATTGCTTTCAGTTCAGTTGTCTTTGCCCTTGAAGAAAAGTAGGCAGGAATTTCCCCAACTGGGGAAATGCAGATACAAAATAAAGTAGGAGGCTTGATCACATTTTTCATATTAATTCTTTTATCCCTTTCCCACTCAAACCAGGGAAATTTGCCTAACAATTTTATCCTTACCATAAAGCTGTAATAGAAGCTCAGATACCTTGTGACAGTGCATTACAGTGCAGGCTTGCAGATTCAGCACGCTGAGTGATCGTAGTCTGTAAAGAAATATCTGCCAGCCCCTATGGTGGTGTTTTTCACAAGATACCTTGTAGTGTCCAGTTCAATGGAGTTTTAAACGTCTCAAAGGCTTTCATTGCTTCCCTTCAAAGACTAGCTGGACAAGTCTCAAAGGTACAGACACAATAGGAAAGAGCTATCTTACTAAAGTTTTCTTGGCCACCCTTGGAATATACTATAATAGCTTTCTTACCATTTCAAAAAAATATGAAGATCCAAATTGGACCACTCTTATTGCTGAGGTCTCCACTGTTGGAAGAGGGAAATTAACTATCTGAACCTGCCACTGTCACTGGAGCACACCTAAGTAACAGATATGCAGTCAGAGAGGAAAGAGGAGCTCAGCTGTGCTTTATGTTCTCAGTGTCCATCCATCACCACAACAGAAAGACTTTGAATCTTGGTAAATTTTAGGGATGAATTAATTTTGCATTTCAGACCCATGAGCTGTGTTAAAGGATGGCACGTAACCTTCATCGTACAAAGTTGAATATCCTCTCAGCTTCAGCAGCAGAAGAAATAGAGAACATCCAAAACTCACCAGCCTGGCTTAGCCTGGAACATGTTGGAGAGCCACATGGAAAATGAAAGGTCACATTTAAGATAGGCATAGCAGCTGAAAAATACTGATGTGGAAAGAAACACAAATGACTGTGGCCAGAAACCCAAAGAAGAGCATAATGTTTCGGCCCATTTTGCCTTGCAAAATAACTCTGGTGCTACACAGAATATAGATGAACAGATGTGCTTTCAAGAACTGTTGGTCGACAGCCAAGTCCCGCTTTTGGATACATACACTGGACTCCCAGCACGGTCCATGGGACTTAGCCATGTGTATCAGAGCACAGAGGTACCCTCCAGGCACACAGTGTTAAAGCACGCTTGATCTTTGGAGGATTGCTCTCCTGTGCTCTGGTGGGCTCGACCTCGCCATCTGCATCTCTTGAGTTAAGCCACTTCCTCCATTACTGGCTGAGGTGCTGAGATGCTGACGCAAGCGTTTGCTTAAATGCCACTGCCTCCATTTTCTCTGCACTTCCAGCTGAACCTAGGTAGAAAGGTCACAAAATACTTAGTTCAGCTAGTTTATCTTGGAGCCCTGCGCTGCGGAGAGCGGTGTAACAGGAAAAGGAGAGTGGGTTACATTTGCCAAGGTTTGTATTTATTTATTTAACCCCTAGTTTAACGGATTAGGGTAGGGCTTGTTTCTTGTCACTTCTAGTGATACTGTTGTTGCAGCCACACAATTTTCTGTTAACCTGTTTTTCTGTTTAACTGCAGGTGAAACTTCGCAGAATCTAGTTGGCCTTAGTAAGTTTTCGGTTTAGATTTTCCCAAGATTTTTATTTTAGTTGTAAAAATGGGGCATTTTGGCTTTCTCAAGTAAAAAAAAAAAAGCAGATTTTCTTTTCAAAACAACTTTATCTGAACCCTGTTAAAGGATCAGTCAAAGTATTTCAAACCCCTCGTCCATTTCAAAGTGACTTTTTCTTCCAACCTCAGGCACAAATGTTGGGTTTTTTTCTTTCCAGTAACCTTAGGTTCTCCCAGGTTTGGATAATGTTTCCCCCCACCTCTACCAGCAGCAGAATTTCAGAGTGCAAGTTCTAGCCCAGAAGCCTAGGAGTTATCATACAACTACAAAGGAAATGCTCCCTCTTCCAAAAGCTTTTCCTTATGAAAGTCCTAATAAACTTGGACTGGATACAGCTTTTGATAAATTCCCTCCCAAGGATCAAGCAAAGAAAACAGCCATGGGATGACAGATAATAGCAGCATAGGTCAGAACCAGGTGAGTGTCAGTGTGACTACGTGCAGGATGGTACTCCCACCCTCCGTTCCCAGACAGCAATAATGCTGTCTGATTTACAAAAGGGCTTCAATAGTTGGGAGGTGAAGTGTGCATCTGGCATACAATTACTTAGGTTTGCCAGGTCTAGGAGGTATTTCACAGGTAGGCAGCTGGGAAGAAAACCCTCAGATAAACCATGTAATTAATTGGAGAATATCCTACTGATTAATTAGGCATGCATGAGCAATAGAAAATGCTATATACACAAAACTCACCTCACCATTAAGAAAACAATAAAGCACAGCCACGACAAAGCCCTAAAAGATAAAAGAACCACGGTCACAGAATTAGAACAGCAGTTTCAGGTTTTGAACGTTTTTTGATGAGGCATCTCAAGGGAAATCAGACAGCTTAGTTTTGCCGTTGGGACTCTGCTCTCTTGCAGAGTTATAACCTCTTTTTCTTATTTTAAAGAAATAATAGCTTCTCAAATATTACCTGGAATGATCCGAGAGCCAATTCAAAAAACAGCTGAATTTCCATTGTGCCACTGCTTGCATCTTCGGGGAAAAAAGCAAAGATGATGTAGTGTACCCCAAAGAGAGGAATGAGGAGGAGGGTTGACTTTGCAAGTCTCCTGAGAATGAAAACAGAGGGGAAAGCCAGTGTTGAAGGAGCAAGAGGAGCTCTGGTGGGCTCACATGACATAAAGTTGTGATGTAAGGGACATACTTGTATTGGTTGAAATCACTGCTCCGTCCTTCAGGCGAGCTGAGCTTCCTCATCAAGATTCTTAAAATGTTGACAAAAAGAATGAAATTAATCTGGAAAAAAAAAGAAAAACAAAAGGAAGCATGTGAAAAAATGAAACAAACAACAACACCAAATGCCCAATAACCACTTATGTCACTGCTGGGCATCACAGAGCCACTTTGGGGTGTTTTGGCTGAGCAGGCAGAACAGAGAGGCTGGCACTGGCCTGCCCGTGTCCCTGTCCCCATCCCTGTCCCTGCCTTTCCAGCCTGCCCGGACACCCTGGGCTTGGGTGCTGACTGCTTTCACTGCCAGTTTGCTGCAGCTTTAGTTACAGGGATTTGTTTGGTACAGATTTGATACAGATCTGGGCAAAAATCACCCAAGGGCAGGGAGTCCAGGAGCATCGGTAGGATCCCTTCTGGCTGTGGGGTTCAGACAGCCTCTGTGCAGCCTGGCCCCACTTTGGATGCCAGCAAAGGGGCAGCATGGAAGGTACTGCTTGCTAACTGGGGCTGCAAATGCCATTTGTTCCCTGCCAAAAGACACAGTGAGGTTTGGAATGATGGAGGTGAAGTAGCTAAAAGTGGGGATCGGAGAGAGTCAACACTGAAGTTCTTCCTTTTGCATTTTCCCCTTCTCCAAGGGTGGATATTGGATAAAAATGCTGATCTGCTACTCAGTTTGGGTGAAGGTGAAGCAATAGCTGTTTCTGGCCCTTTGACCCTCAGGCAAAGAGCGGGAGTTACAGGGGAAGCAGAGCCGGGCCTGGTGCTCCCACTGGCAAGCTGTATCAGTGAGCGACCTCAGTTTTATCTGCCCGTCGCATCAGGGCTCCTGCCATCACCCTGCCCACCAGCCAGCACCCACAACCCTTTTGCAACACCCTAAGCAGTGGCAGGTCCATAACCCTTCCCTACACCTGGAAACACCATCGCAGCAATGCATGACGGCTTGTACGTGTCCGTGGGTGTTGGAGCAGGGCTTTGAGGTGGTGGGTTTCCCTAGGAGAAGAGGGTCTATGGAAGATGGGACAGACCCAGGACGTCCCTGGGTTCCCTTAACTGTTGGACCAACCATAGCTGCGTGGTCTGGGCTGCTAAGGGTGTCTGGAGAGGGCTGGAAGTTTGGGGAGCTGGGGAGGGGTGAGGAAAGAAGCAGAGCTGGGAGGTGCTGGGCACGGGGAACATGAAGGAAAGACTGAAATATTTTAGAGGTGTTGGGGGGAGAAGGAGGTTCAGATCTGGGGATTCTGCGGTTTTTAATTGACTAGGCAAGTGTTGGCTGAGCAAAACTTTTTGATGATGAAAACTCCTGGGGAAGAGGGGATGGGGAGATTCCTGCTGAGAGGGATTGCCCGCAGGCAGCACAGCAGTGAATGTCGGCCTAGGAGCACAAAGGAGGTTATCGGTGCTGATTTTCTGCCCTTTGAACTGCTGAGGACTGTGGGCTGTGAGGAATCAAGAGATTAGATCTGAATGCTGAAGGACTCACTGTTTGTCTGTCTGGGGCGATGGGCTTGAGAAAAGCCTCTTTTAGGTAAAAGCAGAGTCATGCAGGCGGCTCCTGCCTTAAGTGGCTGAGCTAGATGTGATCAGGACTGTGAGGAAACTTGGAAGGAGATAGCACGTGGCCCTCAAAAGATAAATTTAGATTGTGCTTTTCACCTTGCAGAATGCCTGGGCCTTGTTGGCATTTAAATATTGCTGAGTGTCTCCTGGAGCATAAGGGCTGTTCCATTAAGAAAAATAAATGCTGTGGCCTGGTTAAGTTGATCCTGAATCACTTCTGTGGTCTTGTGGGGGTGAAGGATTGCTCAGGGGTGAATGGGAGCAGAACTTCAACCTTAACCCACCATCTCTGCTACTCAGGTTTCCAGGAGCGCATGCAAGTGTTGCAGCTTGTGTTTTGCAAACACAATTGCTCCTACTGGCAACACAAAAACCTCAACCAAATCTTGGGTTCTCAGTTGGAGTATCAGCAGGTTACTTCAGGGTAACTAGCGGCTTGGGTGTTTCTATACTACGTCTTCAGACAGATCATTGCAGAGCGATCCGCCCCAGAGTATCTCCATTAGGCACAACTATCTCCAAGAAGCAGCTCCAGCCCCTTGGTACCTAAGGCTCTGAAGGTGAGTACCAGCAAATGCTCAAATCGTAGGTGTTGAGTTTTATATGTAGCAAACTGTTCTTGACATCACTACTGCCTTGTGCTTGGCAGGTTCACACTGAGTTTCAATGCCTATGCCTTATTTCAGTGAACAATACTGTAATAGCATAATTGCAGTCCGCTAGCATGTGGTGCGTGCAGCCTGTGAGCCGCTTTCATTGCTGAAAACAAAAGCTGATGGTCATGTAAGGCAAGTTGGTTTTGGCTTTGCTGAGAGGGGTAGTGACCGGGAGACACAAAGGCGATTGTACTGAACTGTACAGCCTTCTCCTCCGGAGCCTTCCTTGAAACAGTCCAAAACAAGCTTCCACAAGCCAGCCAAGTTCATATGAAATCAACAGGATGTGGAAACCTGATCTTTTTCAGGCTCTTGGTTCCTGGGAGGACGCTCTAGCTTTCCTTGTGAACTTAGCTTGGGGGCATTAGTTGCTGACTAAATCCTGCTGAGCAGAAGTTGCTTAAGCAGTAATTCATGTGTCACACCAGTTCAGGCACATGTCTAAGATCAGTTCATTAACACACTTCTAAAGCACGTTGAGTAGATGATCTCTGACTTCACAATATTTGAAAATACAGTTTGAATCTGTTTGTCCCAGAAAAGACTTACAAAAATAGACAAAACTACAGGGCCTCTAATGATCCACCAGGTATTGGCATTACTGTTAATGTCCCAACACCTGTAAAAATAGAAGAGAAGGTGCAGTCAGTTATCAAAACACTGATGTCTTTTCAAAGGGCTTTAGTCTGTTTTGCACTTCAGATAGGCCCCTATTCCCTTCTTCTACAAAATTAATTTCCTGTTCTCACTTTGCTGCACAACATTTCTCACAGAAAACCATCCACCTGCACAGGACAAAAGTACATCCTGCCCTTAAAGTACAACCATTGTTCAAAATTTTGGAAGGGAGAAAGGAACAAAGTTTCACTGACCAGAAAGTCAAACACAGATGCTGAAAACATTGTGGGCTGAATTCATACTTGAAGGTTACCTCCTACCCTCGAAAATGCTGAAATGAAATTTGAGGCTCTTTCTCAGGTTGTTCAGCTGGACCTCTACTGCCGCCCACGCCAGGATCCAGGCTCGCACCACAGCGGGGTGGTGGTTGGTTTGCTTGGCTGCCAGCAGTTAGGAATGAGCAGGACCCTGCGGAGCAGCCTTCGCAGGGGCTGCATGCTCCCCCCAGCGTGCCACCTCCCCCCGCTACGTGCAACTTACCCGATATTTTCATGGAGGTGCCTAGCAGTCGCCCATGCAGCCACAAACACAGTCGGGGCACCTGTGATTGGAAAAGCTTGTTACTGCTCCGCAAGTCCATCCCAAAGGCAAAACAAACCCCCTTACTGAAAAGAGAAGCAGTACCCCATCCGAGGGCGATGAACCGCCAGAGGAACTTCCTTTCCGAGAAGAAAGAAATAACCAGGAGAGTATGGAGGTAGAGTCCCTCCACGAGGAGCCAGCTGTAGTTGGACATGATACAATACTGGAAGAAGACCATGGTGAGCTTACACCCAGCCTGAGGAAAGAGAGAATAATCAGCTTCTGCCTGAAGTTGTGTCTACTTCTAACAGAGAGAGAGCTGTAAATAAATCTTGGGAAACGGAGATTTGATAGCAATTGGGGAACTAAATGGGTGGCTTTGAGAAAGGCAGTCACATGCCAAGAAGGCAGGGCTGGCACTCATAAATGGATTGATCAACTGCCTCACTAGAAAGAACCAAATGTGTCATGGACCCACGGGTTTGGGTGACAGTCTCACTTAGAGGTGTTTCACTATTAGTAACTTATCAGTATCAGTAGCACTAATGTCACCTTAGAGAAGCACATTAATGTATTTGTCAGTCTTTTTTTCCCTAAGAAAAAGAGTTGATAAAGACAAGTTAAAACTTGCTCAAAATGTTCTTGTTCAGCAACAAAAATTCAGCAAAACTGGGGTGGTAAAACAAACAAAAAACCACAACCTTTTGGGTTTGTTTTTTTTTTGTTTGTTTGTTTCCCATCCTAATTCTTATCTTTCGGTTTAAAACATTGAACATTGTCTCCAGTGCTTACCTCCCCCCCCACCCCTAATTTTCAAGATATTTTGCTGCCAGTAAAAATGAAAAAATGATTCAAAACATGGGAGGTTCCTTTTCCAGGCTCTCCAGGTGCAAACCCATATCTTACTATCAGGTCTCACACTGCTGTAAAAGTCAGCAATATTTAGCTTGTTCTCTTACTTTTCCTACCAGCCCCAACTACCAGGATCTAAAATCCATGTAAGAATCTCCACCTTAGTGGCATATCTTGTGTTCACAGTCTGCCATGTTGAGCCATTTCTGGGTCAATGTGCTGAACTCCTAGTGCCTTCTGTGGCTGTCTAGTCAACGCAATCAAGATGATGAATGCAGGTACCTACTTCTGACTGACCTGGATGTCCTCTGCTCCAATACTTGTAAGGGCATCTATAGCCAGGAGGAACTGCACCAGGGTTTCTTGGTGTACACATCAACCTGGGCTGCTTTTGCATCCTCATGCCTCCCTGAGCAACATAGAATACTCCCAAACAGGAAAATCTCAGCCAGGAACAACCAACACGCAGAATCAAGTGACAGAGAAGGGATAGGGCATATCTCTCTTCTCCCATAACCCTGCATGCTGAATAGAAAGCTGGGATGGAGATTTCTTTCCCTGTACACTAACTGCTGCTAGGATCCTGCTGGGAAACTGAGGCATGGAGCAAGCTGGAAGGCAGAGGGTTACCGTGTATGCCCCGCAGTAATTTATGTCTTCAGAGGAAAACAAAACTGCGTCCTTGATGAAGTTGGACAAGGCTCGCAAAATGAACGATGTGAAGAGATGCATGTGGATGTAGTTCCTTGTACAGCGAAGTCTTCTGTTAGAAAAAGAGAGAGAGATCCTGTGAAGTTACATTCCTAGCCAACGCACGTAGCTTGTGGCTGTAAACGACAGCTTTCAATCCTTATTAATGCTAAACTGACAAATTAAAGATGCTTGTTTTCTGTCTGTGAAAGGAAGACTAATGCATTTCCCAAGAGGAAATGCATAAGGTCCTAGGGAGAACCTTAAAAAGCTAAAGTCACATCTGCTCCACTCAGGTACTAAAACAAGTTGAATGTTGCCAGAATTGTGATTTCATGCCAATATGCTTGGTCTGGCCTCCCTCCCTCCTTTCTGGAGTAACATGAACCCAAGGTGTTTATCCACACCTGTGTGGATTTATTTGGTGTGCCTGCACAGTGCACTTCTGCCTGCAATGTTTTCTGTATTAAATCTCCACATAATCCACATCTGGAGGCTGTGCAGCCTGAAGACAAGTTTGCAAAGTAGTTGGGGTTCCTTCTGTCTGGAGGTGCTTCTCTCACACTTACTATAAGGGAAATTCATTTCCGTGAATACGCAACAAATTACAAATCCCAGGTTATAAGGATGCATGAAGATAAGCCGACTGTCAGATCACTGCTGTAAACCTGAACGACCTTCCGAGAAGTCAGTGCAGCAGCACTTAGAGCAAAGTTTTAGCCACAGTCTCAAGCAGGGAAAAGAACAGCAGGGGGAGAACGCTCCACTGGAGCAACATTGAAGTAATGGGAAGACTTCAGCAGGGAGGTGGCGCAAACACCAGCCTGCAAAATACGTCCAGCTGCATTTTGGAAAGGACAGGAGAGCACAATATGAGGAGCAGCCCTGACATCTTCTGGGAGACAAGATTCAGAGATTGGTTTTGTCACTGATTTTTTTGAAGGTTTTCAGAAATACTTCCATTTTTAACTTGCCCTGAAAGCCAACAGAAGGGTCTGTGTTGGCTAAGATGACCAGAACTCCTGGCCAAACACAAACCAAAGATCATTCTCCTCACCTAAAAGAGACCAGGACTGCTAAGGCTATTGTCAGCGTCACAAGGGAGGTGCAGTATCCGATGGTGTACATGGTCTTCAGAGTCATGAAATAGGAACGCTGCAGGGAAACATATTCACATCTTTACCTTTGACTGTCTGGAAGAAATCAGCCCATACCAAGAGAAAGGTTTCTCCTCCTATTTAACAAATAAATTTTCTTCTAAAATCAGCTGAAGTTTTACCTGGAGCAACCCACTCTGATCATTTGGAGGAAGCATTTATGCTGAAAAACACCAGTAACAATAACCCCACCTGAGTTAAATCACATCATTCAGTCTCTCCTTAACATGTTCCTGTCCCAAGGCCCCAAAGCAGCAGATCTGTGGTCACAGGCACTCAGACTCACTCTCGCATCGTTTGTCGTGTCATTGACATTGTAGCCACAAGCGATATCAGGTCTTGGATATGGGTCTGACCAACCCTCGCTGGTACAGTTTCTGTAGACAAAACCTGTGCGGTGACAAGAAAAAAGACAAAACCAGGTGTGATCATTTCCAGTTGTACCTTTGTTCTTCTTGGGGGTCAGTCACCAACATGTAAGGTTGATCTATGAGCAAAGAGAATATTTTCCTCCAGGCAGTGCACTCTGTATAGCTGGAGGTGAAATGCAGCTGAGTTAATTATGTTGACATTTGCCCAGCGTACTTGTGTGGGTCAAAATATTGTTTGCCAACTCAGGGATGACTGTGATGGATGTGTTTTTATTAATTGCAACATAAATAATACTGTACAGTACATCTGGTGTTTCTTGGCCGCTATTCCAAGATCAGCAAACACATTATTTTTTCAATCACAGATTCATGCTTCATGCAAACTGGATACTTTCCTGAATGCTTCCACCTCTTTACTGTGGTTTGTCATGGTCTGAAGAGAACACAATACTTTAGATGGTCACAGATTTTTGGTGAGATTTAAATGAAAACTAAAAGGCTTGTCCCTACAGCCAGGTCTGGGCATTATCTTACAGTATTGATTTTCTCGCTTACTTGCAAATTAAAGGCTAGGATGGGATTTCCCTCACTTAAGTTAGATTTCTGAAAGCTAAATGCTTGAGTTCAGCTGTGTCCCTCGTGGCTGTCTTTCTAGTCAGTGGAGAAAAAGAAACATTCGCAGAATTCATCTCATTTTCAGACAGACATCTGCAGAGGGCAGTTAGTCTGACCCACTTCTGCCGGGGTGTCTGACTTTTAGACTCCTAAAGCTGAATGGATTCCCAGCAAGTCGGACGTGGTTGAATAGGGCAGGTTTGAACGTGTCTGTATTCATGTTTGGCAGTAAAGTGGAAGTGGGAACTCCTGCCACGCACTTTACAATCTCATTGGAAGAAAGTGACCCTAGCAGGCATGTAGGTTATGTGCTGAAGAAAAACTTCTACAGGGAAGTAAAACCACTGCCCACTGTCCTAATCACATTAATCTGTTGGGTAGGAGCCGCACTTCAGAAACATGGAGTGAAATCCTGGCTTTGCTGCAATGGTAATACAAAAAAGGACTTAGAGAGGGAATGAAATCAACAGCTCTTCTTAGTAGGAGACTTGCCAGAAGACACCATAAAAGTCTATTTTTGCCCACACATTGGGGACTCTAGGGCACCCAGTTCCCACAAAACATCCCCAGAGTGCTGAGGGAACAGAGGGAGTGCATAGCGGTGTTCGGCACTGCTTTGTGCTCTCTGGAGCCCTGCTGGGACTGTCAGGACAGAGTCAGGGCTCCTGCTACCTCTGGTGACCTGACAGCATGTCTGCACTTGATTTGAACCCATCTCTGCAAAACTGCAAGGCACAGCAAACTTGCTGAGATCTCCAAGCGGGAAGAGCTCTGGGTGTGTCAGTATCAGAGTATTATTCTGGTGCTTTTATGAACATCTTGTTCCAGCTTAGCATCTTTAAAAGGGCTAGGCTTGCTTTTTACGCCAGGTTTTCTATACCCTGCTGCAGTGCACGCAGCAACAACAGGAGAGAAACAGCTCTCCCAAACAGTTCTCTCCAGGCTGCCTTGGCACCCAGCAAGGGAGTGGTATGGTGGCAAATTCTCAATTTCAGCTTCAATTATTAAGACACATGTCCTTACCTCAGAGCTTGTAAACATGCCTGTAACTGGTTTTTGCTTGAGGATGTCAAAGTAGATCAGATAAGAGAGGAGAAGTTCTGGGTTGGTGTGTGCATGCCATGTATTATATGGATGGACGTGAGCACAATTTTAACAATGCTACTTGCTTATGGGTGACATACTGGGGAAGCTGCAGCATGCTCTGCTTGAAGCAGAGTTGGAGTCTGCAGTCTAACTATTGGCACTTGGTATTTACTGATGCCTTGGAGGCTTTTGGAGTTGCCTAGATGAGGGGCAACAAGTGATGGCCATGGAACTGGGGCCATTCGACGTGGCCTTCTCCTCTGCTTCTGAATCCCGTGTCATCACACCTTTCCTCATGTCTTGCCTGAGACATAATGTTCAGGTCTAGATGTGAACTTCAGTTATGTTACTCGGTTACAGATTATTTTATTTCTTTGGTCTGTTACGTGGGAAGGGGCCAGACAGTCTGGGCTGCAAATGCAAGTCTAGATGTCAGCACAAAGCTCAACAGCACAGAGACCAGGGTTTGGTCAGAGCTCAGAGCTGTCTGCGTTCCTTAACGTATGGGTCTTTGGCATTTGTGGCTGTCCATCTGCTTTGTAAGTGGTGAGGAGAGCAAACTTTTGCTTTTTTTTCAAGCAAACAGATCTTTGTTTTTCTGTTGTAAAGTTGGTTCAAACAGGGCAACGACTGTGGCAGTAATTAAACGCATGAGTCACAAGCCAACCACAGTATAAAATCAGAGAAGAATGTGGCTATGAGAATGAGAATAAACTATTGCTGACTTTGACCCAAAATGCCAGATGTAGAGACCAAAATAAGATGCAAATGCCAATGGACTATGTCTTGGGTTTCTGTTTTGAACACGGACACTCTGATTGTAGCTTATCACAAGTGGTTCAGCTCTCAGCTTCTCGATAAGGAGGGCAACTAAAGTTTAAAGCTGTTAGACTATCTCCAAGATAATGCAATGCACATTTGAGATGTAATTATGACCTTTGGATGTCCAAATTCCTGTTTTCCTCCCCAGTACGAAGGCCAGAGGGAGGGAGTGGTTCCCTCTAGTGGCTCTTCCAGCAGAGATTTCATTTCATACATTTAAGGGCCGGTATCACTATGCTGAAGATTCATGAGTGCGCGCCAGTCGGATGATTTCCTCAGCTCTCTGTGTCTCTGTGCAGTTTATCCTCTGTCTTTAAACCGGATTATAGGATTCAATGGGCAGCTACTGTTTGTGTGTATAGAAAGCAGCATGGTATTTATTTTAATCTGAATAGCTCTTGCCTGATTTTATTTAAAGAGCACTAACTACTTCTCCTCTGATTTATCTAATCTTTATTAGACAATCTAATACTTTGTCTCTCATTCCTCCCTCCATAAAATGAATCTGTCTGCTTTTGACCTCATTAATCCGTGTCCTATAACCGAAGAATGCAAAACCCTCTTCTGATTTGAATCATTAACTCACTAAAGAGAAATGTAAGCACATTTCTTGGGCATTGCTGAAAAGTAGAACTAAACAGAAAGCAGGCAGAAACTCCTACTCAATGGCTCATGATTACCGTAGTATCCTGGGAACAAATTTCACTTCATTTCTAGCTTAGAAATCCCAGAGAAAGGACAACAAACATTGCTTGAGCTCATCTCTTTTTGAGAACGTTATTTGGTGAACCATGAAACCTGGGCTCCCGTGAATTTGTGCCACTTGTGTGGAGCCTGTCATAGCCAAGGGATGAACCCCCAATGCACATTTCCTCTTGATGGAGGAAAAAAGGGATCTTTTCCCCCTACCCGTCTGGCTGTTTTGCTAAAATTTATATAATCATAACGCTGTGTGAAGTTTTGTCCCCGTCAAGCTCAGCTGAGATCAGCCACTGGCTCTGAGTTACTGGCTCTGAGAAGAGGAAAAATGGATAGAAAGACATAAACACAGAGCCTGAGTGGAGAAAACTCTTTCCCTTAAGAAACCATGCTAAAAATCTACTTTTCAGGATAGCATTTGCTTCCTGCACTTTTCTCCACCTGGCTATAGAAAAATAAACACTTAAAAGATCTTCCTACTTTAATTCCAGGCTTTCCCACATTTAACTTAGTGTTGGAAATGGAGCTGCTAACGGACCATTGGTCTTTAAAAGAGGCAGGAACAAAATTTCACTTCAAGTTCAGAACTGACAGTGGCATCTTTGTAAATAACACGCTTAATAAAAGAAAAGCATATTTTTAGTGTTACCTTTTTTCCCAGTCAGCAACTGGAAGAATTCAGGGCAGTGAGCGTTGACAGTCTGTCCCACTGCGGATGAAGGCCAGCAGCTCATGTTATCCCACATTCCAGCACATCTTCCTGGGGGGGCAACAGCGAAACACCATACAGCATCTCCCAGTGATGAAACACAATGAAACTTCTCCCAGTGACGAAACACTATGAGACATCTCCAAGCAACAAAACACCATGCAATGTCTCCCAAGGATCAAGGCAGCTATGGGAACAAAGATGCTCCGTACTCTGAAAAGCAAGCTGGATGAGACACAGCAAGTCCTATTGAGACCTATCGAGATCTGGGTAGGACAGAACAGGTCCTGCTTGTTTCAAACCAGCCCTAACAAGCTCCAGGCCTGTTCCATTCTGGCCATTGAACCTGGAATCCCGCTGGGCTCCCTGCAGGCATGAGCCCGTGGCTCAGTTGCCCTCCCTGCACCTTCTGCCACCTGAGGCCTCCATCAGCTGCAGGGACTGACCCACACTGCCCAGATTCACCCCATTTCCCTCTGTTAAGCGCAGGAGCTGCTTCCATTAAGGATGGGCTTGCTGTGGTCCTATCCTACACTCAGGGTGTGAGGTGGGCTTTTTGAGCTGTGCCCTCAGCTTGGCTATGTTGCCTTCTGGCAGGGCTGGTAGAGATGTGTCAGGGAGATGACAGTCATTGGAGCACAGCATGACAGTGATCCCAACTTAGGTACTTTAAGCTGGCATTGATGAATTTTGGCCTGTGTTGCAGAGTGTTAATAGAGAAGACCTACAGTTGATGCCCTTGTGCCACAGAGAAACTGTAATTCTGTTTTTTCTTATTTTGCTCTTCTCCAGACATAGGCTGAAATCATTCAAGCTGGTTCTCTTTTGCCTCTATTCGCTATCATTGGTTTTAGCAAAACATCCTCTTTGGGTTTTGTAACATGATGGGCGAAAAACAGGCCACTGGAACACACCAGGACCACCCTACGCCTGGTGGGTTCTGGGGTGTCCCAAATGCCCTGAAAGAAGAGGGGAGGAAGCACTGAGCACTCTCCTCAAATGCTTTGTGCTTTGTAAGGCCAGCCTCCAGTAGCCTGACAAAAATATTTACATTTCCAGAAATGTATTGATTTCTTCCTGCTCAACAGTCCTAGTGCATGGAAATATAGAGCTTTCAACAGCCAGGGCACCTCAGCTCTGGTGTCCTCCCTGTGCCAATGTTTATATGACTTGGTAACTTCAAAGCGATCATTTAATTGCAAATAAAACATCACCTTGGGTGATGCCTTGGATTTATGCCTAGCTGTGCTGCAGTATTTGGGTTAGCAAACCTTCACGCCAACACCACTAACATAAAACCCCCAAATCAGACTCAGTGCACAGAAAAAACTATTGGGATGGTCTCCTCCCGGGAGGAGAAAACAAAACCCAGGCAAGCTGTTCTTCCTGCAGGAGGGCATCTCACCAGCCCTCAGGGAGCACAGCCAGTGCCACCCAACCCTGCCTGCTGCTCAAGTACTTTGTGCTTGATTCACCCATTTTGACAGCCATTGGAAATGCTTTCTCAAAGATTTAACATTATCCTATACTTTTAACTTCTTTGGGGAGAGTGGCAGAGAGGGTAGAATTATTCTGTTTTAAAAATTTCTACTAACAAAAGGTTTCAGAAGCATTTTAAAGATTTAAATCCAACTTAAAACTAGATTAAGTCTCTGCTGAGGAGCTAATATTTGACTGAGATAAAACGAGTCCATCTGTACAATGGTACTGCCTGCTAATGCTAGTGGTGGTCCACACCCACACCGTCCTGTGAAGTTAAACTTGTTTGCATCTTCGGAGCTCTGGTGCAGAGGAAGTGCAGAGCTCAACAGCGGAGCCGTGTCACAAGATCAAAGCAGAAAAATAGACAGGTTGTCAAACCACCCTCATTTTTGGTGAAGGGCACCAGGGAAGGAAACAAACAACACTGATTTATTCATATCATCAAACTTCTTATATGCAGTGAGTGTATCTGGTGACCTGCCATAAGGTACCCTGTCACTGCTACATGGGCTACAGTCTCTGCTACACAGGAAGGTTTTGAAACTAAGAAAAAGCCCCAACCCTTGCTCCACATGGTATCTTATCTCTGGCCAGGACACCCTGCACACAGCACATCTCATGGGAACTCCCTCACTTTCCACGCTGGTGAGGACCTTGCCACAAAAGTCACACAGAAACAGTTCAGTCTGTGAAATACTGTGAATGACATAAACCCATCCTTAGTGGTGATGGCTGGTCACACACAAAAAACAGTCGCATCTGTTGGCTCCATGCAGCTTGCTCTGTGAGACGCTGATGCAGCATCTGCCTGGGGAAGCAAACACTCAGTTCACAGGCAAGCTTCAATAATTGCTCGTCTGAGACTCCTCACACATGAACGCATTTGCTCAGCTGTGAAAGGAGAGCTGCCTACATGATGAGGGCTCGATACCACTTCTGAGGCCAAAAAACTCCTTTATATGATGATAAATCCTCTCTGAAATGCAAGAGCTCTGCTATGTGACAGTAAGAGCAAGGAGGAAGTGACGAGGACCTTCAGGCCATATGATTTCAATGTTGGCTGCTAGTATGCATTGATTTTGAAGGCAAATAGAGTTAAGTAAATTTGCACTTATTGGGCTGACATTATAAAAATACCCTTGTCCAAGATGAGAAGAATTCCAAATCCTCTGCAATTTGCAAGATTTTCTTGCTGATGTCCTCCCTAGTTTTGTGAGGGCTGCAGTTGAGCAGCTGAGTTAGAAGGCTCCTACGACTCTTGCTGTCACTGTACGGTCAAAATCCTACTCTTGCAGCCATATAACAGATCTTACCTGTTTTTCTGCTCTTAAGTGAGAGATGTATACAAGGTGCATGCCTCCTAGAGGCCACCCGTCTCACCTGAGAGCAGGTTTTATTGTGCACATTCATTCAGCCTTTACCTGAGCTCAGGAGCAGATCGTTTTCGGGCGTTCTGTTCTTCGCCTCCAGGGACAGAGTCTCAGCACAGTTTTCTTCCTCCTTTTTCAGGACACTCAGGAGGTCACAGACAGGCGGAACAGCTCTGATCTGCAAAATTTAAAAGCAGTGGAATCACTTTTCTTCTTAAAACTTAAGTCCTCTCAACAGGATTTAACCTTCTTATGTTCACATTCCCCATGCAACCCTATCAACTGATTGTGGGTAATAGTTCCTTGAAATACAGCCAATTTCCTTGAAATACAGCCAATTTCCTTGAAATACAGTCAATTTCCTTGAAATACAGTCAATTTTCCTAATTAAGTCTGCTTTTTTATAGTAGCAGCGGGCAAGCACAGATTGAGTTTCTGTCTTGTCCCTTTCACTGACGTTACTGTTATTGAGAAAAATGAATGTGTTATTCTGCTAAATTAAGTACATGAGCAGGATGCTCTTCCAAAAGACTGCAGAAACATCCAGGGCACTGCTGGACTCTCCTAGAGCAACAGAGAATGCATGACTCACCGCTGGCAGTGTTAAACCATAGACTTGCCAGGTCATTTTCCAGGACAGAATTGATCCAGATATGTCCAGTAGTTGCAGACCACCCAAGCCTGTTTCACTGCTACCGATCAGGAAGCTGCAGGAGCCAACTTAAAAGCAGAATCTCACCCAGATCTTTGCAAGAACCTAGATGGTCATTTGTCCTAAGGTCATTTTCTCACCTTTTCGTCTTGCCCCATCCTCCTCTCTCACAAAGCAGTGTGGAAATGTTGGTCTTAACTCAATCCTGATGTAGCAATTAAAGGTGCGGTTTATGTTATATGTAGCTGGACCAAAATGAATGTACAAAACAGCTACCGACCATTAAAGTGGGATGTATTAAAAATAATTGCAAAATTATTTGCAGGACAAGGTTCCCAGTTGTTGTGTCTCACAGTAAAAAAGTACTTTTACCATTTCTATTATTTCCCCAGTTTCTATTATTTTTTACAATAAAAATACTGAATATAAGTGGGTTCTTATTGTAACAAATTAGACAATCCCCCCCTCATGAACAAACCAAAAATCTTTATAAATTCCCACTATGGAAGTTATGTGTACATAACTTTTTATATATACACATATGTATATACACACACAAAAGATTAAAAGCAAGTCATCAGGATGTATTATCTGAAAACTATGGGATAGAATTTTTTAATGTACTTTGTGCAGGAAAAGTTAACCCAGCAACATCATATTACTACTCAACCTAATGAATCTGGTAGCATTGCTGATCATTTTCAGATTAGATTTAGGAGACAGAATGATCACTGAAAACCTTATAATGAGAACTATTACTTTTCTGCAATTAAATTGTAGCCTAACAGACTTCAGTGACTATATTCCCACTCATTTCAGCTGGAAGTATTCTGGGTATTGTACTTCTGAACAAAGTTTGATCTTTTCAGCAGTGTATCATGCCTCATCTAATTGGTCTGCTATGTTTAAGTTCAGCATCTTTCTCCCTTGTCTTTGTGCATCACAAAATAAATAAACTAAAACCTGTTTGGTTTTGTGTAATGTAATGACTTTTCTGGAATCACACATGCAAAGAATTCAGATCAAATAACCTATCCTCTGCTGGCAGGATTTAAATGCATTTTTAATTCATGTAATATCTGAAAAAAAAAAAGATTTTAAAAATCCATTGCATTGTTGAAAAGAATAGAAATGTCTGACTGGAGTAACATGCCTAAAGATACATAATTGCATTTAGAAGTTTCAGTTGTTAGCTGAAGGCTGAATTTGATAATTTCTAAATATTGACAGATTTTAAAATGTGCATTATTTATCACTCTCTATTATTATCTATTTGATTACCAATAGTAAAGCAATTTAGTACATTTTCAGAGTTCACAAGTACAAATGACATTTATGACCTACAACATACTTCTGCTGTACTATCTCTGTCCAAAAGTTGCCTTGAAAATACATTAAAAAACAATATTTGTGCTGAGCATTTGGGTGGCCAACAGAACTGGCCTGGTTTGCATGCAGGTTGTTCAAGATGATACTGAATGTACGTAAAAATAAATGCTAGGAATCATATTAGTAACAATCTCAGAAACAGGAAAATTCTTCATCTTAAAAAAGCCTATACATCTTGTGGGCACTGTTGTCTTTTAAGAAATGTAGGTGCTAAGAAAGCTTTTGTTCTAGAAAGAGATTTAAAGCCTATGTTATTGCTTTATAGCTAGAATGAGGCCACACACTTTTAGCACGTCCAGCTGTGAATATCACCCTGATGATCTGATACAGCATTATTTTCTTACACAAAATGTGTTGCTCAAGCAGGAATATGGTGTAGTTAGTGCCTTCCAATGACTGCTTTACCCCACCAAGTGATGTCCACCCTATTCTTCTGCTCAGATAGATACCACTGCCTGGTAACAGATGTGTGGGTAACAGGATTTTAAACCCACAGAGAGCAGAGAGCCTTCAGGTGCTGGTGTAAAGACCTTGTTTTCCACCAATGCTGTCCCTGGGTCGGTCTTTGCCAACGCTGGCATCCGATGGAGCAGGCTGGGCGCGAGCGGAGCCGTCGCAGTCCGGCACGGCTGTTTGCCGAGCGATGCGAAATCCCGCTGCCTGTGCCGTGGCCACATAACCCCAGTCCCCAGTCGCTACCGACTGCGCTCAGTCTCGCTCGTCTTTACCGCCCACAACTGGGAGCAAACAGCCTGCCACTGCACCTTGAAATCAAGGAGGAAAACGGGCTCCTCTACATGCGGTTTCTTCGTCTCTTCCTAAACAGTTCACTGAAACAGCTCCCAGCACACGGGCTGTCAGATTTTTATGAGGGGCCAAGACACCCTCATATTTTGTTTCAAGAAAATATGAGATATCGAAACCATTCCAAACAGAAATAGCTGTGATAACTAGATGTCCAGAACGGACAGAAAGCTGCAGTTTGTGGTAACTGATAGCAACAGCCACAGGTTTTTAACCTGTGAAATGAATGGATCTAAACACTATTTAATATAAATAATATTTGCAGCCACAGGATTCACAGCCATTTAATTACAAAGTAAGCAGTTTTACTTTAATAAGAGGATTTAAAGGACAACAAAAGATGCCTAGCAAAATCAAAATAGGAATTGTGAAGGATTAGAAAGAGAACAAGTGGAAGGAGATGGTCTCAGTGGTACCCTGAGCAATGACATCTATTTACAGAACTGTTTAGGTAACACCTAAGAATAAGAAAACAAAATGACAAGAAAACCATCACAGGCACTATTTTTATTGTGGAAGATGATCAAAAAGCAAAAAAAGTTGGCAGATCGCATTCACTTTGCAATTAAAATATCTAGGCAGAGCTCAGGTTTTCTTAGAGTTAGAACCAAATCCCCCATTGGGATAAATAGCTTGATTTTTCCGTAAGTCGTAATGCAACAGTGATTTTTTTCACATTTGCTGAGAGTTTGATCCTTTCCCAACTTCTTGCACCCAGGCTGGACATATTTCAGTCTTGATTTTATGTGCTTTCAAAATATGAATATGCTGAGCAGCACCTGGAGCTCAGCCCAGGTTCAGCTTCCCAACCGGTCTGAGTGCCCGGAGCTCAGCAGTGACAACTGCCACGTAAATTCCCAGTAAATTGGTAAAGCTAAAAGAAAGAAACCAAACTTTGTGGGTAAAACACTGCTTTGCATTCCTTCAGTCTGAGTCAAGGGAAGTATTGGTGGCGGTGGGCATTCCCCCTTACGGGGTTGCTTGCTGGTGTAAATCAGCAAAGCTTCTCTAAATGGCATTAAATCTTTTCTCACAAAACCTGCTGTGTTTACCAAAGCAGGTTAGTAACTGCTGTCTTTATATAGGTAGGGAAACTGAGGCATCCAGCATCTAGCCATCTGGCCATTGTCAATTAGCACAGGAAGCAGCAGAAGCAAGAATAAAATAAAAAAAAAAATCCCAGATTCTACACAGACCTTTTTAAACAAAGACACCGCGACTTCACAGAATAGAGGTGCACTTACTCAGACAACATGTGATTCCATGCAATTGGGAATAAATAGTTCTGAGCACCTACCAGGACAGTTGAAATCCAGAAGATGATCACCCAAATGGTCCACATAGTCAATCACAGTCTGTATCCTTCATCCCTTGCGCACCAGGGGTCACCAGGCTGTCTGTATGCTCTCCAGTGTGGCTCCTAGCTCCTTTCACTTCATCTCTTTCCCTCCTCACTTTTTTTCCTTCCCAGCTTTGACCATCCTTAGCCAATGTTTCTCTCCAGCTGCTGAGCCCTAGAGAGCATCAGCAATGACAGGAAGCCCTCATCCATCCTCCAAGCTCTCCTCCTCCTCTGCAGAAGTCTCCTCTCCCAAGAATAACAGCACCTCTGTTGAGCATGTTCTTACTATCGTCTGCCTCCCTTCCCAGCTATTATTCACTGTTATCGACGGGTGTCGCTGGGGAATGATTGTTCCTCCTGCTCCCATGATAAGGGACCAAGCAGGACTCCTGTGTAAGATGTCAACCCCACAACAGCAGAGGTAATCAATCAAGGGGGAATACAGCCCTGGAATAAGTGCCCTGCTGAGAAACAGGGTTAGAGGAATGTGTTTCAGGCTGCCTGCATTGCTTCTGCTCTTGACAGCTCTGCACATGCCTCCCACGGCGAGCACACGTCTCCGAGAGCCAGAAATCAGGAGGCCGGCAGAGCCTGCTGCAGGAGAGCCGGCTACCCACACCTCCCACCCAGCCCAGGCGAGCACAGCTGCCAGAGCTGAAGATCACCTTGAGTCTGGGGTAGGCATCAGAAAAAGGGCAAACAGGGGATCTGCTCTTCCCACCCCTTCCAAAGAGGACTCTAAATGCTCCCTGGACTTCACGCTCTCATCCAACATCCAGAGAAACAGCTTGTCTGCATTTTCTCCTGATGCTATAAGTTGCAAGATGTCATTACATTTGGATCCCTGGGGTACCTCGTTGATGGGATGTAGATTCCAGATGTCCTGGGTTCCCCATAAGCAATTCCTCAGCAGTCTCTTTCTCTGGCAGTAAAGCGCTCTTTGCTTTTACAGGTTTTGTTTCTGTGGCAAAACTATTGTAAAGGGGCTGCGTGCTTCCCCTGGGTGTGGGTTCCCAGATGCCAAGGCAGGCGCTCCAAACCCTTCCTTACCATCTTCACTTACAGCATAATAATAAATATGGCTTCAGAAAAGAGCCAAAGTTTGCACCATACACTAGTGCTCTTTCTCAAACACTGCAATCCTCAGGTCAGCAAAGTGTCTTGAAACATCTTTTACCACCTATTCCAATTTACCACTGCCCATCACAGGTCAGATATGATGAGGGGGCTGCCCAGAATGTAGGTGTGCTCCTGATCTATCAGTAAAGTCAATGACTACGGCCATAAAACGTGTGGCTTGTTACCTGTGCACTGAAAATCCAGCCAGCGGATTAAGCCAGTCATCTGCTGAGCAGCACAAGGAAGGAATCCGGGTTTCCTAGTGAGTGCTGCCCTTTCCCATGCCTGCTCTGACCACAGTAACTCCAACTCATCTCTATGTGCTCCTTAGGACCGCTGAACTGCAATGCTCTCTGTTTCTCTACACACCACCCTCATCTCTCCCCACATTCTCAGAGCAGGAGTTGGGTAAGCGGCAGCATTTGCTCTAATCCCACGCTACGTCTGTCCTGCCCAGCTGCCCGGTTCACATGTGTGAAGGGCGAATGTTTCAATCTTCCTTGCCCCTGTCCACACTAAACTTGTAGGAACTTTCATTTCTTGAAGAGCTCTGCTTTCCCACAGAGTTTGGTTGAAATCGGTTGAAGGGTTAAACAAATTATTAAAAGGGGGTCTGAGAGGCAGCCAGACAATGTCAGACAGGAGTCTGAAGAAACCACACTGGCAATGCTGCATCATGTCGGTGGGGAGCCAAGTCATTCTCTCTCTGCCTTTGGCTCAAGGAATATTTTATTATTCCATTCATATTGTAACAGCTTCCCCTGAAAGCCACCACTCTTGCTTAACTTTGTGAAATCAAGGGAGCTTTGCTCCTGAATGTACTTCTGAAGGTGGGGCATTTTCTGAAATAGGCAATGGTTGCCCAGAAGTTTCGGAGAGACAATGTTGGATTTAAACACCAACAGTGTGAATGAAGAGCCTAATATTTTTGTGACCTGCCCATTATATTCATGTGCAGGCTGAGCATTTGAAAGAAGCTGGATGCAAAGTAAAACCTGGAAAATTCTCACCTGTGCAAACCATTGCGTGACTTGCAGCGCAGCACATGTCAGCTCAGCAGAACAGACACCACGGGCTGGGAAACCTAAGAGCAGCAGCAGACTACTGAGAATTATTCATAAGAATTCACATATCCTGAAACAAGCTGTTTGTTTAATTAAACAATGTAACACTGCACTTGGCTGTGTGCATCTATATTAATTCCTACTCAGTATATCCATTTTAAATTTGTCACAGCTGCAATTCCTTTCAAGTCTGTAATCTAAACCAGAAATGAAACATCAGAATTTGTTCATGCAATCTGGAAAGACTTGTAATTGTAAATTTAGTAGTAAATAAAATAAATTACTTTGCTTTGTATTACTCTGATTGTAATATTGTTTGCTTATCAAACACTAACCAATTTTGATATTCAATATTTATTTATTAGTACTTAAAATTTCCATTAGTGCTTCAGTCTAATAATTAATTTTTTTCTCCCTCCTTTGCTAAATAAATTGTTTGCAATGCCTCTATTAGAGCTTGACAACAGGGCCATGCATTTTACTTCTGATGTTTGGAATACAGAGATAAAACTGAGGTGACAATCACCTATGTAAATCCCAGTTCACAGACTTTATTTATACCAGCCATCCCAAGGAAATCTGCAGATTTGTTGGCTAATAATCTCCTCTTTTCACCTACCTTTTCCTTTCTCTCAGGAAACGTTAGAGTGCTTTTCCAGAGGTGCCTCATATTCAGGTCCTCTAACGTGAAAGCGGAAATGGATTCTGGTTTACACTCAACTATCACTGCCCAGACAGACGTACATGTGAATTGTGTTTCTGTGGGAGGAGAAATACATTAACATGCTATTTGCTGTACTCTGTTCCCGCAGCCTTTTTCTTGGAAACAGGAACAAAAACTCAGCAAAGCCATAGCCCTAAACAAGTTCAGCATGGGGCACTGTGATTAAGCTCTGGAACTGGCAAATCCATTTTCAGTGCCAAATTATGCCACACAAAAAACCAGAGCATTTTGCAGAGACATCTCCCCTTGGCCTGAGGAGCCAATTCAGGCAGTCCAGCCCCCTGCGAGGCCTCTCCAGCAGATCCCTTCTGCAAGAGAAAATAATTTCAACCATCTCCCCAGCTCGACAGGTGGAGGATAAACTGCCTGCCTGAGTCTGTTTGCTCAGCTGAGGTGAATGGATAGCTTGAAAAAGCGCTGATGGAATTCACACAAAGACAGTGTACAGGCTGATCCTGAACTTTCTCCTAAACCCAGCTTGAATACTGTCATCACTGGACATCTCTCTCCAGCCTTGTCAAGGGTGTAGGCACCATTCTTTCCTAATCAACAGCAATTACATTTTACTAAGTATGGGAACCACGTTCTGGGAGCTGAGTTTTATGATCTGAAGTTTTTCTTCCTCCCTTTTTTAGTCAATTTGAGCGTTGCACTACTTCTGGTCACATTTTAGAAAAGCTGAAAGAGAAGAATATTATTCGCAGAATATGTAAGGCAAAAGAAAAATCTGGATATATTTCTGGCTTTCTATATTAAGCCTATATTTAAGACATCATGAAAAAACCAGCAGGCTTTGTCCCAAACACACATTCATGCCCAAGACAAACATCATATACCCATGGCAGAAGGAGCCAAGGCAGTTGATACTCTCAAATTTATTTTTTATGTTACCTAATGCAGGATATCAGTGCAGACTTTTCCGGTGCTAATCTTTCTCTTTGCCTTCTCCACCGACTCTGTTGGGAGCCTGGTGGGCTTACAGGTTTGGGATTAACACTTCCAAGGGATGCCAGAATCCCTTCAGCAGAATAGGTTGTGTCTACCCAAGCCAGCCATGTTGCTGTGTTTAATTTGGCATTTCTCAATCTCATCGATCTGTCCAGATCGCCTGTCTGAAAGAAAAAAAAAAACAAAAATTGTGCTTTCCCTTCTCCCCTGTACACATGGAGGTAAAAGTGAAATGATTTATGAGTGGAGAAATACACTGAGAAATGTTTTAGAATCCTAGAATCATGGAACAGTTTGGGTTGGAAGGCACCTTCAAAGGCCATCCAGTCCAACCCCCCTGCCAGGAGCAGGGACATCTCCAACCAGATCAGCTTGCTCAGAGCCCCGGCCAACCTGGCCTGGAATGTTTCCAGGGATGGGGCACCCACCACTTCTCTGGCCAGTGTTCCACAACTTCCAGTGTAAAAAAGTTTTTCCTAATGTCTAATCTGAATCTACCTCCCTCTATTTTAAAACCATTGCCCCTCATCCTATTGCGACAGGCCCTACTGGAGAGTTTTCAGGATTATGTTTCAGGGGGCTGCTGTTTAATACTGAAAAGGGAGAATATATAGGTAGTGGGGAAAAAAAAGATATGGTCTTTTTAAATAAAAAAAATACTGTAATAAAACTGTGAAAGTCTCTTTTAAGTCAACATAGGCCTCGATGGACACCCCAGGATTATGTCCGCCTTAGAAAGGAGGAATGATTTATGTGTTAACAGAGAGTGGTTTTGAAGAATAAAGCGTGCCTGCGGCCACACTGTGGACCCTGAAAACGACACTTACAGGGAAAAGAAAAAGGTGGTTTTTTTCCTTTTTT
>WHYT01017462.1:569456-615723 GCA_009806455.1 Tetrax tetrax | reverse complement strand
CCCCCTCCAGCCGCCAGTGGTGCGGCCCAGTTGGGCTGCCCCGTTGCCTGGCAACCGGCGCGGCCCGCCGCGGCGCTGAGGTGAGGGCCGGGCCGGGCCGGGCGGGGCCGGTCCGTGGTCGTGGAGGGTGTGGGGGGGGGGCGTCCGGCTCCCGAGGCCGCCTGGGCGCCGGGAGTTGTTGTGAAGAGAGGAGCGGGGTCAACGCGGGCTCCCTCCGGGCCGGGGGGACGCGTGGGGCGGAGAGCGGGGGGAGAGTGTCTCGGCCTGCGCGGCGTCGCTCGCAGAGGCCCAAGGGAGTTGGGCCGGGACGTCCGGTTCCCCTCCGGCCGGGCTGGAGGCCGAGGCGGACGCGGCACCGGCCGCCGTACCCGATGTGAAGGCGTCCTTAGCCTTTCTGTAGGCTAATAAACTCTGCTAGCCTAATTATATAGAGCAGACCTTAAAAGCGCGTTTATGTTGCTCCTGGAGCACGTCAATGCTTTTTCCCGCGGTGTGTCATGGCATTAAACTGCGTCCCTTTCTGGTGGTGAGGTGTGCTAGGAGCTCTGGGACATACGAAGGGATGAGAAAGCCCACGTGCTGACACAAGAAGGGTGATACCCAGCCCCGAAGGCATGTGGGGTGAGTTTTGCCGTTGCCTCCAAGGGAACCAGGATTTCACAGCCCCAGAGTTCTCCTGTTGCTGGAGAAAAAAAAACAACAGACCACAACCTGGCATATTAAGGATAGACACAAGTATCCTGAAAAGCTTAAGAACATCAGTCTCTCCGTCAGAGATTCCAGGACCTTGGCACATAAGTGTTGGTCCTGTAGTACCCTTTGAGGACTATTGCAGTGTGGTACTAAAGTTGGCGAGTGGTGGTGGTACTGTCACTTTACATTACTGATAAGATGACACTGGGAATCCTTTGCTCGTGTTAGTCTGTCTACAGCTTTTCAAAACTTGTATTTCTGATGGGGAGTGCTGACCGAGAGACGGAGGATGGCAGTTGTTTAAATTAAAGTTGAACAACATGAGTGGAAAGAATGCAAGCCTTATGTTTAGAATTTTTTTAGCGTGTTTTTGTCCGGGTTTGGTTGGTCTCACGACCTCAGAAGAAATTTGCTGTTGTGCACAATAATACAGTTCCTCTTACAGATTTTCTGCTGCAAGTGGAAAATTTGTACTTGGAGCCATGGAGTGGAAAATATTATTGAGGCCAGGGTACTAGTAGCACATTATTTTAAGCTCCTTGCTTATTTGTTATTTAATACTGCACGAGGCCATAAATCAAAACAGCACTTTATGAGCTTGAAGCACCTCTCAACTTCTGCCTAAAGATCTAAAGTAGACTAGAAAACCAGACAGATACCAGAGATGATACTATAAAATATAATGAGGAAGGTGGACCTTGTCAGTCCTCAAAAGTGCTGATGTAGGTATGCTGGGCATTGCTTTGATGCTCTCCTCTGTCCTTCCCTCAAACTTTTATTGATTAGTGTTAATTTTAGATTGGGACCCTTTAAGGTCATTCAAGCCAGCACGAGAGAGTTAAAACAAGGAAACAAACACAGTGTCACTCCTGGTGCTAACGATTCAACTTTGAGACTGTTGAATCTTAAAGTGCTGCCACAGTGTGGATCATACAACCAAACTCTGTTGTCCAAGCAGCTCCTCAGCCCTTGTACCACTGCTCCAGGAGTGGGAAGGTGCCTCGTGACCGCAGCCTGGCAGGAGTCTGTATTGTCTAGCATTGGATGAGTTCAACTGTGTGTTGATATTAATGCGGCACCGTCCTGAGCTGTGCACCCACCCTCCTGTTCATGAAGAACAAATACAAAATGAAGGATTTTCAACCCCCTTTTTGAGGGTTGAAAAACCCAGCATGGCTTTTGAAGTCAGTATTTTTTCCAAAAGTATCTTGTCTTTTTCTCCATGCAGTTCTCTGGTTCATAGGACAGCCAAGGGCTATGTACTGTATTTATGAAGATAACTTCTTGTGGATGGATTGTATCTGGTGTCCTTGTTGCGTAATATTTGCGCTTGTCATTAGAGAAGTTTATGTTCTGATAACTGTGCTTACTTAACGCAGGATCTATAATACCCATGGCCTTCTGCATTTACATTTATCTTCACTAAACAAATAGCCCAGATGATGCTATCCAAACAAAAGATTCAAATGCCAATTTTCTTATCCCTCATATTAATATTTAAAAATTAAAAATGAATCTGCAAGTTAACAACTCAAACACTCTGGAGAGACTGGAAGAACTTTTCTGCACAAATCAGTCTGGATAGTGGTATAATCTGAAGAACCTTCTCTTCTTCTCTGTGCTGGGGGATGTGAAGGAAGAGAGAGATGTTTTACACAGTCCTGAAAGCCAGATGTCCCCAATAAGCCTTAAAACAGATGAGCATGATCAAGGTGCTAGGGCTTGTGGTGGGACCAAGGTTTTCTGGGGTCACTCTGTCCTTGTACTTAACACACACAGAGTAATCTACTTCAGTAGGAAAAAAAGTAACTCTCTCTCCTTAATGTTTTTTTGGCAGTTTTAGGCAACGGATGTTAGCAGTGCAAGGGAAGATATTTTGATCGTTATGTTATTTTGATTCGCCCCCCCAGGTGCTGAGGAATTTTAGTACCATTCAGACTTCATTTCTGTCCTAACATGGACGTGATTCAATCAGCCTCCACAGAAATCACGGTCGCTAAGAAATCCTTCAAGAAGATAGCCAGTGTCCTTCTGGGCAGCCTAGTGGAGGAACCCAATAAAAGACATGCTGTCCCCAATCATCTGCTGGAATCAAGTAAGTTTTGGCTCTCTGACAGTTCCCCAATCTTGGAGCGATCCTAGGACGCACTTTGCTGTTGTTTTTTTTTTTTTCACAACTCACGGGCAAAACTCCCATCCTGTTGCTTAAATTGCATCTTCCTGAGAGCCCAAATCATAGGAGGGGTAGTCAGGAAAGAAATAGTGGCTGTACTGAGCTTGGCTGGCCTTAGAGTTGTGGAGTGGTTTGGTGAAGCCATGATGCCAAGAGATAAACTGATGAGAGGATCATGGCTCTGCTAGGGTAGTAGGTGTTGCTTTAACTTTCCATTTAAAGTCGTGCCTAATCTGTGTTTCATTTGTTTCTCTAATACATTGGGTGCAACATAAATACCCTTAATCAGTATAAGTAACAGTCATTGTGTTTCACCCGGTCTCCTTTTCTCCCTGCTTTATTATCCATCTCTGTAGAGATTTATTCGGAGCTTCAGAGGAGTAAGGTTGTACAGGCTGAGCCTGCTGTGTTGCACTATGGAGGGTATGAAGTTGGAGAACATCACCAACAGACGCTGGTAAGTGTCAGAGCAGGGATCCTCTTGGGGCTTGTAAAAGGGTAACAGAAGCTGAGCAGACTGCTTGTGGTCGTGAGGCCTTTTGCTCTATGGAGTGCTCTAAAAAGCAGCACTTAAAATCAGTGGCCCTGCGGTAACAAAACAGGCGAGTACCGTTCTGTGTGCATCATTCTCCTTTCCAGTCTCTGTTTTACCTTCCTGCTTCCCGTGTCTGCAAGCAGCGTTAGTGATATGTGACTCGCACATCAAGAACGAAGGATTCATGCTTTAACTCCATAAGAGGCTGTTTTCAAAATGTACTTGAACTGTCACTGTGTCTGCAAACGGGTTCACTGGTGGGAAAATTTTGAAAGCACCTCTGGCCTTCTGCTGAGAGCAATATAATCTGAGGAAAATTTCAGTGCATAGCTTTGATTACCTTTCCTTGCGAATAGTTTGGGTATTTCCTTTTCTTTTCCCTGCTTTCCTTTTGTCTGCCTTCTTTATTCATGTGGTAAGTGTTTTGAGGCAGAGGTTGGGTGATTGTGGTGAACTAGATTCTCCAGATATAATGGAAGTAAACAAAATGCAGGAAGCTTTACAGGCTGAACTGTGACCATCCAAAGGTTTGTTGCTTTGTGATCCAAAACAAAACCATGGATTATTACATCATTCCTGTTGTTTCCGAGCTCTGTAAAAGCAAAGTTGGATAGGTTGTTTCATTTTTTGTTACTTTTGTACATAAGCAAAACAGGGCCAGAATCTGATTCAACAGTAGTGTCTTCTTTAACAAGGCTAACTGTTATTCCTAGGTTAGGAACGGTGACTTGGTTCCAAAGAAGAAAAATGGAGAATGTAAGATTTACGTAACTTTCTTTTAAATTCAGAGAATATTCAGAATTATTTCTGCTACAGTATAAATTGATACTTCCTTTTTAATATGGCTTCTTTGCTATGGATAGTCTCACAAAAAGTGCAGTTGGCGTTCTCAATTGACATATTGTAAAGTGTTTTGTGGTTTTGGTTTTGTTCTACAGAAGCTGATAAATATTTCTGGCAATGTAATAAACCTTCACATAATACCACCTCAGACAAAGTATTTTCAGATCAAATACAACAAAAAAGTAAGTGTCAGAAAACCTTCACACTAGTCTTTGCGTGCAGCACTGGTTTTGTGTCATATAAGTGGCTTTTACATGCATTCTATCTTGTTTTGGGTCATTTTCTAGCACCGGCTTGTCCCTGGCTTGTCATATACCGTTACTGTTGACTTTTGTCCTGATGAGTGGCGATATTACTATGACTGCATCCGAATTCACTGTCAGGTGAGGATTTATTATAAAATATATTTACAGTTGTAATGGAATGAAACAACTATTAGGACGTCATGCAGTGTTTCATTTTAAGCATTTAAATTTTTTCTCTCTGTAAGTGTCCTAGAGCTGTGGGTAGATTATCTTCCTTATTTTGTTATTCTTTGCCAGTAGATCAGTCTCTGTGCCACACTGATGCAATGTCTTAGCTGAGCAGGCTTGGAGGAGCTCTAGATTGTTGCTGAAAGTATGGAAAGACAGGTGGATGCTGGAATGAGGTAGAATATCATGATCTTGAGGTGCAACACAGGGATGATCTTGAAGAAGTTTTATGCCCACTTGCTGGTCAACTACTACAGAAAGTTTTTCTTTCCATAACCTTTATTTATGGTAAGAAATAAATATTTACCCTCTATTTTTTTTTCAGGGAGAAGATACATTATTGGTTCCTGCGCATGCTTACCCTGCTGTGAATGTTGTAGAATTTCCATCATTTATAAATCTGTCTGATGTATCAGTTGGTAAAAGGTGAGTTAAGGGCAGACATTTGTCCACATTTTGTGAGACATGTACAAAATGTGAAAAATCTCCTTTTCCTCTGTTTGTACATCTTAACATCTCAGAAGCTTTAAGGAAGCCAGCTATCATCTGAACTGCAAAATAATTCCATATATGAACTGTTTCACATGCATATTCACACGATAGTAAATGTTGCGCAAACTGCACATATACATAAATGGAACTGGGGTTTCAGCTAGTCTGAATTGATGCTGACTTACTTCATATGGTGAAGCAATATGGCTGTTGTTCATAATCTGTACCCTCCCAAGTGCTATATCTTTTTAGTGTTAATAAGTCATAAGTGAGTGGATCTTCATTTCAAGATGAAAGGTTCTGGAAGTGAAGGTATGAGCTGGTGTAGGTGTAAGTGATAGCAAATAGCTAACCTCAGTGAATCCGTCAGAAGTGACATTACAACTTTCTCACAGGACTGAATATAACTCCTGGCTTTCTGGGTGCCTCTAGGCATGATGTGATTCTGTTTATTTGCTGCATTTTTATAACAAGTGCTGAAGTATACAGAATTTTCATACTCTTGGAATACAGAGAAGACGTTAGACAGAGTCCAAAATACAATTTTAAATAAGGGGAAAATTTTTCAACAAAACCGGAATCCTCAGAAATGTCCCTAAGGGAATTTGGAAGAGTTCCTGAAGAGAAAACTGATGATTTCAAACCTTAATTTTTACCAATATTTTTCATCATTAGGCTATTAAAAACTTTGCTAAAAATGAAAACTCTCTGAAATGCTTGGAACCCAAGGGTTTCTGTACAGTACCAAGTGACCCCAGTCCATAGCCCACTGAGCTCAATGGAAAAGCTGCCTTTTACTTCCGTAAGTGTAGAATAAGACCTACATTGTACCACCCAGCTTTCTCCTTAGATACACAAGGTCCACAAGGCAACAGGTGGCATAATTATCTTGTTTTTAAGGCACTTTGGTTACTGTACAAGCTGCACTGTACCTTAAACCAAATTGCCTCCCCAGTCTGCTGTTACCTCTTCTCCATGAACAGATCATACTAAGGCAGAGAAAAAAGGACTTTGCTATTATCGTTTATTTCCTCGGGCATTTCAAAATGTGCTTTCCAAAGGAACACTGTGTATAACATTCATTCTTTGCTAATCATCAAGATAGAATTTCAGTCAGACAGTTTACAAAAACCAGAAATAAGGCTGGGTAAATTGGTCTTGATTTGTAGGATGGTGGGTAGTGTTACACCAATGCTTTTGTGCTTCAGTTTGATACGTGAAGATAGATGCATACAAAAGCAAGATAGCTTGAAAAGATGTCTGCTAATACTCCTCACACACCCAGCGTGCGACATAAAAGGCTTTTATTAAAATCAGTCCCTGGCATCATTATTTCTACAGTGGTTGAAGTCCAGTCATTCCAATGTGTTGGAGTTTTCAACGCTTTTGAAGACTGCACAGTCTTTTCTCATCATCTGCCACAAGGAGGGCCATGGGAGAAGGCTGATTTCCTGTTCTGTACTTACTGTTGCTCCAGTTTGGTTTGTTTGTACTTGATAGATATTGCAGTTTGTAAGAATCTGAGGATACACATAAATAACTTCTAAAAAGTAAATTTTATATTTTTTTCTGTAATCAGATTCTGTATGGATAGGAGAAAGTAAGTCAAGATGTAAAATATCCAGCATTCAAATCAAGATTGAGCTCTCATTTCCTCAGTGAGTGAAAGATCTGAAATATTTCACTATTTTGGAACAACAAGGAATTACTATTTCCACATTAATAAGTAATCCATCCCTCTGAGCACAGATAAATTCAGTGCATGTTGTGTATAATATAATTTCCCAGCTTGTAATTGATGATCAACTGTAGTTTCATTAACTTCTTTCTTCCTTTCTCTCTTTTCAGTAGGGAGTATGTTATCCCGTTGCAGTGCAGCTGTCCAATAGATTTTGAATTCCACATTGATTTTATTCAGCCTCACAGAGCCTTCACTGTCCAGCCAACATCTGGTAGATTGAACTTACTTAAAATTCTAAATGTTAAATCTGTACTTATTAAGTGTAATTACTTGTGACAGTATATTCAGTTCTGTACAGAAAAAGCTGTTACCTCAGAGTGTTTTCAGGTAAAAGCAGGCTGATAAATATTAGTCATATACAGCCTCATGGCAGATAGCCCTCTGTGGCTGGTAGTTTTCTTCTGTCAATGCCCCGCTACAAACCTCTGGCAAAATATGGGACGTCCCAAACTGTCCATCCGGCCATTGTCTGCTCTCTTTGCCAGTGCAGCCTTGGGAAAGGAGAGAGGCAGGAAGCGCAGCATTCACCTCTTTGTCACACCTTTCCCCAAGGACTGTCTTGCTCCTGCCCCTTCAAAGGAGCAGATATCTGTCTTTGTGGAATAGGTATGCATCATGTTACTTGATTTGGGGCACAGAGGAAATAAAAGGTGACCTCTGCACTGCTGCAGCTGTTTCATGGGACAGCAGCGGATATTAGATTCAGTCTGGACCTCTGTGTACAGACTTTACAAGAGGCAGGGGCTTTTGGCTACAGTATGCTCAGCTATTTTCGTGCTTAGTGCTGGAGAGGGCTCTGTCTTGAGGCAGACATAACCAAGTGCAGATCGGTTGCTGTCATTGTTACATTTGCCAGGTGCTGGCAGAAGCATGTAAGTACCCAAGTGTTCTGACAAAAATGTGTAAGTGGATGAGAACTGGCTGCATAATTCACTTAGGCAGTCTGGTCAGTTCCGTGAAAATACATAGAGATCTAAATAAATAAAAACCTTTATGAATCTGGCGCTTAGTGCCATTTGTGACACTGGAATTTAAACTTTGATTGTTTACGCACTTCAGTAGAAGTTGCTGTTGTTTCTGTATGTGTAATGCTATAAATTTGCCCTGTCTTGTCAGATGGATTTTAATTCATCAGAGGTAATAGTTGGATTCTATCAGATGTGTGGTTCACAAAGACGAACTGTGCTGCTGCCTTGTTTTGGGTCATTCTTTCAGAATAATATTTTTTCTTACTTTGTGCTTAAAGAAGTTTTGATATATCAAGGGAGGGAAGCAACAGTATTACAGTTGAGTAAAACTAGGGAGAAGTTGTAAAATTAATCAGGAAGTTTTTGGTTTTTTGCACAACCATAGACAAAGTGACTGGAACTAAGGCATGCTTTGTAAGTTGGCTTAGTTCTTGGGGGAAAGTGGAACAAAAATATCCCAGAAAAAAACATAAATTCAGTAAAAGTTAAGTCAGAAACTTTGGTAGCTAGAAAGTCTGAGATGCTGAAGGCCATCTGAAAAGCACTAAGGAGTTTCAGCTCCTACTTAAGCCATTGTGCTCTGAGATCAGTAATGATTCCACATACACTCAAAAAAAGAAAAACAGCAGTCGAACTAACTGTTGTTTAACACTACAGGATGCACAAAACGAGGCAATGGTCACTTTACAGAGATGAGAAATTAATATTTCTGATGAGCTGAATAAAATCCCTCATTGCAGAAATGCTGAGGAACATCAGGGCTTGTATTCTGGACTTGCACTGAATGTTTAGGGGTATGAAGGGTGGTTAAAGTGGTTGAGAAGATAATGGAATAGGTAATAAGGAAATAAGACCAGCTAGAGACAGGTAATGCATCAAATCCAGGTGATTCCCCCAACCTGGAAGAGCACAGAGGAGTAAGTTTATAAGGCTTTGCTCATGAAAGCAAGAAGTGCCAGAGACTTAAGACTGGCAAAGGCGAGTTAAGAGTTTCTACATTTAAACAGGCAATCATTTTCACAACAATAGGAAATATTGTAGTCTTACTGTCAAATCTTTCTGCTATTGCAAAACATCTCCCATTATCTGGCAGTGGGTATCATAGAATCATAGAATCACGTGGTTGAATGGGACCTATGAGATCATCTAGTCCAACCGTAGTTCTTGAAAGAAACTTTGAGATCTGAATTATTTTCCAGGCCTACTGCAATCCATTCAAATGTTAATCTTATTTTAAAATAAAAATGTAGTCCACAATCAATTTTAGCATACTTGAGTGGGCTCACATTAGATGGACTCTTATTGTTTTTCTCCTCTGATCACAGGAATAATTCCAGGCAATGGGAAAGTGGAAGTAACTGTGAAATATTCCCCACTTGAGTATGGAACCGCACAAATGACAATGCAGTTACAGATTTCACAGTTTCACTCAAAACCCTATGTATGTGTATTCACAGGAACATCAACACCACATCTGGGTCTAATGTATGTGTAACTGACTGATCTTTGAGTATTTTCACCCAGTGCAAAAAAATACCTATGTAATAGGCTTTCATGCCATTTTGCTGTGATCATTTTAAGCATTTTTATCTATGAAGACTTAAAATGCACTAATGAAATTTGACTGTTAATACATGTACCTGTTCTCTTACATCATTTACTCAGAACACCCTCAATCTATATGAAGTGAAACTGCACCAAAATAAAAATAGTGAGAAGTTACATATTCTTAAAGAAGTGTTTAGCATCCTCAGCTTCTATTATGCCTACTCTATGTTATTCTTATTGCTGAGACCTTGCAAGATACAGGGGGTTTGAGCGATGAGATGTTTTGGGCTGTACTTATGTGAAGATTAGAACTGTGAAGATTAGAAAGTTTGGTTCCAGTTTTATTTTGAGAGAGAAATTTCCAGTCTCCTTGTATATCTAAAGGGGGTGTAAATGTATGTACTAGACTTATATGCCATTTACAGAGTACTTATAAGAGCAATATCTGTCCTTCTGACACCTAGAAAAGAACATTTTGACAAACAACAAAGTTATCCAGAGAGAAAAGCTGCGTCTGCAGGAAAATACATGGTGTGGAGAAGAGACCAATTCAGCCAACTGCAATTGAGGCCTATTCAAAAAGTTAAGGTGTGAAGAGATAATAATCACAAGTATTTTTCTCGTCTGAAAATCTTTCTTGTTTCTATTTCCTGCTATTAATTGCTATCTCATAGGAAATTGAACGCCAGAACCTCAGATTCCCCACAAACTTGTCAAATCCATATGCTGTAGCTACTGTTTTGAATCAGGAACCAGGCAAATTGAAGATTAAGGACATGAAAGAAGGTAATGTAATTAAGCAGCATAAACTTGGTTTTAGCATTATTTCTAGGTTTCTGGTGAATAACTTAACTTCAGAATTGCTGAGGTGATGTGATTGCAGTCTCTGTAAGAAATCTCACCTTAGCTTTATGTGTTAATGAGTTCAGTTATCATAATGGGTGGATCTCCCAATTAAAAATACAGTCTAGTTTGAGGTATGATATGATTTTCTGATATTCTTGCAGCCCTTTGCCAAGGCAGTGAAGGGATAAAAACAAGACAGATGAAGGACGCTGTATTTCAACTAAAAGTCAAAAAAAATGTTCAGGAAGAGGAAGCAAATCGTCTGAAGTGGTAAGTGTTAGTTAACCACATGAACAACACTGGAGTTTGCTTAACTAAGGCCTCTATGCAATGTTGTATCCAGTAGTGTGTAATGCTGCCATTTCATGTCCTGGTACGTTTGTTTTACAGCTAAGTTACTGTTCCTTTACTTTCATTTTTTTCTCTCCTGCCTAAGAGCAGTGTCCGTAGTAATCCATAGTAGTAACCAATGAGGTACTGATTGTGTGATAGTTGCATTCAGAAAGAAACCTGCTGAAAACCTTGTTCACCTAACCTTGTTCTCAGGTATCTCATCTTGTGCCCTTAAGGGCAAAGGAAGCTTTTTGTCATGGTTGTCCATAAATCAAGGCTAAAATGTATAACGGAGTGAGCAGAATTGCACGTGTACTTTAAATGGCATAAAGCAAAGCACATAGTTGTGTAAGTAGTTGAGGTTTCATTTGCAATCCACAGATCTACTCTTATGCTGAATGTTATGGACCCTTAGACACCTTAGGAAGAGGAGAATAAGTCTGTTAGCCATTAAATAAAGCAAACTGTACATTAAGTAAAGTATTTTTCTTGCCTCCACTGTAAATGCAGGCAAGTTCATAAAGGCAAAGATCCAATATCTATGGAATTTAAAAAAGAGATTATTGAAAACCGACAGAAGGAAGAAGACCAATACAAGGTTAGTCTTTGCTGTTTTTTCTATAAATTTGAAATCAAACTTACACTTTCAGATTATGCAGTGCACTAGTGAATTGTATCAAGCTCTCTAAATCTCCAGTTTTTCTTCATACATAATGCAAACCTATACTAGCTGTACTTCTTACTGCAGTTATATCTTTGTTATGCCTGTGTATCACTGTTTCTGAGGTGATTTTATCTTGGAAGTAGACAGAGCGAAGGAAAAGTTATTAATGGAAATGTAACTCGATATTTGCCCAGCCTAGCATATTTGCACCAGCCACCCAGCCACATCACAGTGCAACGTCACAGAGAAATCCTATCAGCACCATGCCACATCCAACCTTCTGTTTATATTGTACCTCTCTGAAGAGCTGATGTCTTAAATGGCTCACAAAGAGCTAAACCCAGGGGATACTCTCAAGCAGAGCCATGAGGCTCTGTTCGTCAGGCTGTTCTACACCTTCACCCTCCTTCTCTTTCATTTCTTCCAGTCACCCCAGACTGCGAGCCATTTTTCATGGAGGTGACAGCAGCAATAACTGGTGGCAGGAAATATGTTTCCCTTTGTGGTACAGCCCTCAGGGACAGGTGTGGCTTGTCCCTCTTATCCTGCCTCCTGGATATTCAAGTAGCTTCTGACATCCCACTGACTTCCAAGGAGCTGTTTACAGAAATTATTTAAAGATGGGATAAAGGCTTAATTTATGCACTGAAGTAGGCACTGTAAATTAATTCCAACATTATACTTAATACCAACAAAGGAGGAAACAAGTAAATAGAGGATCTAAAATGTGAGACTGTTTTATCGCTGAATTAGATGTGTGTTAACTTTGTTTAGAAACATTTATTTACTTGCCTGTTGACCATAGTGGTTGTGGAGATCTCTGGCTGGTTTCACAGTTGTCCCCACGACTTTCTGATAGAGGCATATTTTTGCTTGTGCTGTCAGTTTGTTCACCTTGAGTGCCATTACGCCTCACAGAATATTTATTATCCCTCCATCATTCGCTCGAGTGACCACTGTGCTGTACAGCATGGGAGTGACTGTCCTGGAGACCTTTAACTGGTCTGTCTTCCACTGTCCTAACTAAAACCTCAGTTGATGAAAATCATGGGAATGTGACTCTTCAAAATAATCCCGAAGTCTTTGTTTAAGACATAATTGTATCTTGGAAATGAAACAATAGGTAAGTAGGACTGAGATGGAAGAGTCACAGTGAAAAGAAGCACTGTTATTCATCCAGCATGCCTGAACGCTGAAGTGATATCAGTAGTAAACTGTTTTACACATGAACAGATTCAAGAGTTGGCACCATTGGAAACCATGACAGGTGTTCACAGAACGTGGGAAAGCTGCAGGAAATTTCTGTGGCACTGTCATCTGGGAAGATCTGTTCAGGTGCTAACTTATGGTGTTCACTCTGTAACCCCTCTCTGGCTGATTCTGGCTACACAAAGTGAACTGTGTTTCGTTAGGGCAGGGATCTGATTGAAACTCAGACCCAAAAAGACCTTATTTTACTTTGTTTGACTTGCTCAAGGGTTGCAATATTCCCTCCCTAGAAGTGAATGAATTCTGTGTTTTGTCAAGCACCTCCAGAATGTTACATTGTGAGTGAGTTCCTCTAATTGTAAGGGAGGAAAGAATTCACTGGATGCTTTGTACTAATGTGATTATTCTTACCGATGACAAATTAGGCCCAAAGAGGAGATCCTATCATAGAACAGGAGTTTCGAAGGAATGAAGTAGAAGTTTCTTTCAGACGCGTTATCCGGCCCATTGACCAGGTTTGTTTGTATGTTATTATCACCTGCTGTAAGTTATTACCACCTAATAAGCTAACAAACAGCCATAGATATTTGGCACTGAATACTTTTCCTTCTAATATTCCTATTTCTGTGCCAGTGTCTTATTTCCCAATTTACTTTTAGTACAGTATAGCAAGCACTGTGCTACATGCACAACTCAACTTCTGATGTTCTGATCTAATATGAGAGACAAGTGGAAATCTGCAGGCCTAACTTGAGATTCATATTGCTTCTGAAAGTTGTCTCAGGAGTAGTTTTGTCATGATTAAACAAAAGGTTAAGTATGTGTTCTGGTTTTGTTTAGTGAGGGGGGCCTTGTTCTCTCGGAGGGTGGGGGGAGTGAGAGAGAGACTGCGTAGTCTGGTTCTGATCGGGGCTGAACTATGACAGTATGTCACAAGATTTACAACCTTTACCTGCAGGTCAGATTGACAGGAACTTTTCTGTTATTTAGATATTTTTGTCCTTCTCTGTTTATTGGAGACAGGATACTGGTTTTGCTGGGCACCTGGTTTGAGCCTTTATAGCAATTCCAGCTTCACATCTGCGCAAGATGAAGCATGTACTCAGTAGAGACTATGCCCATTCTCTCCCCTGTCTGACTGCCCATGTACTGCACTTTAGTTGTAGTACCTGGTCATCGTTTGTGTGGATGCAGACCACACAAATGCATTATCTCTGCATTCCCCCATACTGCATCTGCAAATACTTGGTGATTACCTCCCATTAAGTCCTGCAGTGAAGGCTTCTGTTTAAATGCCAGTACTGCAAATGTTTTCTCTTGAATTAATTTCAGTGTTTAGAAATAAAATATGGATTCAGGC
Source organism: Tetrax tetrax (assembly GCA_009806455.1). Classification (NCBI taxonomy): domain Eukaryota; kingdom Metazoa; phylum Chordata; class Aves; order Otidiformes; family Otididae; genus Tetrax; species Tetrax tetrax. The sequence continues at coordinate 601,845 of WHYT01017462.1, read as the reverse complement.
CAGGGAATGTTTTGGGCTGGAGGAAATTCCTCCCTTGTCTAGTTGTAAAAGAGGTGTCCTTTTTCTTTTCTGTTTCTTTTTTTTTTTTTAAATACCATGCAGCATCCAAGTATCCATCCCACATTCGACTTGCTCCGTAATGACCCGTGGGAGAATAGAAACAGGATGCTGAGGAAATTCCAACAAGCAGTATACAAGGTAATATGAACAACCAGAGTGCAGTATGATGGCATGACACCGTGGAAACAGCACAAGAGAACATGCTAACTAGCACGTAAGGAGTCTCCACAGCTAGCCAGGGATTTTATAGTTTGGTAAATATGTCCCTACTTCACCAGGAAATAAGGATCTGGAGTAAGTTTTGTATTCAGCCAGTGCTTTCAACTAGTGCTTCTGCTGGTGCTTAGTATTGCAATCAATACTAAACAAATGCAGATGAATTTAGATTTTTTTTTTTTTTTATGTAAAAAATGCTTTACATAAAAAAAGAGAAGATTTCAAAATGCACATAGAGTCTTTGCAATGGTACATGGTGGGAACATGGGAAACAATGGGCATACATTCAAATAAGAGAGGTATAGACCATGTATGTGGAAAGCCTTTTTCACCATGAGGACAGACAGTCATTGGAACGCGTTGCCTAGAGAAGTTTTACAGTCTACATCCTTGGATGTTTTCAAGACCAGACTGCATAAAGCTCTGAGCAACCTGGTCTGATCTCATTGCTGACCTTGCTTGGAGCAGGAGGTTGGACTAGGACCTCCTAAAAACCCTTCCAATGTGGAAGCTAAAGACGAACCAGTAAAATCACTTGTGTCATTTGGTTTAAATATTATTGTATCTCCACTGCACTTTTCCCAATTAATCTAAATGCAGCAAGCAATATGGAAATTTCCTGCTCTCCTAGTATTCAGTTTGCATATTCTTCTCCAGTCTATTCACGATATTAGTCTCGATTCGGAGGTCCTGAAATTACATGCTCTTTCCTGTATCGCACAAATAAAGAAGTGACTAAATGGGCACTTCCAGAATTAAACTTAGGACTCCTCATTGTTACCCAGTGATATATGGCACTATGCAAATTCCACAGTCTACTACCTATTCTCCTCTTTCACAAGCCACAAGTATTCATATGGCCCTGATCAACTGACTGTTTAGCAATTGTTAGATCTGTATACGCCAATAGATTGAAGAATTAGGACCTAGCCAAAAAAGTCTAATTAACCTGTAAGACTAAATTAAGGGTTGTACTGGTTTTGTTGTGTAATGTCACTGTAGAGTTGAGATCCATTCTACATCTCTCCTTTCCCATTTTCTCCCTCCTGAACTGAAAACTATGGTAAAAAATCTGAAATAAAGATGTCTGAGTGAGCTCTGTAGAATAAATACAGTTTTATTCTGTACATTGTACATATATTTCTATGGCTGTAAATCTTAGAGATTTTGGCTTAAAATTAATCTTTAAAATCATTGTTTCAGATTGTGATTCAGATTCGGCTAAATCGTTTACTGCTTCTGTTCCGTGAGCTAACCAGAGAAGCTAGAGGTTTGGAGGAGGCCTCTGTGTCTGGTAAGGAGTAGAAGAACAAATTGATATTTTGTCCATGAACTATGATAATTCAGGTTTTACTGCAGTATGTCAAATGCGTTAAATACATACTGACACGTAAACATAAAGACAGAGTTCCTAGAAAGGAGTCTTACAGAATCATTTAGGTTGGAAAAGACCTTTAAGATCATTGAGTCCAACCATAAATGTAACACCACCAAGTCCACCACTAAAGCGTGTCCCTAAGCACCACATCAACACATCTTTTAAATACATTCAGGGATGGTGACTCAGCTGCTTCCCTGGGCAGTGTGTTCCAATCTCTTGATAACCTTTTTGGTGAAGAAACTTTTACTAATATCCAATCAAAACCTCCCATGATGCAACTTGAGGCTGTTTACTCTTGTCCGATGGCTTGTTACTTGAGAGAAGAGACCTACACACCTCACTACAACCTCCTTTCAGGTAGTTATAGAGAGTGATAAGGTGTCCCCTGAGCCTCCTTTTCTCCAGACTAAACAACTCCAGTTCCCCCAGCTACTCCTCACAGGACTTGTTGCCTAGACCCTTCACCAGCTTCATTGCTTGTCTTCAAGTGAAAAAGAGAAGTGTGAAAAGGTAGAAAAGGCTGTATTCAAAATACATCTATTTTTCATGCACATTGTTTAATAGATTTTAAAACGTGTGAGTAACTCTTCTTAGGAGCCTTACAGCTTATCTACTTAATAATAGGGCAGAAGTTGTGGATGCTCCATCACTGGAAGTGTTCAAGATCTGGTTGGATGGGGTTTGAGCAACCCGATCTAGTGATAGATGTCCCTGCCCCTGGCAGGAGGGCTGGACTAGGTGAGCTTTAAAGGTCCCTTCCAACCTAAACCATTCTATGATTCTACTTATAGGCCTGAGGAACAATGAAAGGGCAGATGGGATGATATCAGAAACAGATCAGGTGGAACTCAAGAGGTTAGAGACATAGGATAAGAGGAGCTCATCACATGGGGGATGGAAGAGAGAAAGACACCTGAATGTGTCTGAACGCATTGAAATGAGATGGTAGGAACCACGAGAACACATGGTTAGATGGCCAGTACTGGACTGAGTTTTCCTCCGTATAGTTTTTTCATACAAGTGCTTTCAGGCAACCACTTTTCTTTATAGTGAAATGAAAGTGCAGGCCTGGAAAAGTCACTTGTTCTTAAACAGTCATAGAAGGAAACTGGCCTTGGAGTCACAGCTGGGTATACTGGGGACAGAAGACAATTTGTATCTCTTGTTTCCCACTCCCTCATACATACACAATTTGACAACTGCTGAAACACCTTTCCATACCAGGCCTTTTCCTGGTTCTGCAAGTAAGCACTTTTGACTCCTAGTATGCAGAATTTGCAGGGATGCTTCAAATAGAAGGTGTAATGGCGGTTAGTGTAAGAGAGGACTTCTAACTTGTCTCTGCTTTGCTGAGCAGATTGAGGTTCCATGCTGGAATGAGAGGGCTGACCTTTTAGAAATGGATAAATTAGATCTATATGCTAGTCAAGGTATTGTGCCTGCTGTCTTGAAGATGTGGCATTTCAAGCCTTTAGGAAATATTACCTTACTTTTAATATTAAAATTATAGGAACATCATGTCTTAGAAAGATATTAAATATAATTTGTGGCTTGATTCTATTTTGAAACAGTGTATTAAGATATGTTACAAAATCTTAACATTTCCATTTATGACAGAAAGCAGGAGTTTCAGCAAACTAGAGAAGAGTGAAGAATGTAAGGACTTTTCTTTCAGCATATCTGAAGACCGTATATTGCCTTTTGAATTCCCCTTTTACAGTTCCCATGAATTGCACCGTGATTTGGTAGGTATAGTAGCTAAAATGGTGGCCAACACTTAAGATAGAATTTGTTGAAGACATTGGTCCCAGGCCCAGTAATGCCTTTATGAAAATTTCACAGTGTGACTGGTGTTCTGGGGTTCTGACAAATTAGTTCAGGACTTCAGGTTTATGAAGGGTTCTACTGAAAACAGAAAAAAAATCTTTGCATCCTCTTAATTGCATTCTAAAATTCTGAGTAATACATTAATGATCAGTTAGTTAACATCCACGGTTTTTCAGAAGAAAAGAAAGAAAAAATAACTGAAATACCCAAGTATAAGAAAGGACAGGAGAAATATCAAATGAAATATTTGTGTAATTATTTCCATATCTTTTCAAGTACCTGTGCTGATGGATTACTGCCAGTGCAAAACAAAATGCCCACCATATTACTGAGTTTAAAATACTGTATTCTTTCAGGCACCTGATGCTCTTGGCCTAGTTCCTATTGAGCCTGTAGATGTGAAAGCCAGACACATTATTCCTTTTTACGACTTGAAGGTGAGTCAGTACAGCTCCTTCAGCTGTATCGTGTTTCTCTCTTTCACTAGTCCAGTCAGACATGTGTTCTGCCTCATTCAGTGGCCCCAGTGTGCAGCCCGGTAGAAATGTTGCCTTAATATGGCTGTAGGATTAGTATGCTTTTATTAAAAACAAAGCTCACCTATTTCCATCAGTAACAAGCTTATAGTTAGCAGTAGTCCCCTCTCTCCAGACAGAGAGATGAATTACCTCAGCTGAAATTATTATATCTCAAACAACAAAATCCCTCTATGGACTATGATACTGCAATCCCTTAGCGCCATGTGGTTTTTCCTTTGATTTTAGAGTTTTGTAAAAGTGTCCTTTCTTTTAGAATGTGATGGAATTTTTCTGTTTATTTGGCATCCAGTCCTGCATGCTTAGTTCCTTCATTCCTGCATAGGAAATGCAAACATCTCCTTGAAATATATGTTTTTTTAACTTTATGAGTTACAGAAACATTTTTTTTTTCTCCTGACTTCTAAACCATTTTTTCCTCCAATTTTTAAATGGCAAAGGATCAAATTCTGCACTGCATCAAAATGAAAATATTTCCTTGGGTTCAAACCAATGCAGATTTTGGCTCAATGTCCACTTCCTTTTTTTTTCAGGTGGTATAAGAAGTCTAGAAGCTTTTTTCTAGCATCTTTTCCCTTCATTACACATTAGTTCATCTATCAGCGTTACATATATTTCTCAATACAACTTTTCTCCACCCCATTGAGTTCAGTATATTTGATCAAGAAACTGTTAAATCCATGATCTCACAGAAAAGTGAGAATGGAAATAATCCTTTACGCACTCATTCAGCTTGTCCTGGTGAAATACAGCTTCTCAAAGTTTTGGTCGTATATCATGTTCCAGAATAGTGATCCAAGTATCTTTTACCACAGATATGTGATGTGTCCCTGATAAAGCTGAAATGTTCCATTCCATCTATGAGTTAATCAAAAGTGATTATTGGAATCTCCTGCAGCACAGCTTTTTTCTTTGCACTTAGGTTCCTCAGCATTGCAACATTATGAAGTATCAGCCATTTTGTACACACTATGCAGCCACAAGTTACAAACCTCGAAAACTTTCCCGACCACTGAGGCAGGGAGCTGAGGTAACAAGTAATCTCAAATAAAAACTTTGCTGAAGTCACTCCCAACCCTAAATTACTACAATTATTTGATTAATTTTGTCTCAAAATTTTATACCAAAAGGTTTACTAGACTCTGAAAACTTGTGTTTGTGTTTTTCAAGGATGAGTTGGTTCAAGTAATTGCTTCTCCTGAGGGGCAGCTTAACCTGGTCTCCCAGAGGATGGATTTTCACATGCCATCCCCAGAAGAAGTAGCAGAAAGGGATATCAGCCTCTTAAAACTAGTTCCTCCCCAAGCTTTAGTCTGCCCTACGGAGAGCAGCCCGCTTCGCATTTTTGTAAGTAGAAGTTGACTTCCACAAAGAACCTAACAAAGGAGGGGAAAAGGTGTTTATTTCATCAGAAGCTTGATGTGAATTTGGCAAGCAATTTTCTTACTCAGATTGGTACATGAAACTATCCAGAGAGAGAGTAATCCTTCAAGGGGCAAGCCTTGGTAGGTGGGAGTCACAGAGGTCATCCCACTGAGAAAGGGGGCAATTCACTTTAAGGTGGAATTTGGTCAGTTTAGGCGAGGGATGATAAGGCAGAGTTGCCAGTGGTGGCAGAGAACACTTCCAGTCTAGCACTTCACAAATGATTACTGATCCCAGGATTCACTGGAACACCATGGAGCCCCTTCCTTCTTCTCCATTTGTTTCCCCATTTAAATGTTAGGACAAAAGCCATGATCTTGGCATCTCAGTCCTTCTATAACCTCATGCTCTTGCCCAGGTAGGTAGGACAGGTGCAGTCTTTTCCTTCTGTTCAGGTAGGGAACTGCAGTTCTACCTGATCCGTAGGTAAACTGAGAAAAGTGAAGTCAAACTTTTTGCTCACATTGAGGCCTGCTGCCTTAGTTTCCAATAGTTCTCATAGCATCCTAAAACCACATTTCCAAACTGTTAGGCACGGAGACTTAAAAAATCTCAACCACATGCATGGGAGGATTTTCTGTTACTTAATTGTCATGTAGATTGTGCTACTTGGCACCAAATACAGAAGGTATTTCCCACACAGTGCAACACAGCCTGAAGGTCCCTGAGGTGCCTCTGAGCAGGCAGAGACAGCTGCATTGCTCAGTGACGTTCTGTGCGTGGGTATAGCCAGCATGGCACTGTGCCTGACTTAGGTGGCTCTATCTTTTAGCATTACTTAGCTGCAATGGCCCAGTGCCCAGTGTTCTACTCTGGTGGTCTTGACATAACGTATACGATACAGACTTGTCCTCACTGCATGCAGCCAGGACTCTGGTGGACTTACTGATAAGATCCTCTGTGCATCTCTTCCATCCTTCTGTCACGTCAGTGTAAGAGCCAGGCACAGCCTGATCCCACGCTGCCCAGCATTAGACTGTATTCAGAAGCAGATGCTAGTGTGGGGAAATAGATGACAAAATGCTCACTGGCTTCCACCACAGCGAGACCAGTTCCCACTCTTGGATTCTGAACTGTTCAGAGAATCAGCAATGGATTTTGGAGTAATCAGGCAATAGCTTTTTTCTTCCAAACTTGGAAACAACACCTAAATTGCTGTATTTTAGACAGCAGACAGCATGGATAAACCAGGCAGATTAGGGGTTTGTGATGAGGGGAAGTGACAGGAAATGAAGGGTCACACCAAACAGCACTGTCACAACGAGACAGAGGTGTGAATCTGGGGAGACTACATTAATTGTAAGAACTGAAATTTCATCGATTTATGATGCTCAGAATGATTTTTTTAAACAAACTTTTCTTTATTTTTAGAACCCCACTCCAGGATTAGTTCCAGTTTTACCTCCTTTGGCCTATTCTGAAACAAATATTGAATATCATCTTTGTCCTCATCCAAAGTATACCTTTACCAAGGAATGCCCCAAAGGATCCAGTATTCCAGTCACACAAAAGAAATTTCTACATCACAAGGTATGGCATTTTGGATTTATTGTATGAGTACCTGTCTAGGGTATGTTCTTGCTGAGAATATGCTCCAAGGAATCAAAAAGGAACATGAAGTCGCCCTAGATAGAAAACCTTTTCAAATATAAATGATGCATGCACCTAAATAGTCAATACATGGGTCAGAATATTATTCTTTTTAGGCTTTATCTGTGTCTCATATTTATCCCTGAGTATTTCTCTGCTCTTTCCTTTTTTTCACTGTCTATTGTATTTTCATGACCTTGCAGTGGAGGAAGCATCTTTTAAATATGGAGAACTGCAGCTCCCCAGATTAAATTCTCAGCCAAGAAGTCAAATGCTCTGTCCTGCAAGCCTCTCTCCCCTCTGCGTTATGTGTTAGAGGTCTGATCGCTGTACCACTTGTTGTTTCAGGAAGTGATTTGTGGAGTAATGGAATGGAGAAGATTCTTACCAGTGGTGTATTCTACTTTTTCTAACGCTCCCACATTTATAAGCACAATACCTGGGTAAGAAAGGATTTGAATATACAGTGCCCCTACCCTGCATCACTTTCTGCTGTCTGTAACTACATTAACCAGGAACTAATCCCACAGATAAATTGGGCCTATGAGTGGAATTAATTGCTGCTCAGAAATCCAAAACCAACAGGAAAAACCCCTGCTGACCTCCTTGAAGGGTGGGTTAAGAGCAAATGCCTAGCCCCGGAAGGAGAGTTCCAGTCTGAACTTTAAATTCCATCTGTCCTCAGTGCTTTTTGATTCAGTGCTAGAAGACCCTGAGAGGTACAAACTCGGTCTGTCCTGCAGAGGTATGAATGGTAAAACCTTTAACAGATGGGCACCTGCACCCACTGGTAGCCAGCATTTCTCAGGCTCATGTTCCCTCATATGACAGCAGTTTCTGGTGTACTCAGATTTTCCAGGAATATTTGGAAGTACCTGATCTTCACTGTAACTACAACTACTGCGAAGCTTCAAAATATAAGCATGGAGTGCAGTTAGTCTCTGCCCATCTTAAAGTAATACCATTTCCATCACAGGGATCCTTACAGTTTGGATATGCTTCCAAGAGATGTACCACCAATGCCATCTGACTTACCTGGGAGAGACAGCGAGAACATCATTGGCCAGTACGTTTCTCCTCACTTTTGTATTCAGGGTGATTGATTATGTCTTAACCACTTGTATGGACGTGTCTAAACGTGTTCTGAGAGATCCTCAAAGGCAAAAGCACAAAGTCTGTTTTGCTTAAAACACACTTTTGTTTTTGTTGGCTAAAAAATACTTTCAGAAGGGTAAAGCCAATTTTTACTAATTTTTAGTGAGACAGATGAAACTGAGTTCAAAATGATTCTTACTCCAGAGATGGTGAGAGCTGAATTTCCACAAATTGAACAGGCACTCTCAGAAGAAGGCAAAGAGAAATCAGCCAAAGAAGAAAGGTAGGTATAATTTGAAATTAGGGGAGAGGAATGGGAAGGAATCTTGTAAAGACAAGCATCCCCTTCAGAGTTACATAGAAAGTCAAACTGAGATGCTCTAGGTGCTCCATGATGAGTGGGATGCAGATCTGGTACTTTGAGCAAATTTGCACTGCAGATGCGATCTCTGGATTGGACTTCAGAAAGGAGCTGTAAATGTGGCACACTGGCTGACTTCACTGACTTCACTTTTATCAGTACGAGCTAACACTTGAGGCAGTTTTCTTGCCTTTACATAGATATTCAATGTTCTTGGACCTTTTCCTTTTCAGTGACCCTTTTGTTTAGATATTTAATGCTGGCAAAGGAATGAGCCCTTAAAATTTGCTCCTGCCATGGTGCTTTTTTCTCAGACTCTTCATAGGAGTGGGTCACATTTGCTATGCTGTCCGAGCTTCACACTCCACCCAACACACGTTGTGTTTTAGGCATACAGCACAGCATGTAAAATAACTTGCATTCATAAACACAGAATTACCTAGTCCCTAAAATGTTGTAAACTGGCCACTGTAAGGGCCATCAATTTTTGGAGCCATCAAGAGATTTGAATGTCTAGTTTTCTGTAATTTTAGAGGGAAAATATTGGATTGGCATTCAAATCCTGTGCAACCATCAGCCATTAAACTTTAAAACAGTGCTGCGTATTATGAGCTCTCTGACAAACACTGATTGCTGTATTGTGATTACCACAGCATTGATTGAAAATAATTTGCTGTAAAAACGCAGATGTGTCAGACTCGGTGTTGCTTTTTCCATTTTGTGACACTCTGCTTGTCAGAACATGGGGATTTGGGACAGCTTGTGTAACTAAAGAATGACCTTTTTCTCCACAGTGATACAGCCTTGGACGGTGCTTTTCCTGGGTAAGTACTTTTATAACCATAAGGTTCTTTGGTTGTGAAGTTTTAGATGTTTTCTTCAAAAATGAAAATACTTTCCTTTACTAAATGCCTCTGGGTACTATATTGATATTTAGTGGCTGAAAGCTTCTCTATTTGTTTGGTTTTCTAAAGATGGAAATAAAAATTTATTAGCAAACAATGAAGTCCTAATCCTTTTTTTTTGTCACTGGAAGGTTCTTTGTTGTTATTGATGGGGTGATGTTTCACTAGATGACAAAGAACATATTGCTCTTCTACAACAGTTTCAGCATTTTATCCTTAAGGCAAATCAATTTTTCACGTGGATGCTCTTATTCTGGCCGTTACAGCGTATGTTCCTTCATAGATAGAATGTAAAACTCAGACTAGTACGTGTTTACCTATCAGATGGTTAGCTTTCCTAGCTGGCCAAGCCAAGAATGAATGTTCTTTTCATCGTTTCACTCCTTTTCCAGTTCTATGTAAGTAGTGGACTACCCTCTGTGTTCATTGTAAAAAAAGAGAGAAATTATGTGTGAGTGTCTCTTCCTTTGTTTTTGTCAGTATTCCTAAGTAGCTCCCCTGGCTAAATAAATAAAAATCACATTTTAAACTTCTTGCAGAGACCTGCACAACCATCCAGATGGACATTTTCAACCCCAAAACAATGAGCTCAGAGAGAAGCTTCGAAAACACATGGAGAAAATGAAGCTGAAAGCAGTTAATAAAGCTCTTATTCTGGGATAAGAGTAATTTTACAAAGTCCGTGGTTGGGACTGCTTATCCTGTTAATGTGTGAGGCCTTCTATGTCCCAGCTACATGTACTTACTTCAGTGAGGTCAGCAACTTCTTATGCAAAGAGAAGAGAACCACCAGTAATGCCACCTCTGTCAAGGAGTCTCACTGTGACCATACCCCAAACACAGGAATTGCTCCAATGAGAATTCTCAGCTGTGCACCTGCTCATTTTGTCCTGGTGTGAAGGACCAGAAAACCACAGTATTACCATGTAAATAGTTTGGCAATTAATTTACAGCCCACTATTTTCAAATAAAATGTGAAAAGTCCTCATGACCAAGTTCTGAATTTGGTTTTTTTTTTAGTTACGACCTGTCCTTGAATTTTTGCAGGTAAGTCACTGAATCTCAGACTTGACTGTAAATTATACACTTGAGATTTTTAATGGAAGGGAAGACTTGAACACAGTTACTGTCCACAAAGATGATGTCCAAGCAGATGTCATTAGCTGTTCAGGGGTTTAATTCAATGCAGCTCTCTTGACAAAAGGATACATGGATTGGAGCAATGAACTCCAGAGCCTCGTGAGAGCCCTGTAATGCTTGCAGTGTGTTCCCTAGGAAAGGAGATTTCTCAGCATATCACCTTTCAGCTGAGATGTTTCCTACTTTCTTGTGGGTAAGCTGGACATCAGACAAAATTGGTTTTATCCATAATGAGTTGATGGCTCTTTTTGAAGTGTTGTCCAGCCTATTTGTACTGAAAAGCACTTATCTTCTCTACTAAAAGGCATGGAAAATGCAGCAATGCGTGCTACATTCCTAGGAGCCATGCTTCTTCCCAGACACACTTAAAACCCTTAAGAAAATAAGTTTATTTCAGAGAGAGGAAGTCAGTGTAGACAAACTGTATAAAGCCCAGGGAGACAGAAAGCGGGAAAGCAAGGTGAAAATAAAGCTGCAGAGTAGCCTGCATTATACTAGCTACATACTCTCTGCGCACTTCAGAGAAATAAAAAGCTGTGAAGTTTCTGCTAGTTGTCTAATTGGCAAGGGATTGTTCAGAATGCAAGTCTGGATATCTGCAGGGTTCTCTGATTACAAACAGCAGCTTAAATATGTAAACACAGCTTTTTTCTTCTGCAAGTCCTGAGGAAAGCGGTTGATCTTTTAAGAGGTGCACAGAGACTTGAGCATGTTTCTTAACATGACCATGACAAAACACGTTCTCACAGTTTACAGTGAAAGCTTTCACAGTTCATAATTCACAGTTTAGGTTAAATCAAGCATAGATAACTCTTAGGAACTGTTATCTGTCAGATGAATATCGATGTCTAGTAAAGACGGAATAAGTGTTCAGAAACAATGGTGATTAAACATAATTGATCTCTCTTTCTTACAACAGTATCATCTTTCTTCCCTTCTCCACAGAGTTTCCTGATCCTCCCAACAGAAATTACTCATGCTTCTCCATTCTCCAGTGGTAGACACAGCCTTCAGATAAACGAACCTCCTTTCTAGTTAAGTGATCCTCCTTTCTGTGTTTTAAGGCTTTTATGGGCCAGGTTGCAGTGTGCAGAGAAGGTAAGAAGCAGCTATTATTTTGCCCTAAATTGTTCTTAAAATCCAAAGGAACAGCGAGTGATGCACAGACCTCTGTGCATTATGTCCCTCCAGGATGCCTCATAATATGAGGCTGACTCTTCTCAAGGTAATAAGCTGTCAGGGGCAATCCAAGAACATGAAATTTGGCAAAATAATTAGAAGTCTTAGGTTTTCATATATGAGGCCACTTAAGTATTCTCCTGGTTAACTACAGAATACTTTCAGAAATGGGATATAAACTATAAGAATTATAACATGCAGTTGGTGGTTATTCACAGTTCTATGCCTGTTCAGTGTTGTATGAAAAGGATAGAGATATTACAGAAAATAGAAAAAGGAATGATGTAATGGAAATGGTGCTTTTGGTGTAACATTACCCAGTGCACTGGAATATTTCTGACAGTTGTTTTTGTCTGGATTATCATTTATAATGTACTGAATCGGAGCAGAAATTTTGGAGTGCATTTTTATGTTTAAAAGACATATGTACAGTTGTCTCTAACAGATTGCTAATACCTGTTAATAAACACTCAGGTGCTTTATAGGGTTTTTTTAAAGGATCAGCCAGCAGGATTCAATAGCAATTGTGTGAAATGTCAACGTTCAACATCAGTGCTATTTAAAACAGGATTAGTGCAAACTAATAGCCTTAAGGCTATGTTTTTATAAACTGTGGAAAAGACTTTATTAAAGCATCTTTTAATGTGCTTTCTTATGCCTCTACTGAAGATGCAAATCACAGTCTTTTGAAGAAAATGTTGCATTCAATTATGGATTAATCCCATGAATGTGCAGGTTGAGTTCACATACAGATTGCAAACTAAGATCAATTAGTATGTTATATATAGCCGTATTTCCGTACTTTCTAATGTTAATTAGTGGATTGCCTTATTTTGGGAATCAAAGGGCTGCATTCTTACTGATGTAAGTGGGAAAGTAAGAATGTGTAAATTGATATGCAGAATGTGACAAGCTTATTTCCATCCACTGCAAATAAAATTGCTGTTGCTTCCCTTGTTTAGGAAGGATTAATTGGCTAAATGATAATGCAACAGTTTTGCCAATTAAGATATATCCATATTGCCTGAAAAAGCCTGTCTTATAAGCAAGGTTAATGAGTTGTACTGATGACTTACACTTTAGCTTTTCTCCCTTTTATTACATATGAAATGATCATTAACCTCTAAATCAAATAAAAGGTGCATTTTAAAAATTAAGAAAATGTTAATGTTTTTATATGGACATGATCCATGAGCTTAAGTGCTCAGTAACTAGGTTATTAATCTCATTTACTGCTCCATAATGAGAGAAAACTCATCAAGGTCTTTAAAATGTAAATTAATTCTATTTTATGAGAAGGCTGGGAGAAAAACAGCAGTGTGTGTCTGATGTAAAGAATTGGGTGAAATTATATTTTCAGCTCATAAAAATAGTTTCATGAACCCCAAACTAAAGAAACCGTGTTGCCTTTGGATTTGTAATGCAAGGTTCGATTATTCCAAGCTCCAGTTAAGTTTTTCTTATGGTCTGGACATTTATTTGGTCTCTCTCGTACACAGATTTTCTTGTGTCTAGTAAGAGCTATGCTCGCACCGCATCCTTTGCCTTATGGAAAAACTACGAAGGCTTCTCTCCAGCTGTTTAACCATGGAGGATTTTAACTCTTGCTGAGACCTCTCCTGCTCTTTCAGTTTGGTTGGAAGTAGCCATCAGGTTTGGAATCTATTCAGCGAGGTACACACGAACACTGTCATTTCCTTAGAAAGCTGGATAAAGGCAGAGAATAAGGACTTCTCTGTGTGCTAGTGAGGGTAAATTTCTTTGTAAATGTAATTGTGCAGTGCTGCTCTGCAATGAATAAGCACGTCATTTGTACAGTTCCTGCAGAAACACCAAACAGGTGATGTGCTGAGAGCTTCTATGACCTCTGAAAACCAGAGCCATCACTGATGTACCTAGGTTTTGCATAGAAGTTATTTTAAAGCAGAATTTGTTTAAAATTGGATTTTTCTCCTCAGTTTTCTGCTTCTCCTGCTGTCAGCCTGTGCACTGAGTGCCAACACTGGTTACTTGGAATGAGTCCTCATCTTCAAGTGGTTGTGGCTAGCGGCGTAGAGTTGTAAGACATCCTTCTCAAAATCTTTGTGGTTTATTTGCTGGAACATTAAAAGCCATCAGAGGACTTTTAAAGCAGTGAGCAGTGTTTACAGCTGTTTGGTCTGGTGGCACCAGAATCAACTTGTTTTGGTTTGGCCCCAGTCACCACACAGTTGCTTGCCCTCCCTCCCTCTCCTCAGCAGGATAGGGGAAAGAATTGGGAAGAAAAGAAAACTCGTGGGTTTACTAGAATAGCAAAGAAAAATGACAATAATAGGAAAATATAGGGATACTAAATATACAAAATGAACAATGCATTATTTCATACCATCTGACGTCCCAATGACCAATACAGCCTGTCCGGAGCAGCAATCATGGAAGCAACACTGAGTGGCAAGCAAAGAAGCAAGAAAGAGAGAGATGCCCTCCCAGCCAACCCCCACTTACGTACTGAGCATGACATTTATGGCATGGAATACTCTCTTTGGCTGGTTTGGGTCAAATATTCTGACTATATCCCTCCCAGCTTCCTGCACCTGCACATTAGCAAAACCTGGGAAGCCAGACTGAGTCCTTGGTCTCTTTACCAACAACTGATAACATCAGTGTTTATCAACATTCTTCAGATACCAAATCCCATACTAAATCCAAAATATAGTGGCTACTGAGAGGAAAATTAGCTCTACCCCAGCCGAAACCAGGACACAACTCGTCTAGTCTGAGCAACTTCTTTGATCTCCTCCAGCTCTGCCTGCTGCCAAAGGCCGATCAGTGGAAGCTGCTCTGGTGTGGGGCCCTGGAGAACCATTAGGAATACAGTGCTACAGGCACATACAGTTCTTTTCTGGGCCTTGCCGTACGGGAGGTTTCAGTGTGTGCTTAGAAGAGACCTCCTGTCATTCCCTGAAACAGAGAGCCATTCATACTGTTCCCACAGACTGAAGGACTTGGTCAAAATTGTCTTGTGAGTCTTAATTTTTATGGACATCTGTCATAGTTCAGCTTCGATCAGGACCAGACTACGCAGTCTCTCTCTTACTCCCCCCACCCTCCGAGAGAACAGGGGGAGATAATATAAGAAAACCAGCTCGAGGTTTGAGATAAGGACAGGGAGAAAATCCTTAAAGTTACTGTTACGGGCAAAACAGACTCGACTTGGGGAAAACTATTCATTTATTACTAAAACCAGCAGGATAATGAGACAGAGAACAAGATAACTTCTCCCCACCCCTCCCTCTTCCCGGGCTTAGCATTATCTCTACCACCTTCCCCCCTGAGCGGCACAGGGGGGAAGAGGGAATGGGGGTTGTGGTCAGTTCATCACGCGTTTTTTTACACCGCTGCTTCGTAGTTGGGGGAAGAACTCCTCACATCCCTCCCCTGCTCCATCGTGGGGTCCCACCCATACGCCACAGTCCTTCGTGAAACTGCTCCGGCGTAGGTTATCTCTTCCACGGAGTGCAGTCTCTCCAGAACAGCTGCCCCAGCAGGCCCTCCACGGGCCACAGCCGCATTCAGGCCTCCACCTGCTCCGGCGTGGGATCCTCCATGGGCTGCAGGTGAATCTCTGCCCCTCCGTGGGCCTCCATGGGCTGCAGGGGGACAACCTGCTCCACCATGGTCGTCACCACAGGCTGCAGGGGAATCTTGGCCAGGAGCCGCATTACTCCTCCCCCTCCTTCTTCACTGACCTTGGTGTCTACAGCTGTTCGTCTCACAAGAAAAGTTCTTCACAACAGGCTGGCAGAAGCCTCTCAGAATCTCTTCACATCATCCATCTCATCTCCTCTCCACTTGTTGCAGCCAGGCTGGGTTGAATCGGGACTAGTCGGCCACCTGGCGAGAGGCAAGAGGCGAGAGGGTGAGGCCTGCAAGGCCCACAAGGCTCGCGCCTCCCCCTCTGTGCCTCTGCCCCCTCTCAGCTTCTTCACATCTTCTCTTCTCTTTTTTTTTTTCTGTTTTCCCCTTCTTAAATACGTTATCACAGAGGCGTTAGCACGGAACATTCTGCTACCAAGCGGCTCGGCCTTGGCCAGCAGTGGGTCCGCCCTAGGCCCGGCCGAGTCCACTGAACAAAAGGGAACAACTTCTAGCAGTTTTCTACAGAAGCTACCATCTTAACCCCCCCCCCCCCCCCCCCCCCACTAAACAAAACCACAACAACATCTCAAGTAACATGTGACATTTCCAAGAAGCTGTCATTTGTCAGAAGTCTCCCATAAATGCTGCTGTATGGTGCCATCCTTTCATTGACTGTGTCCCAATGTGTCCTCTAAGAAAGCTGGATTCATCAAAACCAAAATCAGTGCAATATCATGGCAGCAACTTCAATCACAAAAAAAAATAATAATCCAGAAATCACACCATTTGGCAAAAGAAGTGCCAGACACATCTGATAGGGCTATCTTGTGCCACTTAACACCTGCAGAAACTAATTGGTTATGAGGGACTTCCCAGGTTATGTCTGTATGACCACAGCAGGGACTGGAAAATTAAATCAAGCAGCTCCTGAAAAACTCCAGGTGATTTCAGAACACCTGCAGGATGTATTTTGCCAAAGCACTGGTACATCAAAAAAACATCTGATGAGCTGCTCACTTGTGCCAGGTGCTGTTTAGTTCCAGCACGTTCATGTTTTACCATCCGAAAGCGAAGCTGCATTTAAGTGAGTGAGGGCTCTCCAGTATGAAGAGCAATAGTATGTCCTTCTGTCCTTAAAGAAATAAAATTTCCAGGACCCAGTCCTACTGTTAGTTGAGCACATCTTTAAATGGCTACAGTTATTCCTGCTGTTGGAAGGCCTTTCTAACTACTTCAGTCAGGTTCTGTGAGTTTTTAATTGCACAAGGGACTGAGTCAACGGTGCATTATTTTTAATCAGTTAATTTTGTCTGGCTTCAGAATTCTGAACCAAATTATTCCTCCATCACCAACTAATTACTGGTTTATAATCATTTCACAGTGTGGAGTCTCCAGTAATCCAATATGCATTGCCTACAACTCAACAATGCCCTTTGTCACCTTGGGGATATTGGTTGTATGTATTGTTGGCTGAGTTTCAGAGCACCAGATGAAGAAATCAAGGCTTATTTCCCTCGAGTGTGGATTTCCATGATTAGTTCTCTGTATGCTACCCTGAAAATGGACATCAAGTATCAAGAGAGAATTGCTTTCAAACAATTCTCTCTTTGCTTCCCTGCCTCTGAAGCACCTTTTCCTGCAGGCAGCATCGTGTTTCAATGAACTCGCTACTTCTGGTTGCAGTAGGCACAGATGTTCCCCTGCAAGCACTGTCAGCAATCATGACAGTCATTTTATATATTGGTACAGGAAAGGCACATACAGCTCAGGATGCCAAAAAGTGCTATTGATTAACAATGTTCACTACCAGAGCTAGTATCTGAAAAGCTTCTGATTCCCCTTGCAGCTTACAGAACAGGGAATCTCAAATTGCTGAAGTTCAGCTCTTCCTGCTAATAATCCCTCCATGTCAGTTTGAGGAGTATTTCCATCCGCTGCTGAAATACAGCATAATTTGTGCTGCAGTCTGACCTCCCACCTTAGCAGAGACATGCTTGAAGACTGCTGCATTTTAGAGTGCAACTCTGCTTCTTCAGAATTAAAAGTTAAAAGTGAGTAAAAATAGTGGTTATGTATAATGAGTGATCATGATTAGTTGATTAACCAGCAGGAAGAAAAAGAGTGGAGATTTGAAAGACCACTGCTGGGTATCAGCATGAAGCTTCAGCTGGTGTAAACTGATCTAGCCATCTCTTGAGAACTCATAGAACTTTTAATATTGTGTTGTTTGTATTTAGGAAGTGAGGGAAGAAGAGGTCTATATGATTTCTGTGTTACAAATGACTGTTAAAAGGCAAGACTGCTGGCCAGATCTTGAGCCAGTGTGCTCAGTAATGCCAAACACAGACATTTAAAGCTTGAGCCAGATCTCCAGAATATCTGAATTGTTTTTGATCAATCTGTGTTGCTTTCTCTTTTACTTCTGGTTTCTGAGCTGCAGATTATGCTCAGAGTACATTCTCAAGCTTTTTCTGAAATTATGAGAGGTGGAACCTTCATTTCAAATATATGAAATTAAAAACTGTGTGGCTTAATCAACTGCGAAACAGTCATTTATAACAGCACCAGGCACTGCGAGACTCCAGGCTGTTACTGCTGGTGTCCTAAAACTGGTATTTCTCTCCTGATATCAAGAAAGATGAACCAGCTTCACCTGAAGACTGATTTGGGGTCTGGTCCTGTTTTTACAGGAATAATTGAGCCTCTGAAAAATCACAATGTTTAGATATATTCTGCCTGCCAGTGTTGTTCAAAATTACTGTCTGTCATCTTTGATGCTTTCTGGTCCAAGTAAGGTGCAGGCCTCAAGAAAGCTTCAGCAGAATACCTCTATGAGCATTAAACTGTAAACAGCAGAGTCTGTGTTAACATTAAAACTACTTTTCTGCCATTTCCTTTGGAGACTCCAGCACTGCCTTGGTCAGAAGATATTCCTGGTCACATCCAGACTGGTTGTGATAACTGGGGCTATGTCTAGCCATTGTTGAATTAATTATCCTGATGTATTATTTATTTAGAAGACTCTGTTTACACCAATGGGCAGATAAAAGGAAAGTTAGTTTTGCAAAAGTGACATACTGAATTTTCTTCAGAAGTTTTGATTTTTGGCTCTAATCTGCCTTGGCTGAAAACAACAGGCATTTTGTCACTGACATCTGTGGCATTAGTTTTAGCCCTTTTAGGCTATGATGTTTCCTGCTACGTTAAACATCTGCCATTGACATAGTCCTGAATTTAAGGTGATAGATTGGAACTCGGTGCCTGAGAGATCACTTCATCCTGCTAGGCTGGGATTACACAGGAGGGGCCTGAGAGTAGCCTGCTTTCCTTGGAGAGCCTTCACTTTGTTCTGCTGTTAAATGCTGTTAAATATTCTCTCTTAAATCCTGTGTGTTTATAATGGCATCAGATGCTGCTTCGAGTCACTGAGGGAGCAGATGGCGAGGAATTCAAGTACCTATCTCCCTTTGATACCCCTGGCAGTGAAGCATCCAAATATCTTCATAGATTTGAGCCAAAGAGCTCTGCCAGAATGCAAACAAAGGAATCTTTAGCCTCAGACATAGCAGCAACTTGCTGATTGTGGACAGTCCTCCTTTCAGCCTCTCAGACCCCACAGGATGCTTGCTGTTATTGCTCTGGAGTGTGTTAGGCTCCCAAAGGGACAGAGCAACATTACTAATTTATACTAATCACTCTAAAAATAACCAAAAAGCTGTGGAAAAATATCAGGGAGGAGGCAATGGAAAAGCACAACTATCCTATCTGCTCTTCCAATCCCACAAACATACCAGATCACAGTGATAATCTTTTTAATGAAACATGGTGACATAACTTTGTAAGTACACTGAAAGATGTCTAAATTTGCCACTCTGTGTACTGATGATGTCTCACACAGGAGAAGTAAAGCTATTCATGTATATTTGTGAAAGAAGTGGTGAATTATTACTGTGATTATGATTATTATTTAAGTCAGTGTCTGTTCCAGGAGCTGAAGATTGATGTACAATTGAATGTCACTGCTAAGGTGGATTTTATGTATTAGATCAAAATAAATATTCAAGGTAGGTGGGAGAGATAGTGGAAGAAAGTGCTTTCCAAAAGGACAAACTGAGAATAGATAAAGTCCATGAGAGTGGCTCAGCTGAAAAATATTTTCCAAAAGGGTCTCTTCATCAAATCAGAACAATCCAAGTCTGATAGAACGTTGATAAAGAAAACCAGAGGAGGACATCTGTGATGGAAGAGTTGCCTGTGTTTGATCACTGAATTTTTTGGCTGTAAGTGAAAGTTACTGGCTGAGGCTGAACGTACTGACCATGCAAGACGTCGTGATAGTCTCTCCTGTCCCCAAGATAAGTGAATACTAGTCTGTTTCTGTTAAATTCTGCAAATGTGTGGGAGTGATGTTTGCAATGTGATTTCAGGCCCCTGAAAGTAAAGAAATCCAGACATGATGACATAGAGGCAAAAAAAAACCTGTTTACATCAGCAATTATTTGTTTAACCTGCAGGCAGAGCTCACATCAGTTTAAAGTCAGCACTGGAAAGTCTTGCGTATGTCCAGACTCTTGTTTAGTTTTGTAATTTCTGCATTTGCCTATCTCATATCTTTTTCCCTTTGAGTATTTGCTGCACTTGCCATGTGTAACAGCAACAATGTCCATAAATACCCAACAGAAGTCCAACAACACAAAGCTTTCCACTGACAGCAATGGAATAATACCTTCTTGGCATGGAGCATGCTTGGAAGGCCTCTTTACAGGTAGTCTACCTCAGGCAAATTCTTACGCTGCCAACAGTAGGACAATTCTGGAGTTTCAAGGAGAATACCCTAAAAATATTTTAATTTTACCACTCAGTATAATATTGGAGTTACTGGTCCTTTGTCTTCAGCTCTGGTAGCCAGATCTCAGGAAGCTACTTGGTTCTAATGGGTCCTTTAGCTGGGAAGATTCCTGGTCACTTGTAACACTTGAACCACTGCATGCTTTAAGGAGTGCTGCCTTTTACAAACATTCCCCAGAAGAGTCTTTTTCAAATATGTTCTTCCTGTGACTGACATGTAATGTGACAGTTTTGCATTTTTTTATGTTGTACTAGACACTGCCAGGGAGATATTTTGTTTCTTATAAAAGTCTTTCTCTCTTTTATCTTTGCTTAAAGATATGATTATACTTCTGGTTTTCTTCAGCAAGAAAGGCCTGACTGTTTTTCAGACCCATACAGTCAAGATAAGCTGTTTCCAACTGTTTATTTGGAGATTTAAGTGTTTGTCTGAGAAATTCTTAGCATCTTTTCTTTGACAAGATTATCTGCAGCAGTTCAACTCTAAACAAATCAGAAATCATTACTAATGGAAGTACCCATATCAACACCTTATTCACATCTCCAGGTAAGTTCACATCACAGAAACCAGATACTAATTTATGAAAAATCTGTAGCTGTAGACTTGAGCAGATATCTCAATGGATGTTAGGAATCTTAGATTGGAGATATTGTGATTTAGATCCTGATCCTGTATTAGGCTAGCCAGAATTTCTGAATTCTACAGAATTTCTGTAGAACTGTATTAGTTTCTATCTCACCCTGTTAGCTACATTCTGTATGGGCAAGATTTTCAAAAGAGGCTCTAGCTATTTTGTATGACCAACATTAGACACCACAGGAGGAGTATGAATTTATGGACTCCATGTGATTGTAAGGTGTCTCCAGCCAGGCACTCAGAATTTCTAGTCAATTTTAGAACTTGGCTTGAGTGATTTCATTAAAAGGCAGCAATTAATATCAGAAAACTATTTGATAAAAAGCTAACTGTCTCTGAGCTGCACATCTAATGCTTTTTGAAAGCTTTTGACTTAATGTATTTCAGTTTGTCTGCAGCTACTTGAGTAATGTAAGAGGGAACAGCTTGTTTCCTTTGGAATGCAGATACTATTTGTGAAATAGCCTTTCCAGGAGTGAGTCACTGATGGAAGGAGGAAGTTCATTTAATATGTTCCCATGAAAACTGCGAAGACAAAATTGATTTTTCAATTTGTCTGAAAGAAAACTGAGTTTTGATGAAGTCTGGCAGTATTAAATGTGGGATCTTCAGCTGCCACATGAAATAAACTCTTTCTTTCCTTTTGTTCTGATTTTGGTGGAACTCAAAGCAAAAGATGATACCTGGATTGTCAAAGGTTTAGCACCTCAAGCTGCTGAGCCAAACTCAGTCCTTGATAGAAACAAGTACAGTATGAAGTATTTGATCCAGTCACATGTAATTAACTCTGAGGCAGAGCCATCTCCATGGTAGTAGGGGATCTGGCAGCAGAGAGTGCACAGATTGCAAGTCCAGGGAGTGGGACATCAGGCGTCCACCTAGAGCAGTTCCTTCCTGAGCGTGCCCAGGGTCTGGTCTGGCTGTGAGTCTGAGGTGGAGCCAGGCACCGCTTCTGCTCGTGCACATCAGATGTGCCTCTGGACTACATCCACAGGCACAGAAAGGACCTCATGTGAGGCACCTTTCACCCCAGCGAGCTCAGATCACAAGTCCTGCTGTGCGAACACCATGGGCCAGTTTCAGCCCTGGAATTCAGTTCCACGCAATTCAGTTTGTAGTTGCCTAATCAGCTGAAAGTCCTGTTGGGATTTGCTGACTTCAACTAGTAATTGTCATGATAGGTTTATTTTAACTATAGTCAAGGTCAGAGGCTTCATCTAAGGCCCTTCTTATTACACATGAACCCTTATTAAACCCTTCTTATTAGAGCCTTCCTTTTATAGACTGTACATCTGAAATCATGAAGCCATTCAGAAAAAAAAAGTTCTATTGAGTCCCGATTGACTCATGACAGGTTCCCTTCAACAGAACATAATGTTTTATCTTTCTTTCTAGGCCTTTTCAGTGTGTTTTGCCAGATTCAGGCCTGCCCTCCAGTGGAAGTATTTTCTGCACTTTGATCTGCCTTAAATTTTCTATAAGAAAAAGTATTACTGAAAACCACCAACCAAAATCAGACAGTAGTACTGGAAAAGCTAAAGAGTTTTCAAGGAGATGATGAAGTCTAGTAGGCTTATGCTCTGCTCCTCTGAACAAAGATTTTGTGGTAACAAACATACTAGAAAAAAATGCAGAAACTGGAAAGAGATTTTTCAGCTATAAGCTAATTTCCAGGAAGAAAACAGATGCAAAAGAGCTTGGACAAAGAGAAGGAACAGAGCTGCTATTGAGTTTTCAGTTTGAAATCCATCATGACTTTACTGGCTGTGGTGCTCAGAAGAGGAACATTGTCTCAGTAAACAGAATCTTTGTCTTTTTCACACTCACTCTGTTGTGAATGGCACATCCCATCTCACTAGATTTTATTGGTAAGTGGGGTAGGACAGGCTTTTGTTACTACTATTAGCCTACAGCCTACATTGGGACTCTCTGACTCTGCCTTTTTTGAAGAAACATCCCCAGATGGCACTGTTTGAAACAAATGGAACATTTTAGCCTTTTGCAAAAGAACTCCCCTAAAAAAGAATTTTTTATATATACGGGACTCAGTTTCTATCTGTGATTTCTCTTGCCACCACAGTGGATGCCATGGTAGACATAGTGGACCAGTTCTGCTGGTGGAGATGTACAAACAGAGCTGGTTTGGCATCTACCCCCCAGCCACTGTAAATGGGAGCATGAGGGAGTGGGGTGTCCAGCGGGGAGGGCAGCTGCCCTCACAGTACAGCCACTCCACTGTGCAGGGTGGTTCAGTGGGGTGGTCTTCGCCCTTGCCTTACTCCCACCTTCCGGTCCCCCAGCAAAGTGTGATGGAAAGCACCAAGCTGTGATCATATCCTGCAAACCTTTTAATTAGAATCACAACAGAGAAATGGGGGGGAGGTTTTAATTTGTTTATAATCTATGAAACTCAAATATTTTAGGAATTCTCCTGAGTGGAAGAGGAGATACTTTTTTAAAAAAAAAAAAAAAGATAAAATAATCAACCTTTCTGTTTTCGGTATCAACAGGTTCTTCCATAGGCAACTACTGGAATCAAGAGCCCCTAAAAGATTGGAAGCTGATTGGAAGGTAAGGGGAAAAAACATGGAGTTATGATGTTTCTCAGAAGGAAATCCTGCAGTGGAAGACCACAAATATCCCACTGAAAAACAAAGAGAAAAATATCTGTTTATAATGATAGGGTAACTTTATATTCTTCTAGCAGCAGAGAATTTATACTCCCTAGCACTGGGAAGGTAAGGAGAAAAGCTAGGGACAACACCAGGAAAACGGCCCTGTTTTTCTGATGGTCAGAAAATAGCGGACATACCCTTTCTGCAGTCTTTTTGGCAAGATCTCTCAGCTGAAATGCTGAGTAACCACAATGATATTTTCCATTTATTTGACAGCACTTCTGTTCACACCTTTACCATTAAAATGCTGTTCTTGGAAGAGTAGATAACTTCCAGCTATGCACACTCCCGGTCAGTGTCTTCTTTTATGATATTCCTCCAGCTGAAGGTTTAACAGATGACTCAGTTTCAAATCCAAAGACAGCAATCACATCCAAAGTTTTACTTCAGTGATTTTGATTTGCACCCCTGAAGACTTTTTTACCAGAAATGTTTAATGTCCAAAAAAAGGAGCTATAGTGGAACAGTGATCTCTAGCAAGAACTTTCTGCTGCCATCACTAGCAAACTTGTTAAGAATTTAGGAACTAACATGACTCTCCATCAGCTCTGTGCTTTCTGATATGTTATATGTCATATTCTTATGCAAAATGCCAGACCTACAAACTTGACTTTCCATTATTTGTCTTTACCAATAATATCTTTCCTGTTTCAACCTATTTCTAACTTACACTGCCACCTTGCCTGTGCTGTTCCCCAGCAGTACAAGCCTCAAATGCTTGTTTGTCCACTTCTCTGAGCAATATCTTCGCATGAACCATTTTGATTCCTGTCTCCCACTGAAATTGCTCCTGTTGGGTACACAAATGTGGAACAGTCTGTGAGCTTTTGTAGCTCGGTGTTCAGTCAGAACATGACTGAATACTTGCCCTTGGTCCATTGCCAGGCCACTGTGCACTGATCCTGATAGCAATTTAAGCTTTAAATTCTTTCCCAAGGATATTTTATAATGACATTTTTTTCTCTTCCTCTTTTTTTTCCCAAGACCTATTTTGCTAGGGTTAGTCATGTTTGTTGTATAGATGTCTTTTTAAATGGAAGTGAACTGACAAAAAATTGACTCACTTAGCTGAGGTCACTATTAAACATACCTTAATCCATCTGACTTCTTTGTATGCTTGTTGCAACTCCAGTTGTTGTATCTATCTTTAAATTAGATCATAAGTTCTTCAGTAACTGGCCTATATTGTGGGAGAATATAAATAAATTAATTCAGGAAAAAGCATGGTATCACTAGCGATCCTTTGCTTTTTAGTTTGAATTTACTCTGAGAATCAACAGTATTTGCCATCTGAAATGAAACTCATAAAAGAGCAAGATTAAATCAACTGCTGCTTTTTTTCCAAAAGAAAAAAAAAAACTACTATTTTTATTTGGAGTTTCTATGTTTTGGGGTTTTTTAAACCTTAGAAGTCTAAACACAAGAGCAGTAAACAATTACTCCAGTTAGCACAAGCCCAGGTGTAGTGCTGGCTTCCCTGATGCAGTAACACTCTCTCTCCTGCTTTCTGAATAAGACCAGGACCAAAAATTCACAGTAAACATCGGCTTGGAAATTAGAGACCAGCTAGGATTCCTCATTGTATCGCTGAGCCAGTTGTTCAACTTCTCTATCCCAGTTTCCACCCTTGGAAATGCGCTTTAATAGCATTAGCATTCTCTATGTTGAACTGCAGGTCAGACAAACAGTTGCTGTGTATTAATTGGTCTCCACTAAATGTAATGGAGCCAAAATAGTTTCCAACAGCTAATGATGTGTTTCTAGTCATTTATTCTGATATCCCTCAGTGTTAAGCATTTGCTTACTTTTATATGCACTTCTCTTTTTATCCATAATGGAGGGCATCTACCCTTGATGCCCTTGCACCTCTTATGTCCTTACCTACTACTTATGCACTTTTATCACTTACCAAAGATCTGGGTGACAGAAGAAGTCTTTGGGAAGAATTTTCTCTAGGACATAGTTTAGAGAGCCTCCCACACCATTGAGGATACCTGCACACAAAGGTGAAGTAGGAAAGACTTGGAAAATCTGGGCTATTTCAGAAGTCCTATGCTATTGTATTGCTGTCAGTGACTGACCTGAGCAATGTGGTCAGCATCAGGTGGGATCCTCACAGATTAATGCAGAAGTGTAGGTGGTGTCTCTGCTGTTGTCACCAATAAAATATGTATGTACATTTTAGATATATTCAGGACTACCAACACCTGAAGAGATGTCAGGATCTCATTCCTGGCCAGCAGAGGCCACTAAGAGATCGTAGGAAGAGCTGTTGTACAAGGTCCTGGAGGCCTCCTTCAGCAGGCTGGCTGCTGGAGACAGCATTTGGGCTGGGGATTAGGACTCTTACTAAAAAGAAGGAATCTTCTGAGGATTTTCAAACTTTCCAAGATTTTTACAATAATCTTGGAATGAACATTGTTTTTGCCACTGGTCTGCACTCTGAGTGGGCTGATACTTGCCAGCAAAGAGCAGAGCAGGTGCAGAGGGAAAACTATTTATAAAAAGAGATCCAGGACACTCTTCTATGTGTGCACAGTGCTAGGGAGGACTTGGTAACTACACCGTGCAGTTTGGTACACTTAGCTAAAGACAGACTGTCAGCTTGCTTGTGTCAGGGTTTAATGACCAAGCTGAGATGTTGCCTGTCGTCTCTTTTGGATGGACAGTAGTAAAAGCTCAGGTGTCTGTGTCACAGGGATGTGGTGGAGTGGCTGAGGTGGGCTTTGAATCTGTTGAGTTCACTGCAATCTCATTTTTCCCTTGATGGGAATTTTGTGTTTGCGAGCAGCAGTGTTAGCTTACTCCAAAGTTGTTTTCTTCCCTCAGGTTTTTCTCGGTCCCCTTGGGTTTTATAAAACCCACCTAATACCATTATATCTTTCCCTCATCCGAACAATTCATTGTTCTGTGCCTAACTTCATTCGTTTCTAGGGTACACATTGCTGCAAAGGGAGAAGCACTGGGTGAAGTAAGCCAATTTTGGCTTAGTAATCTACTTCCACAATACTGTGCAATTCCTGTAAATCCTGAGCTTGTTTGTGTGCCGCAGCTGTTCGTGACGAGCTGAGAAAACTCATCTGAAAATTCACCCAGTGCTTGTCTTCAAGTACAAAACTCTGGCACACAGCAGTTCTGCCAGCTCAAAGAGGATTCAGGACACTATTGGATTCAGCACCGATTCTGCCGTGAACAGGGTTTTCACTGACCTTTTTCTGAAGCTTTGAAGGCAGCACTTCCCCAAATTTTGGTCTTCGTTTTAGAGCATTGGCTCTTTGCTGAAAGCAGAGTCTGAAAGCAGGTGGTAGGAGCTCCTCAGAGGGAGCGCTTCTATCAGGCTGTATGTGTTTTTCTTTCTCA
Source organism: Tetrax tetrax (assembly GCA_009806455.1). Classification (NCBI taxonomy): domain Eukaryota; kingdom Metazoa; phylum Chordata; class Aves; order Otidiformes; family Otididae; genus Tetrax; species Tetrax tetrax. Next base: position 574,992 of record WHYT01017462.1, on the reverse strand, counting down.
GAGAAAAGGCTAAGCACGCTAAGCAGAAACACAGCAGGAGCTGGGACGCACAGCCTTGCAGAAAGGCGAGATGCTGTCATTGCTCCTTGGCAATAATTTGGCTTGAGAAAAGTGGCTTCTGACTGACTGAATTCCCAGCCCTGTGCCAGCCTGGCTGTGCCATTGCAAACTGTGCTGGTGCTGTCTTTGGCAGCCCATGCTCCAAGTGGGAGACAGCAGGCAGGTGTCCCCATGTCAGGATCCATTAGGATGAAAGGATGTCTGAGCAGACAAAAATGCAAACAGCATTCCTCGTAGTTTCACATACGTTTCTCCTGTTTTACTCCTGTGTTAAACGGATATTTCAGTAGGTCTGAATCTTATCTGCTTCCCACACTGTGTCAAATACAGGCTACAGGCATGAGGAGTGCTCAGGCAAATCTGCACTTTAAATGGGCTTTATTAAAGGTGCAGTTGCCCTGCAGCAGAAAGAAAGGAGCAGAAAGTGTCAGTTTTTACCTCCCTTCTTTCCTTCTGGTGAGAGAAAGTGTAGCGGATGATGTATCCATTACTTTTTCAAAGCCTGGTGTAAAGAAACTAGCTTCATAGGGACCATGTTACTAGGTAAAGCAGGTACAGTTTGTCAAGAAACTCCTTTGTTTTGTGACACTTCAAATGGAAAGTGTCAAGTAAACAAGATGTAGCCCTCTAAGAAACTTAATCAAGAAAGTTTCTCCTTCCTGGTTTTACCATTGATGGGGAGGTAGCAGCTGAGACAGCTGGGAGTTCATGAATTACGGTCCTCCACTGCTTGATACTTTTAATGTGCTTATAAAGGTTGAGTGTTCAAATTCCTTAAAGAAGAGGTTTCTGTGAGCCCAGTCAAGTCTTTTAAGCACTTAAAATACAGCTATATGTAAATTGTACAGATTACAGACTAAGCTATAAATTATTAAGAAGCTTGTTCAGGAACTTCACCATGCGCTTGAAAGACAATTTTTACAGCCTAATGTGTGTTAGTAGCCTGTATCAGTATGCTCTTTCACTCAGCAAAGTAAAAAAGGATGTAGAGACAATTTTTTTCCTACAGTTTTCTTGCTTCTTTCACTAACTGGCATAACATAACTGACAATTCTGTTCAAACAGAAAAATGGAATAAATTCATGTTATAATAATGACAAAATTTAAGCCAAACAGATTTAACAGGCTGTGCTTCTGAGATTAAAATGTGTAGGAAAATAGTATTTTAATATAATATAGTATATATTATAATATAATAATGTAACATAATACAACTTTGCCGAAGTTGTACTTGGCAAAGACTTTTAAAAGTTAAGTGAAGTTCCCCAGACTCATTGCAGTTCTCTGCTGATTCTGTTATGTGTGAAATACAGTCTAATTTAACCAAGATTTGACTTTTCAGGTGAGAAATTTTTTTTCCTCAATCTAGATTATATAAATTACCTACCAAATCTGGTCTGCATGCCGACATCAATGGCGGGATGCAAAGCCACCTCGTGACAGCATCCAGGGATCTGTCCTAGGCAGACAGGCCATAGCTTCTCCCAGGTAAGCTCTGCTCTAGCTCTGTTTCTGTAGCTCGCCTTCCTGAAGTCAAAGCTGTTGTGTTCAGCAGGTGGCACCAGCTGCTCATGGGTCAGTGAGAAAATCTGAATCATCCCCAGAACCAGGAAAATGACAGCTTCAACACACAAGCCGTCTCCAGAAGCACTGGAAAATGCTGTCCTCACTGTAAGGGAAGTTCATTTTTTCTCTCCCTCTGCTGCCATCATAGAATGCGCTTTGTATTCTCTCACATTTCTGTGCCTCATCTCTGCAGTTAGATAATTCGTGTATACAAGTCACAGCTTTTCTCAGTGCTCTGCTAAAACAGGCTCATTTTAGCTGCCCGGCTCGTGTTTATTTTCTGAACAGGACCAGGCAGAATGGAGGAGCCACAGCTTTCCCTGAGGAAATGCACTCCAGACTCAGTGGGAGTGTTTGCTTGAGAACAGAGAGCAGGAATAGATACAAGGGTTTTGCCCTATGATAGGCAGAATCTGGGTATGGTTTTGCTTGACAGGGTGAACAGTGCATGGATGGAGAGTATGAACCCAGAGGAAAGTAAACAATAATTCCTTGTCAGATGACAAGGAGTGCTGAAACGGGCAACTGCTTTAATCAGGTCTTGATAGAGAAGTCGTTCTGCTAACTTAAGGGGTAAGGTTTTATCCTTACATAAGTGTTTTCTATTTTGCTGTGGATGCACAGAGAAAAGACATACTGCACCTCTACTATTTGCTAGCTTTGATGTGGGAATTTCACACTGGTCACAAACCCTGAAGTCACAAGAAATTTAGAAAATCATCTTCAGTAAACTTTTTGATATGCCATTGGTATGCACTTAAATCAATATTTCAGATTAATTCCTTTGCATATTCTCTATAGTTAAAAAAAAAAAGCGTTGGCAGTAGTTTTTCATAACTCCCCACCTTTAAAGTGGGTTGCCTTGGCCAGCTTGAGAGACAGTAAATTTAGTACTAATACATTTTCAAAGCCCTGCAGTTTCTGTAGAAGCTCTGTGTCATAACCAGCTACAACATATGCTTTTATCATAGCATTAATAAGCTACAGTGGTGATGTCTAGTCAAGTTAAATCAGAGGTGCAGATTGTCACAAGCCAGAACAGTAGCCTTGGGTCATTACCTCAGTGACTGTCCTGTGTGTACTGGGAGAAACAGGTTGTGGCATTTCCCTGTAACTGGAAATAACATGGCTTCAAGTGGCTCAGATATCTGGTGCTTGAAAGCAGTCTGCTGCAGTCAAGGTCCTACTTTCCCCAGTAGGAAATTGATAGGTCTTTAGTTGTCCTCTTGATTGGTGATTCAACATTTCTCTGACATTTAAGAAAACTGCAGGAAACAATTACTCTTTAAGGGGTAACTGCTAAACAGAGTTAACAGAGGTCTCAAGGCTGTTGGTTTATCTTGTTCTCATGAGCCCAGTATTTGGATTGAGAACAGCAGTCTGTGTAACACGTGATAGAAATAATTTTTCACCTCTGCTCTTCTTTTTCTTTTGTTCAAATTTTAGTAGTAGGAGCTTAAGTTTAAAAAATTTTTATTTTATTTCTGTAATTGTCTGGAGTTCCTAGAAAAGAATTAGATCTAGAAAAGATTATATTAGAATTTAGATCTAGAAAAGAATTATGTCTTCACAAGGTAAAGAGTTGGCAGTAAAGGAACAAGCAGTGGTCCAGAGAGCGTGGCTGTTTCAGAGCTCAGGGTCCTGTGGGACAGTACAGGATGGGACAGGGAGCTCTGCTTTCATGGAAGCATCTCCTTCTCTGAACAGCAGCTGTGGTCTGTGCTGCAGGACTGAAAGTGCTCTGTTCATTTGCACGGAGGGAGCTGTGTTACTATCCTTTGACCTGAACCTAGGTTTTTATGATCAGCTGAGCGAAGAACAAGAAAAAACAAAAAATTGCAGTTTATTTCTGAAATTAGCCAGTATGTGTTTCAGTGCATTCCCACTTTTTTCCCTATTCAATAAACTGCTACCTGTTGGTGCTCCAAAAATGCATAGCTCTCTGAGCTAAATATCTCAAACTCTGTAAGAGTAGTAATTTGAAGGAGCAAAACACTGCATCTGCCTTTCATTGTAGCTTCTCCTGGTAGCAAAAGCAATGTTCTAAGTCTTCAAAGCACTAATAGAGCCCCTCCTTTTTTATAAGGAGCTTCTCTTTTTCTGAAAGGTCAGACTTTGAGGCTGAGATTATCCATGTGAAGTTTCACCCCATGGCTGAAATGTCATACTGAAAATGTTGTATAAAGCTTTAAATCACAGTGAGGAAAAATAAATAACAGGTCAGCCTCAGTCTTTCGCCGCAGAACAAAACCGGGTGTATTTTTGCATGTAAATTTATCTCCTGATATACGTACTTGTGCAAACCATTGTGTGTTTTTCCATGTACGAAAGGGCAGATACTCCTTCAGCTGTTGGATCCATCAGTTTCTGGTCTTTCTTCCCAGCTTTACAAGCAAAAATGCTCTCTGGGGTCACTCTCCACTTGCTCTCAATGGCAACAGGAATTGCTGTTTAGGGAGAGAGCGTGAGCTCAGTCATTTTCTGCAGTCCTTTCTTCTCAGCCTCCCCCAGTATCCACAGCTGTTGCACCCAGGGTGTTAGGGAGTGCCTTTATGGGCCTTGTTGTGGGAGAATTTATCTAATCCCCGCTGATACTGTCTGCCTTGCAGCCTCCTCCAAATTCTAGAGGTTTACTGCCCACTGTGTGAAGAAGTACTTTCTTAAGTGTGTTTTATAATGATTTCTCTTTGCAACACCCCCAGGAAGAAGAGCACATTCATCCTCATTTGACAGAAGGGAAAGATTAGGGGGTTTGTTTCTAAAAGTACCTGTTAACAGTAGATGTCTCATGCATGAGTTTGTGTAATGTGAAGCATTTGAGGCTTGTTTTTTTTCAGATGCCCGAACCGATTTCTATCCCAGATCAGTCATGCGTGATGATTAACATACAAATGAGGATCACTTGCAGTATTGTTTGATTTATTGACTGACCCATCATTAAATACCAATTCCATGGCAAAGCAGAGGCCAAACCTAGTTCTCCCCAGTCATGGCCAACTTCCTTTTCTTGGAGGTTTGTGTCTGGCTGATTGTTTGTTATCTTGTGCAGCCGGTATCAAAAAGGGACCACAATAAAAGCATCATTCATCACAATAAATGGCATCATTCACGGATGTTCCACACTTATCCACTGAACAAAGAGTAGCATTTGCCTGATCCAGGAAAAACTGCTGTGGAAAACACAGCGTAGAATGGTACAGTTACAGCCTGTCTCTTAAGGCGTATACAGAAAGGTATAGAATTAATATTGCTGGGAGTAAAAGCATCTCAAAAAGTGTCTTATGGTTCCCAAATAATGCTGAATTCCCTAATGCATAATTCTCAGTATTTCAAAACCTGAACCCCCACAATATCACCACCAAAATCAAAAGAGGAGAAAAAGGTACTGTTATTCTTCCAAGCAGCAAGTGTCCAGAATCAACAGGTTATTTCTGCATCATGTCCTTCTGTATCAAGCAACAAGCAATCCCAGTGGGCTTTAGTCAGGTCCACTGAGAGAAATGGGCCGCAGACACGGCTGTAGCAAGCCCAGCCCCTCCGGGGGCAGCCTCCTCTTCAGCGGTGGGTGACTCCCCATCCTGCAGCCTGGAGTGGGGCTACCCCCGGGGCGGGTGGGAGCAACCCCTTTTCAGCAGCTGTTGATCAGCTGATCTCTGCCCTGCTGTGTGCATGGTGAGTTATAGAATCATGGAATGGTTTGGGTTGGAAGGGACCTTTAGAGGCCATCTGGTCCAGCCCCCCTGCAAGGAGCAGGGACATCTCCAACCAGATCCGGTTGCTCAGAGCCCCGTCCAACCTGGCCTGGAATGTTTCCAGGGATGGGGGGCGCCATAGCGCGGCTTGCCCCGCGGGTGCGTAGCGGTGCGCTCACTAGGGGGCGCCATAGTGCTGCGGGGCGGGGCGCCGGCGG
>WHYT01017462.1:533844-556811 GCA_009806455.1 Tetrax tetrax | reverse complement strand
CGGGAGCGGGGATGCTGCGGGCCGCCTGGCCGGGGAGCGCCCGGCGGGAGCAGCGCGGAGAGCGGGGTGTTCCGTCCCGAGCAGCCGAAGGGCACGGGAAAAGAGGGGGCAGCGATGCCTTGGACCGAGCGGTGACGCCTCTGGTTTTTGAAGTCTGGCTCGGTGAAGGGAGGACCGAACTGGAAGTTGGTTTAGTCCAGATAACGTGCGTGGTGTTGTAAGCGTGCTTGGAAAACGGACCGCTGTGTCCCCGCAGAAACCTTCTTTCAAATATGTGCTGTTGCGTTGCAGATATTTTGGTGTGGGCAATACTTATTTTAGACCCTCTCTTTATATAAAGTTTTCTCTCCTTCTTTTTAGTGTCATTTGAAAAGCCAGCTCCTGCTTCTTCTTCATGTCTGTTCCTAGCCTCTCTAGGTTTTAAAGTGAAGAAACTTGAAAATCTAACTGCACGTTTTATTTTAGGTCTTTGGTTATTTGTTGGGTAGCCATGGTTGGCTAATAGGAAAGAATGATGAGGGAGTTATTTTCTTCATCATTTGCTTAGCTTTTAAAAACGTGTCAGGGACTGGTAGGGAAACGCTTTTCTTGTAAGAAAGAATATCAAAGAACTCTATTTGTAAGGAGTGTTGCATGGAGACATTTATAGTCAGCAAACTGTTTTATATAGCCTACAGCACTTGGCTCCCCTTAACACTGTGGGAAATGAAGGCAGTCGGCGCTTCTGAGAAGTGAGGCCAGGGTCTCCTAGCAGAGCTGGTGCAGCTCCCCGCACATGTTCCCTCCCGCCGGGTGCAGAAGTCTCTCTCTGAATGAGGTTTCTGCTTGTTTGTATTGACAGAGCATTTAAAACAGCTCGGAGCATTAGTGAGCGTGGTGGTGTCAGCTCTTGCCCTGATGCTGTGAGAAGAGTGTTTTGTTTTATCCTCAAGTGCCCTGGATCTTGGTAATGAGAACTTGAGTCTCTTAGTCATTGCTGAAAAATCAGAATCGCCCCCCAACACAGACACGCAATCTCAAAAGTTCTTAGGTTTGGCGGCTGAAAGTGTCAGGCGTCGTTAGCGCATGGGCAAATGGTCGATGGAAGGGATTATTGACAAGGCTGCACCCAGTGCCCTGTGTTCCCCAAGCACAGGAGAGATTTTGACAAACGAGGAGACGCCAGCAGAGCCCTTCAAGCTGGTCAGGGCACACCTGGGCTGTGAGGGGGAGCTTGATGGAGCTGGGGCTGTTCAGCCTCCTTCAGAAGGAAAGGATTCAGGGGGGTCTCGCCACTGTTTCCCACTGCCTAGTGTGTGCTCGCAGAGAAAGTGGAGCCAGATTCTCTTCAGAGGCCTCGCTCCTGATGTTGTGAATTCTTGGAGTTGGCTGCTGGAAGGCAGGATGTAGGACCTAAGGATGAAGGGGCTGCACCATGTGCCTTTAGCGTTATCTTTTATCTATATTGCCACTTGCCCTTTCCTTTTCTGTGTTGGTTAATTTTTTTTATTCATCAGTTGGTGTTTGCTTCCACAGCATACTTATACTTCACATTTTTTTTAACTCCTTTTCCTCAGTTTGATCTTCTACTTTATCCCTGTGCAGCAGTCTTGGAGGCTGCTTCTCACCTGCTGTCTATGCAGTTTGTTTTCTGTGGTGTAGTCTTTTTTTTATCTTTAATTTTTGCCTTTCAGTGTTCATGAGCCTTGAATTGAAACAGCTCTAAAAAAGTCCCTTATGTTCTTCTCTCCTGGCACGCAGAGGTGGGAGTAGGAATACAATTCAGGCTATGGAGAGCATGGGTTGGATTTGCAGTGTTGTAATCCTAGGAAAGGTTCTGGAGGTGTGAAGCAATGTCAGTGTCTTAGAGGACTGGTAAATAGTTGTCTCCTCACATGCCCTGTATTAAAATGAGGAGGATCCATCCAGTGAAGAGTTAAGACCAGTCACTGATGGCCCTAGTTGGTTAAAAACCGCTCTCCCTAAGAGCAGTGCAGTGGGTCCTTCAAATGTGGCTCAGGTTCCGCTCAGTCCTGGTGTCAGCTGTTAGGAGATGCATTCACATTGCAGCCCTTCCGTCAGGGGGGACGCTGGGAGGGTTTCCCTCATCTACTCAACCATCTGTTTCAGGGAATTTGCTGGGTTATTTTGCAGCACCAGTTTCTTGGCTGAAACCAGGCAGTGAGTCTGGAAGAGAGGCATTCCTGCGCTAGACAGCTTACGTGGGCAGGCTGTGCTTCCTTAGGAAACCAGGCTGGAAATCTGCTTGTGTCAAGCAGAGTAGATCTGTGTTTTGGAGAGGTGAGACTTTCTGACTTCAGCCTGTGTATCCTTAAGCCTGACTTGTGAAACCAGTCAGTGCCTGGAACAGAGGCAGCTGGGCTTCCACCTTTCTTCTGGCTCCTGGGGGTGGTGGTGACTTCTCCGCGTTGCTTTTGCAGCTGTAGGAGGTTGCAGGTGGGAACATCCAAGTAAGGTGGGTTTATGGTGGGTTTCTCCCTGGTGTTAAATTCCTTTTACCAGGAGAAATTTATGTTACTGGATACAGAACAGTCCTTTTAAAACTTCACCTGTTAATTCCTTGTTTATGCAAGAGGCTTGTTTAGACTTTTTTTTGCCCCTGTACAGGGAGCTAAAAAACTTGTCCCTTAAAATAAGAAAAAAAGAAAAAAGCCACCAAAAAACCTTGACAAAAGCCCAAACAAAAAAAAAAACAAAAAAAAACCACCGATGGACAGATTGCTGTGTTGTATTTGAACAGAATGGCACTGTTGTGTCAGACAGACACGGTTTTTGCTATCGCTATGATTGTTGGTGTGGCTTGCTCCAGGGCAGGGTGGAGCCATGCAGAAACTTATACATTTTCTTTACTTGCTAGTAATTGGCCCTAACCTAGTCGTTTTGATCTTCAAAGCTCTTTTCATATGCTAAGTAACTTTTGCAACACTCCTAAAATATTGACAAGAAGTATCTCTGCTTTTGTAGATGAGGAGAACTGATTTTGATAGCGTGACTTGCCCGAGGCTACAGAAGTAAGTCTGATTCTGGGACAGTGTTAACTTTGGCAGCTCTTGGTGGCTGGTTCTGGGCTTAGAAGGAAGTGTTTTGTGCTTCTCTTACCTATTCTGGTCACAAACTCGAGGACAAGGCCTTGCTGCCGGGGCTCTCACCACTAACAAGGGTCAGAAGTGAGTCTCAAGTCCAGAGTGCGCGGTTAAAAAGTATAGAACTGCAGATTTTTTTTTTTTTTTTCCAAAAACTATTAGGACATGATAAATTCTTGGAGTAAGCTGTTGGCTCAAAAAGAGAGGTTAGTAGTATCACTGGGCTGAACTAGAGTAGAACTCATCTCATGCTAGCAGGACATGCATACTATGGGAATAACCTGCGGGTTGGAAAGGCTTATGTCAGAGCTTATGTCTTACTAGGCAGTGAATAATCTGTAAGTGCAACACTTGGATGCCAAGCTCTGCTTCTTCCGCGGAGCTGCTCATTGAATTCATACCACTGAGTGCAGCTGACCTTTGCTGAAATTTGGTGGCCTTTCCTAATAGGCAGAAAGCCTATTGAAATGAAAGTCAGTTGTTGTGGTTGCTTTTGGAATTTGCTCTGGGCTGTCCAGTTTGGGTGTCTGTGGCTCGGTAAATTCGATTTTGCTTTTTCTTAATGTGAGTCACTTCCTCCTCACAGAATTTTGCCTGTTTCATGTTGCTCCTGTGTGTTGTTCCAGTTCTGGTTGGCTAATGGCTTGCTTCTTGGTTGCCTCTTGCATTCACATCTCTAGTAGCTTTGGCTCCAGTGAATAATCCCAGCCAACTTTAGTTGTTTATATTGTGCTGTGTTTCTCCCCTTAACGTTGGTGGATCTCACGTATGGCCTGTGACTTTCTCATTGGGAGGTGGTGGCCTAACTCTCGTCCTAAGTCCTGGTCTGTCCTTCCTTTTGGGTCACATCCCTCTCCTCGCTGTAAGGTCTTTTGGAGAACAGCTTGTCATGCTATTTCCATCCCTGCTTTACCCTGCTTGTGACTGATCTGGGCCTGTGGCACAAATGCTGCGGGACACTGGTGCTTGGCCGTGGTTGTGGGAGCTGGGGACTAGCTGCCCTCAGGCTACCCAGGATTTATGTGCCCTGGCTGAGGACCTTTTGGGGAAAGATGAGAGGCTGGCATCTGAGGTCCCCTGATTCACATAATCTGCCTTATTGTAACATGCCAGCCGCGTTTTATCGGTATTGATTGTCCCTTCTGGTGCTGTATTCTCACTTTATCATGCAAATAGAGCCGGGTAGGCTGACATTTCAGTGAATTTGCGTTGTCTTATTTAATGGAAAAGTTGCTATTTAGAGCATCAAAAGAAATTGCTTATAAAGAATATGCTAATAGCACTTTGGTTTTTTAATGTAATAATTGGAGATAATTTGAAGCATTATTTGAGCAAGGGAAATGGGCTCTGCAGTCATATATCAAGCTGGAATAAAAGGCAAGCTGCTGTCCGCTCCATTTGAACGTCTCTGAGCGCCTCGCTGAAAGCTGCTGAATTAAACAGCAAGGCTACTGCTGAAGAGCGTAACTCTCAGCTCTTGTATGAGGAGCAGAGTGTTGTCCTACCCGATGACTGTTACGGGCTAGATGATAGCCAAAGGAGTCCCTTTGTGTTCCAGTGCTCTTGTAGAGCTGAGCAGGGCCTGAATGCCCATTCTGAGAAGCTGCTGCACCGTCCCCTTCTGCAATAACCTGCTACCAGCTTGTAGCACTGGCTGAAAATGCCATGCCTGTAGACTTTAATGTGTGATTGTAGTAAAGAGATCGTGGCTCTTCACTCAGCGGCTTTGTGGTGAGGTCTGAGAGATCAATTAATTACTTGCGAGCAGCCTCATATCTGACTGTCCTGGTGGTGATTAAACAAGTAATCGCTTCAGGGAACGGGAGGGATTTTGTCATGGACACATACACTTCTTGTTGGCATTAGATGTGTCCAACTTGAAAACATGATGCATGACTGACTACTTCATTTTATTTTGTCTGTAGCATCTTAAAAAGCTCTGGGAGGTGAAAACAGTGGACTGTTCCATGTGACAGTGTCTGCTGAGAGGCTTGAACTCTTACAGCGCTGCTTTTCCATGAAGCCATTGGCACTATGTTAGTATTAGTGGAGAAATGCTGCTGCAACCAATAAATTGAGTTTCCTAAGCAGGTTCTTGTTTTCCAGAGTGCGGTGTCTTGATTGAGGTGAGCCAGTACAGGAAACAGGTCCTGCACAGCTCGTGATCTTGAAGGGAAGCAGGTTCTTGTGGTTTCCCAAGGCATGACCAAGAGAAGGATGAGAAATCTAATGGGACTTTACATCATGAACAGGATATGACACTTGCTTTACTCATATAAATGTGCCTAGAGGCATACTGGTACATCAGTACACGTGTGTTCTTTTGCCTTTTACTATTTTTTTACTGCTTTATTTGCCTTTTACAATTTTTTTCAAGGAGGTAGTAAATTATATTCTATGATTCTAAAAAGGATCTATGAGGGCAGAGGGATCTCTGCTTACTGTAAAACTTGTTCCACGCTCCATGGTATTTTCTGCATGTATTGCAGTATGCAAAAAGAGATGGCATGTGGCACTCGCTTTATTTTTCTTTGTATCCAGGTTCACTTCCCTGATGTTGAACGAGTGGAGTGGCTGAACAAGGTGAGAAGCTCTGGACTCAAGTTTGTGAGGCCATCTACACTGAGCTGCATCACAGCACAAACTCTGCGGACCAAGTCTGGGAAAGTTATCAAGTCACTCAATCATATCAGTGTCTGTACTTGAGTCTTGGAGCTGATTAAGTGTAGAGTTGCCTCTGAGGTTTTGGTGAGAGCTGAATGTGTGCCTGGTTGATACAGGTTTGATGAAGTTGACCACAACACGTCATCCTGAGGTTAAAAAAATAAAAAGCGAGTGTGTGTGTGCATATATGTAGAAACGTGTGTGTGTGTATATATTTATATCTCTTCAATACTTAAAGGGGTCTTATAAGAAAAATGGGAGGGAACTTTTTACCAGGGCCTGTTGTGATACTACAATGGGTAATGGTTTTAAACTAGGTATAGACTAGATATAAGGATTAAAATTTTTTACAATGAGAGTGGTGGAGCACTGGCACGGGATGCCCAGAGAGGTGGTGGATGCCCCACCCCTGGAAACATTCAAGGCCAGGTTGGATGAGGCTCTGAGCAACCTGATCTGGTTGGAGATGTCCCTGCTCCTTGCAGGGGGGCTGGACAAGATGGCCTTTAAAGGTACCCTCCAACCCAAACCATCCTATGATTCTATATGTGTGTATGTATTATTATTATTTTAGCAAAAGTAATGACATCTCCTCTTACCAGAGAGGTTTACAGAAAGCATTGAGTCAGGTGCTCCTGTCAGCAGGTGTAGTCAAGCTCTCACTGGAACTGGACTATGTGGAATTCAAAGCAAACCAATTGAAGTTGCAAATTATCATTCAGTAACTATCAGGTTTTCCTTTTACATCAAAAAGAAAGTTTGCTAAAAAGCTCATCTCACTCCTCTCTAAATAGACTTAACTCCAGGGCACTTTGTGACACTTTAGAGTAATTAGGAGCTTTGCTGGCTCAGCCCCTGTGGTTAGAAGCAGTCAATAGACTCTGTGGTGCTGAAAACTCACCCTTCATTTCCTAAAACAAATTCCTTTTCTAAGGAACTGAGATGGATCCTTTGATAAGGATGACTTAAAAGCTCAAAAGTGACTTGGTATTTTGAAAGGACAGACATTAATAGCCAAGTGTTCTGTGATGTGTGTGTCTGTTTCTCAACAAAAGGTATCTTACACAAAGAATCTTCAGTGTGTTTCTGCTTTTGCTGTTCTTTAGGTTCTTATACAGGCTTGGCCGTACTTTGGGACAATCATGGAAAAAGCATTTAAAGAAGTTATTGAACCAAAAATCAGAGCAAAGAATGTACATCTGAAAACATGCACCTTTACCAAGATCCACTTTGGGGAGAAGGTAGCGTGAAATCTTTGCAATGCTTCAAGTTGAGTCTTTTCCAAAAAATGTTGATGCAAGGGCGAGAGCATCTGTCTGGGAGTCTGATGTTCAGCTTTTTATAGCTGTGAGTGTTTAACAAGATGGTGTTGGTACAACATTGCTGTCTCTTTTGTTCCCAACTCGTGTTGACTTAAGCATCTTCACTGTGAAGGAAAGATCATATAGGAGACGCACACATCCCTTTCCACTGGATGTCAGTGTTGTGGGACCGGAGATAGAAAAAGGGGCACATATCCACATTTAATTCTGTTATACCCTCGTGACAGGAGTTTTCAGTGCATCCTAAGGTTTGCAGCATGGGCTACTTGTACCCAGCCCTGTATTTGAGGATTGCCAAGGCTGTTCACACTCGCTCTTTAAGGGTGGTTTACTCGCAATTTACATGCAGTTGTGCAAAGTCTTTAGTGAATGCTTCTGTACTCAAATTGATTGGAGTGAGTAGGACTTTTTACTTGAGCTTAACTTGAAAGATATTGACTATGCCATATCTTGTCTGTCTTTATTTCAGTGCCCTAGAATCAACGGAATAAAAGCCTACACCAAAGAGATTGACAGGAGACAAGTTATCCTGGACCTGCAGATATGGTAACATTGCATCATTGATTATGTAGATGGTTCTTAATCCACTGCCCGTTTGACATCTGTGTGTGAGTTGTCATACTGGACTGGACGTACAGTCCACTGAGATCAGCATCAAGTGGAGAGGTCCTTATATTAACCTAGAAAGATATGAAACAATCTGTTCCACAGCTGGATATCCTCAGTACTTACAGAGGTGAGATGTTGTGCATCAGCCTTTAAGTCAGCAAACAGCGTCACCTGCTCAGGTCTAGGTGTTGCCTACTCTGGCCCATTGCTGCTGCCACAGATGTAAGAATGTGTCCCTTGCCTTTGCCATTCATGGCAGTAAGAACCCAAGTTTTGGAACTGCATTTCCTGTTCTGACAGCTCTGAGAGGTCTCGGGCTTGAAGGCGCTTGTTCTGTATGTTGCCCCACTATGGTTCCTCTTCAGTCCAACCTCTCCAGTTGTTCTAGAACTACTTGCACTTTTTATTTTTTAATTCCTTCCCATAGATTAATCCTCTTGTTTTACTCACCATTTATTTCATGTGCCACCCAACACACTTGCTTTTTTTGATTACGACTGTTCTTTGAGCAGAAAACTGCCTCTAGCTCAGTTAACAACAGCAACAAAATTAGATAAAACATTTGATACTTTCCAGGCTGTTTTGAATGAGCTTATGTGTTTTGTTAACATCTGAGCCACTGCAGAGCTAAACTCTCTCCTGGTTTAGCCTGGAGAATGGAATTACTGGGGGAATTACCACTTGCATGCTGCTGTAGCTCTGCAAGTTTAGTGGGCGATTGAGCTGCCTAATTTAAATGGCTTTTCTTCATGGTAGTGCCAGGAAAAAGCGGTGTGAAATTGTGGAGTGTCTTGGCAACAGCACAGAGCTGCTCAGAACTGTGCTTGCTGCTCTATGGTAGTGGTGTGGCAGCATCCCCAGCCCTGGCAGAGCACTGTTGCTCCCTACAAAATGACATGCTTGATTTTCAGCCAGAACATGTTGTGCTTCAGTGCTGTCAGTGAAGTGCTCCTTGTTATAGCCAGACCAGTTTTAGGGCCTTTGGCAAATCATTTGTGCTTTCTACGTTGAGATGGAGGGATTTGATACCTTTAAGGCCCTGCAATAGGTTGCTGCTGTTTTCTGTTAACCTGCTTCTCCAGGCTGCTTCTCCCACATATTCATTTTCACTGTCTTTTAAACAGCCCTGTGCAGCGGGATTCCCCCAGCTCCTCATTCCTGTTCCTCTGGCAGACCCATCAGCATCTCCACACTGGCCAAGCTCTTGTTCCTCATCCTGACAGGAACGTAACCTGAACTGTCCTCTGATAACCCAGCTATTTTCTGTATTTAGGCAGGAGTGTTCAGACTACCTTGTCTCTCTGATGGGGATCTCTTCTCCTGGGCTGTGTTAAGGACCCAGCTTAATACATTGACATTGGTTCCTGCAACTAAGCTGTGTGGTGTGTGTTGTACGGTGTCCACAGGAGGTAGTGTGTTCCCTTCCAGGAATGGGGAGAAGCAAATCTGTGAGCAGTGGTGTTATTTACCTGCCTTTTTCTGGATTGCCAAAGGAACATGTTGCTTTTTTTTTTTCTCTTTAATCGAAGAAATGGCCAATCTCCACCTTTCTGGAGTGAGGCAAAAGTAGGCTCTCTTAGCTCCATGAGTTGCGGTGAGTATCTGCACTGGTGCAGCTGGTGTTGGGAGAAGAGCTGGTTAGAGGAGATGGACTTGAGCTGCCCCGGCGTGAGGCTGCCACCCTTTGCGCTGCGTCTCGGTCACTGCATGCTGGTGAGGTTTCAGTGGCTGAACCTGTCTGCAGAGCTGCATCCTGCCATCACAGCTCTGCAGCAGTGATGTGCTGTGGGTGCCAGTGTGGTGTGCTTTGGCATGCTCAGACCACAGCGACCGACTTCCCTCCCTTGGGTTAGGTTTCGGAGAGGCGTAACTATGTCACAGTGGACATTAAAGGATTAACATTGTCTGCATGTCATTAACATGACGCCTTTGCCTTAGTGCTTGCTAGCTGTAATTTTGTGGGAGTGCCCTCACTGGAGAACCCACGTGAGCCAGGCCTGTTGGCTGGTTCACCACTGCAGGCAGCGTTGGCCGGGGCGGCTGCCGCTGGGAAGGCCAAGCAGCCACTTCGCGCGGGGTGCTCTTATCCTGGTGGGCAGCACTCCTGCCTTGGCAGCAGCTCTGCCTGCCCCAGTGCTCAGCTACCCTTCCTTTTAGGCAGTGTCTTGCATCCAGAAATCTCAGCACACTCTGTAAATGCTTCTTGCTTTCAGTCTCACAGCAGTACAGCGGTGCAGTAGATCTGGTATTGCGTGGAGTTACCGAAAGGAAGTCAAGAAGCTGCTTTAATTAAATCTGTTAACAACAGCTTACATGTCTGTAGCATCAGAGCGTTGGGAATGGTTATGCAAGCGCTGTCTCATTACAGTATTGACTGTCCCATGGGAAAGGACTATACCTGAGATTTTGACAGGAAAACCAAGGCTCAAAGGTGATTACTTGTGAGATACAGAGACTTTTTGGCAAAGGCAAGGAAGGAGGCTATAAGTCAACTTTTCAAATTTTTTGCTCGGTCCCTGAGATGATACACTAATTGGTGTAAATTAAGTTGTGTAAATTTTGTCACAGCTTATAGGACTGAACAGAAATGTTGAGATGATCACTACTCACCCTCAGGTGTTCCGTCCAAAGTTTGTCATTTATCTGGCTGAAGTTCCTGGTATCTGTATTCTGCTTATGTGTCCACTTTCCAGCGCAAGTATACTTGATCTACAGCTTTCAGATGGCCCATAAGAAAGTATTAGGGTGCTTGCAGTGGGTAAATGAAATATGGGATCCTGCCAGCCTGGGATTTGAAATCCACAAATCTGAAATAGGAGATCCCACCTGGAAATAAACTGGCAATACTCTGGGATCTGCAAACAATTTGCCCTAGATCTAAATCCTGAATCTGTCCCCAGAGCTGACGGTCACATTCTCCATAAATGAATGTCAAAGCATTCCAGAAATGTTCTCCAAAACTGCATTTTTCAAAATAGGACCTTTTCTAGTGCAGCCACTTGACCTCCTACAGCTGCTTTTCTTCCCATAATTCTGCAATTGCCTGAGCTGCTGTGTAGCCATTGGCTATAATCAGCAGAGGTTCAAAGTGTTTGAAGGCATGATTACCTTGCAGAAGAATATCTTCAATCCAGTTGCTTCCTATTTCATTAATCTGATTTAGTACTCATAATCATTTTTAACTCAAAATGTTTTGAATTTCACTTCCGTGCTCTTCTGTGGCATTTACAGTACCTGAGATGTCATAGAAGAATAGTGTCATAATTAGTATTTAGAAAAAATATGTATGCATTACAATTTACTCTTAAAAGAGAATCTCTGGACTTCCTCACTGGGAAGTTTTCAAATCTGGAAAGACAGTCTCTGTCATCTACTGTAGAACTGGAGAAACTAGTCGAAAGAAGTGTGCAAGAGTACTTTGAGCTTTGGTGGACTTTGGGTTGACTAAGTTTGCAGGATCTTACAAGAAACTAAAAGCGTTTTTGAAACTTCTAAGTCTTGAGCAGCAAAGGAACTCTTCCCCTCAGGACCCAGACTTGATAGGCAGAGGTGGTCTGGCTTTGCTCATACCCTATGGTGCTTGGTCGCGTTTTCTTGTCTCTCTTACTTGTCTAATACTGCTTTCTCGTTTACCTGAGTCTGAAGTCAGGCAGACAAAGCACTTGAGAAGTCTGGACCAAAGGGTGCTTTTAGCATGCGGGCTGATAAGAAGATGGGGCCCATGGGGAGTTACTTTACAGGGGGAGAATTGCACATGCCTTTTCCAAAAGGATACGCGGACATCCAGGTTAGTCAAACTTGACCGTGTGGGCTCTTGTAGCATCCCTGCGTCCAGCCACCAGATTGCCATTTTGTCATGAGCACTGGGGCCAGCTTCTCCACCCAAGTGCAGAAGAGCACAGCTACGTGTGCCTGTACAAGCTCCTCCAGTTCTCATCCACGGCACAGACATGCTTATCTGCATCACCTTGTGCAATGGGTGCTTTAGGAGAGAAACACGTGGTTCTTCCACCCTGCACAGGTGGGTAAAGCACGGTCCTGTGGATAGTGGCAGGATGTTTTTGAGCGTCAAGGCTTCAGTGTGGCTCAGTTGCGCTCTGTCTGGGGAAGGAGAGCAGACAGCACAGTAAGGTTACGCTGAGCAGCGGGGGCAGATGAAAGCATGAGCAGCTTGGACTGGAAATGAGGAGTAAATCTAACAAACAAAGAGTGCATCCTTCCTACCAAGCACCCTGGCATGGGGATGATGCCTGTATGAAGCAGAGCTACACGATAATGAAAGGCTCAGCCTCTGATAAAAGGGGTAAAGACTTCTCCAACATCTAGACTCTAAAACAAGATTGCATGTATTGAAGTGTTACTGGAGAAGAGAGACATCTGGGACTGGATGGGAAGAGCTTTTGACTGTGTGGAAAGGCATAAAGATTGTAAATTGAAACACACAGCTATTATTTGTTGTGTTGGGCACTGGCAGCAGCTGAATTAAATCCTCTTGGAATAATTATTGCAAATTGAGGAACTCATTTTGGCTTCTCATTTAGACTTTTATGGTGACAAAGCTCTATTAGCACCCAGTGTAATGAGTGGTAAGATGTCAAAATTGTATAAACTAATAAAAGTAAAAATAAGTTAGTTTAATTATGTGACTAGCTTATAAGGGAGATTGTGTTAATTTTGGTGTGGCCTGTGATGTTGGTTATTTAAGAAATGAGAATGCTCTAACATTAAAGGCTTTAATCTTTGCGTTATGAGCTTTTCAAATTCTGTTAAGTGACCATCTGTAAACAAATATTTGAGACCTTTGCTTGCTAAAATGGAGACAAATTCACAGGGTTACACATTCTTGGCAGGTTTCTTGAGGCAGAGGGAATTGTCTATGTGCAAATTACAGTGTGAATTAGTGGCAACTGCAGCAGTATTTGCCCATATACGTGTGGTCAGAGCAAAAATCTTGTCCTTTTTCTTCAGTTATAGGGTGAAATTATGCTTGCAGCCAGTAAGCACATCACATTCACTGTGCTGTGGTACCCTTACACTCTGCTTTACCTGCAGGGTGTTTGTGTGCCTGCATCCATCCAAACAAATCTGCTAGGTTCTGCTCCCTGGGGAACAGCAATTGGGTTCTGCATGAGGTGACGTTTGTACTTTTGTTAAAGTCTAAGGAGATTTCCAAATTGCAAATGTACTGCAGTCGGTGTTCGTTTTATTTAAAGCTTGATGTTCTCCATGGCAACTGACCAAAATCTGATCTAAGTCATTGTCTTTTAATTCAGCCTCAAGGAAACCAGGTTATTGTTAGTGATTTAATTTGTCCTTCAAGTGGGCTTTTGGGTTATGGGCAAAACTGATCTATGGGCTTTTTGGTTGTGGGCAAGGTGAGGACCCCATATGTAATGACAGGATGGCTCTGGAATCAGGATCGCCATAGGACCTGAATTCCCAAGTTGTAGGGTGGGATCAGGCCTTTGGCAGAGAAAGGAGCAAGAGGGAAGCTGCTGTGACTTTGAATTTTGAATGAGCCTGTTGATCCCCTCCTTGGAGCAAGCTTGCCTCAGCCAACTGCCTATTTTAGGAATAGAAAAGTAACCTTAAAGTACAGATTTTGCTTTGACATTGTGCAGGTAGATCAATGTCCCAGTTGACTGCAGGGTTTCCCTTGTGAAGATCTGGCCCTTGTCCAACGTGCTCAACTTTCCCTTTTCGGTTGCTTGAAAATTCATCTCTGCCTGTGTGCTCATGTTGTCAATCATTAAACTAATTTATACTCTGTGCAGCCCAAAATTTCTCATTGGACTATTGCAAACTGTGGAATAATGTGAAAATTTTCTTTCAGTTATATAGGGGACTGTGAGATTCACATGGACATATCGAAATTTAATCTTGGAGTGAAAGGCGTACAGGTGCGTGCAGTGGGAACGTTGTCTGTTCAAGGCTGTGTGAGGTGGGAGGTAGCATGTCCCAGTGGGGAGGTCATGACACTTAACTGGGAAACCACCTACTGGCAGGCTGGGGATGATTTGCTTTATCTCCTTGTGTTTTGGCTGGGGAAACGATGCCTTCCATGGAAAGCACCTAAATACCTCTTCTAAGCTTCTTAGTGTGACTCTTAAACAGGGTCAGTGCTAGAGCATCAAGCTCGTGTGGGCCAGCTTCTCCTACTGGAGTTCAGAGGAACAGTGTATTGGTAGAGAACTTCAAAAGAGCCAGTTCTACCAGGGTGTTCACAAACTGGTGTAGATTAGACAAACAACTTGTTCTTACAATGTTGAAAGCTAATAGGCAGATTGCTCCATTGTATGGCAGTCAGGATTGCAGAGAGACTCCACAAACTTAGAAAGCATTGCCTGATATCAATAGCAATGGTTTGGAGGGGAGGAGGTTCTTTGCTATTAAATTGTAAATAAAATTACTTCAAGTAGGATTTTTTTAAATTATCTCTATCACTGAAAAGCTCACAGTTTTGAAACTGCATCCTGAGAGTACCTTCAGACTGAGTTTTCCTTGGTGTGTTCTGTTTGCAGTTGTATGGGACGTTGCGGGTGATACTGGAACCTCTCCTAACCGATGCACCTTTTATTGGAGCGGTGACCTTGTTTTTCATGCAGAAACCGGTGAGTCAGTAGTGAACTGCAGTGTGCAGCCTTCTTGCTTTTTGGACTGTCTTAATGCTTGGATAGGTCTTCAGGGAGTGACACAAGCTGTCCATCACTGGTCACCCAAACAGCAGCACTGTGAATGCCTCACAGTGCAGATGTTTGAATAGCAAATTCCTGCTTGTTCAGTGCTCCTCTTGAACTCCAAGAGGACAGAAACGAATTTGCCCTATTCTTCTGTAGTAGTGCCCAAAAAGTGACTTGCTTCACTCTAAGAGTGGGAAGACTTTGCCATGGTGACAGCACAGGAGGCATTTCCTAGGCCTTTGCTGCAAGACTCCTGGCAGGTGGATTTTAAATACTTCCATTCATAGATTTTAAATGCAGTCATCTTTGGGACTGTTCAGTTGTGGTTGTGCTTTGAATGTTTCCCTGTTTAAGGTCACGTGCTGTGTAGTTGAATTGTGGTTTTATAGCACACAGCTTTGCTTGCTTGTGGGTTATCCTCTGCTGAAGTTCATGGAAGTCATGCGTTTTTTATCTTGGCTGAGGGGGGTTTTATGTTTAGATGTTGTAGCATTATTTTAGCACATTAAAAAAAAAATTGTTTATTGTGTGAATAGAAATACAGACTCCTGTAGTCAGATGGTGTTTGTAAATCCCCCTGCCTCTGGGCATAGGCCAACCGCTAAGTGAAAGGATGAGAAAACAACTTCAAAGTCTAGATAGAGCTGTTGGATTGACTGTGCATGACCCCAGGGCATCTGCCAGGGGCCACTGCTCCAGGATGGATGCTCTGTTTCCCTGTGCTCGCAGGGTAGGCCCCATGATACCCTCGCTTCAGGTACGGCAGGTAAAATAGGTAAGGGAATCGCTACCAGATCTTGGTTTTTAATGTATGGATGCAGTTGCTTACTGATGCAGGTTTTGCTTTCTTCAAACAGTTGGCTCTGGTTTAGAAGCATTTGCTTCCCCTTTAAATTCTACCTTTGTTCTGAAATAAATTTTAATGATCCTATGTCATTTTTCTCCCTGATCATGTTGTAGCACTTGGAAATCAACTGGGCTGGCATGAGCAACCTCCTGGATGTCCCAGGGATTAAGTGAGTGTCTGTTTTGCTTCACTTTATTCTTCTTTTAAAAGCCTTTGGAAGTAGGGATGGCTTTCTCCAGTAACAATCAAAGTTATTCTCGAGAGTGGTGTGTAAAAGGTGTTGCGCTGATACTCATACCGTCATATCTGGCTGTGGAGTTTGCAAAACCTGAGAAGGGTGCTTTTAACATTCTGTCAAAATTGCTTCAATCACTTCGTTGCATTTGGACTTAGAAAGGACATAGTAAATCCCCAAAACTACAATAATCTATAAAGTAAAAAATGAGCTCTTCTGTTTCCCATGTGCCAGCTGCTTCCAAAGGCAGATGAGCAGACCCAGGTGACAGGCTGTCTGTGCATATGTTTGTTTACCTTAAAGTGGAAAAAGATTAGGTATCACAAAATTGCAGTCCCTCTGAAAAACTGAAATACAATCCATGAGAAAGAAAACTGCATCCGATTTCTTCTCTTTCAATGTCATCTGCTCACCCTTTAGGTTCTTCAGGACACGTAGCTCTTCCCCAGTGTCTCTTGGGCTGATCTTGTACATAAAACTTGCACGGCAAGGATGAAAATCATAGCAATTTTCAATACTGTAAGTTTCAAACTGTTTTTCCAGATAGGGGATTCACTTTGTCCTTTTTCTTTAGTGTAAGGAGAAAATTCTGTTACACAAGAACAAAATATATTTAGTTACTCAGCCATTGCCTTTTCCCTTTAAATGCAAATACAGACACTTCTTTGCCCTCTCTTCCCCTGCAGCTCATGGTTTGCAGAGTCATAGGAAGTGGCTGGCTACTCTAGGTGCCAGTTTATGCATTAAAGGCCCTCTGAAGACCTTTGATGTTGAGTGAGAAGCAGCTTTCTGTTTCTCTTAATTTGAGGCCAGAGTGGCCTTTTACCCTGAAGTTTTCCCTGAGTGCTTCAGTTCTTATCAGAGGAATCAATCTGTTCTTTTCTAATATGGTTTCCTTAATCCTTGCAGGGAGAAGGTATGTAGGTGTTCCAACCTACAGCCTCTCATATAATTAAGTGCAAATTTAGTGTCCTAAATTTTCACTCCCTTGTTCTCCCACAGGGATTTGAACACAGAAACCCTTGCTTGTTCATCAGCACTGCACTTGAAAGCCGGGAGCAAAGCATGCCTGATGGCCAACAGGCTGACGTACAGGTTGAGCAAGAGCTCTCCCTTTCAAATGAATCGGGCTTAGGAGAGTAAAGAAACAGGATGCAGTTGTCTGTCCTCGTGTACAAGCTGTGTTTAGTTGGGTGTACCCTGAGACTCAAGAGAAGGAACAATTCTGTGACCTTCCTGCCAGGTTTTTTTGACAGGAAAGCCAACAGCCTGAGTCAGGGCTTCCGGGCTCCTGGTTTCACACTTGGAGTAGGAGAGGACTTTCCTTCTGTGTGAATCCAGCCTCGTCTGTGAACTGTGACAATTTTTGTGGCACGGTCTTACCTTGAGAAGCTGCCTTACAAGCACTGCCTTATAAAGTCTTTCAGATGTTTGCTCTTGAGTTTTCCTCTTAGTATTATCTTCTGCTCATGCCAGCTTGTAGTAGTATGTTGAAATCGTCTCATTAATCACCTGGAGAGTACCGGATGTCTGTGATAGGCATGTGCTTCTTGCTCAGGAGAAATAGGTTAAAGTAGTTGTCCACACCATACAAATAGAGCAATTCTAAAGAAAAGATTTAAACTGGGAAGCTAAAAATGCATAAGTTTCAATTAGACTGGGAAGTTCCCTGAACTCTGAGACAGACAGCCTTGGTTCAACCAGTGTGATCTCCGTGTTCCAAAGGTCTGGTTACTTCAAACAAGGTTTTCCTTCTTACTGCAAGATATACTAAGATACAGAATCTCATCTTTTGGCTTTGTCTTCTATAGGGGAAAAAAAAAAATAAAATCCAAACTCATTTCTCTTTGGATGTGGCTGGCTTCTCCTTCTATTTTACGGTCAAATCTCAGCATGTGGCCAACAGCAGACAGCGTTGTGCTCTGGGGCCATGTTCTAAGTCTAAAACCGGACTGCCTCGATTTTGGATGACTTGTTTGGATGCGTGACAATCTCATCGTATGGCATAAGCTCCCACTCATCATTTACAACCTGCTAGAGCCAAATTCACATCCAGTCCTAGTAACCCTAGACTGGAATATCCCTGTGTGCAAGTGAGCGCTTGTACCATGTGTGCCATAAGGCAATGGCTGTTATGTACAGAGCAATAGGGAGTCAGATTGAAAGGGATCTTGAGAGGTTGCCCCATGCTCATATTCTCCTCTGCAGCAGCTCAACTGGACATGAATTATTGACAGTAGACAGCCTAACCTTCCACAGTCAGCCACACCCACCACTGGTGATTGTTGCTGGTGTTGAACTTTCCGTTTCCTCCTATTCTAAGCTAAATGTCACAAGCATGAGTTTCTTCTGCCCGTCTGCAGTTGTACATAGGCACTCTTTCATAGAATTACAGAATCATTTAGGTTGGAAAAGACCTTTAAGATTGAGTCCAACTATAAACGAAACGCTGCCAAGTCCACCACTAAACCATGTTGTTAAGTGCCACATCTACAGGTCTTTTAAACACCTCCAGGGATGGTGACTCTACCACCTCCCTGGGCAGCCTGTTCCAGTGCATGATCACTCTTTGGGAGAGGGCAGGCAGTATCACTCATTTTGCAGTGCCTGTTTCTTTGCAGTGCCCCATTCTTTCATTCTACCTGAAACTGTGATCTATTGTAGAGATTTAGGTTGCTTTTTTTTTCTTTTTTTTCCTCCCCACTGCAGTGTGATGTCAGACTCACTAATTCAAGACTTCATTGCTGCACGGCTGGTTCTACCAAACAGGATCACGGTGCCCCTGAAAAAGAACGTGAACATTGCCCACTTGAGGTTCCCTATCCCACATGTGAGTGTGTGTGTGTGTTTGTTTTCCAGTGAGGGTTTTAATCTACCAGAGTGTGCGTTTGCCGCAATGTGGATGCATGCAAGCTTAGTGTCTTAAGTTCCTGCGTCAACTGTTTCAGCCTGGATTGTAGGTTTTCTGTAGGTAATATTTCAGAAATATATAGTTCATAATTTGGGGGAGGGGTGGGGCTGGGGAGTCCTACCCTCTATACATGGCATACAAAGTCTGTTTAGGCACTGAGCTCATTTATCAATTAGTCTCATTTGAGAAAACCACAGATCTTCAGTTAGAGAAGGTAAATACATGAGCAATGAGTATCAGGCTACATAATTTTTTTTCCTAATGCTGTGAAGGGGTGTAAATAGACAGCTCAGAGGGTCACATCTTTTTGTTACAGAAAAAAAATTCAGGGGAAAAAAACCCCAACAACAATCTCCTAAATGCTTGACGTACCCAGATCTTCAGTCTCTTTCATCCATCAAATACCTAATACACTTATTAATGAGGGTAAATATAAATGAATGACAAAAGGATGCTCCCTATTGCAAACTTGCATCACCAGACTGAAGTTGAATGGCCACTCTGCAAAAAAGTCAGAGCCTGCCAATGGGTGTTCAGTTTCCCCTCCAGTCAGTGGGAATTGATCTTTACACTTGATTTGATTGTGGCTGTAGTACTGTGTGCCTATGTACATTTCTAATTTGAAAATAAATTGAAGAATATTTCCTACCCAATTATCTAGATTGGATTGTGTATCTGTTTAAGGATTAGGTTTTTTTTTTTCACTCTAGGTAAATGGTGGAAAAAGTGTTTTAATACAGCTGTCACTGGAAATATACTGCATCAAATACATGTCTTTGCAGAGCTGTCATGTTGACTACCCTTGCTGCCTGAAATAACTAGTTTTAGGAGGCAGCATATTATAATTATCCAAAGACTGCATTTTCATGACCAATTTTGTGTCTTATTTTATTCAGGGAGTAATAAGGGTTCATCTGCTAGAAGCTGAAAACCTTGTCCAGAAAGACAGTTTCCTTGGTGCAATCAGGGGGAAGTCTGACCCGTATGCTCTTCTTCGCGTTGGCACGGTGCAGTATCGAAGCAAGACAGTTTCCCGAGATCTTAATCCCGTTTGGAATGAGACATTTGAGGTACTGAATCTTTTGATCTTTCCATCTGTAGGATGCACAGCCGTTTACGTCCCTGTGCTTGGAGGACCTTCTCTTAGCTGACTGCACTGGAGCAGGTGGACTTCCTTGTTACTTGATCGAGGCATTTCTGTCCCTTACACAAGTTCAAATTTACATTGCAAACTTAAAATGTTACTCAGGTTGATCTGATTTACATATGTGGGTTTTTGGAGGAGGTACAAAGCACTGCTTTAAATATCAATCAGTGCAGCAGTTTGTGCAGCTGTAGTCTACTCAAGCATTGATTCTTCTCTGCTTATTAGGGATACCCATTTGAGGGGTTTAACTTGTTGTTCAAAACCATGCAAACTGATTTTGAAATATTTTCACCTATAATCTGTTGTATTTGTTATGTGATTAGCCACAAAACAGCAGGGAATGTCCTTGATGTGTTACACAGCTCTGAAGTGTTATGTTCCTGTCCACAGCCTAAGCCTATATGAACCTATGTGAATGCTTCTTATTTTTAATCAATACCTCTTTCTCCTCCAGTTTGTTGTCCATGAAGTGCCTGGTCAGGACTTAGAAGTGGACTTGTACGATGAAGATCCAGATAAAGATGACTTTATGGGCAGGTAAATTAGCATGACCCTCGCTCAGGGTGCAGTAGCCTCTGCAATGGGATGCCCAGATTATTTATACCAGAAATTTAATATTGAAGGAAGCTATTCCCTTTATCCGGATATTGAAACCAAGTTATTAGTTCCTAGTGTAACTAACTTTGAACAAGGCAGAGAATGGTCCCAGAGTCCTGCAGGGAATCCTAGGCAGCGATTAGAAGTGATAGTTACTACACGACTTGAGATTTACTTCAAATTTATTTCAACTGTGGAAGTATTTTAATGGGGAGACTTCAGAAGTGTAAGTGTGTTCCAACACACACACAGGTAAGTTTTTACACAGGAGAAGTTGTTACTTGGATCAGATTTGAGCACGGGGTTTTTTTTTTTTTGGTGGTGGTTTCTTCTACCCCTAACAGCAGTATGCTGTGTGCCTAAATATACACTGAAATATTTGCTTTTTGTCTTTCAGTTTGCTTATAAGCCTAGTGGATGTAATGAATGACAGAGCTGTTGATGAGGTAAGGATCACAGCTTGTTGCTAAATGTGGATGGTGGTATATGCTTACATGTACTCATTTGCGCTCTCCCTCTGCTACTACATTGTATCTGTGTGCTTAAAGATTCCTTGAACACTTGCACTGTGGTGTTTTCACCAAAAGAAGATACCTTCACTCAAAAAAGTAGCCATTACAATAATTTTTACAATCAAGCTGGCAACCTCAGACAGCCCTGAGGTTACGCTGAGCCAAGAGTGGGGTGTCTTGTGTTGATATCTCATGTCCTGTATGTACCAGATGTTTTGTACAAGGCTACAGATAAAGCTTGGTGAAGCAGTCTGATTGCTGAGGGAAGAAATTATCCAATCTTATTGTGGTTCATCCTGCAACCCAGCACTCTGCAGACAATGGCAGAGTGTCTATCTTGGACTGCTCCTATGGAAATAGCCATATGCTTTGCATGTATATGGGAATATTTTTGTTTTTTCTAGCTTGTGTTTCTAAACAGATGGACATGCTACAATCTAAACATCAAAAATGCAAGCTAAGGCACTCAAAGTATGATTCATATTGTCTATTGTGCATAAGACTTAGAGACTGCAACATATATATAAAAATTATTCTGCCTCACTGTTCTCAAGTTGCTTTCTGTTGTCTCCTTTTAGTGGTTTCCCTTAAGTAAGACAACAAGCGGGCACTTGCATTTAAAACTGGAGTGGCTTTCACTAGTAAATGACCAAGAAAAGCTATTTGAGGTGAGTGTATTTGCTTAAAGGATTCAGATACTCTGATCCCTGTCCAGTAATCAACAAAGAAGTGTGTAAAATTAGGAACCCTAGGCAAACTCATGGTGTTTATTTTTATCTGATGAAGTTTTGATGTAACTTCCAACCCTGCCTGTCCTGAAGAGGAAGGGTGTTTGTTTGCCTCAGGTCCCTTGGTAATTCGGGAGTAACTCAAATCTGGCAGCTCTTTTTGCTTGAATTAGCAAAAAGAGCTTTGTTTGACTCACTGCAAAGTGGCCTCTCACCATTCCCTCCTTTGATAATTTTTCCCTTCCCTCTTCATCTAGGATCTGTGTAGGACTGCTGTCTATAACCTGTACTAGTCATAGACAAATGCCCAGTGCTGGTGCTTGGTAGGGCCACGGTTCCACGTGGTGTCTTACTTGTTCAGCAGAATTGCTTGGATAAAGCCCACCTCCCAGGGAGGCTGTTTCTTTGTCATCAAGCAAAAGCATTTGAGATCCACTGAAGTGAATAACATTTGTTTCCAGGCTTTGTTCTGCTGACGCTGGATTACTGATGTTGATGTGTGTGGTTGAGCGTGTTTTTGGGTGTCTTGCTACACTGGGGAGTCCAACCAGTTCAGCCCTAGACAGACTGAAAAGCATTAAAGCCAGTGAATTGAGAAGATGTACGCATCTTCTTACTGGTCTACTGAAAACTGGCATGTTGTACTGGCTTGTGCTCCTCTAAATTGCAAGTTTTAGGAGAAAGGTGAAGAGCTGCTTAGCTTTCA
The DNA here is from genome assembly GCA_009806455.1 of Tetrax tetrax. Classification (NCBI taxonomy): domain Eukaryota; kingdom Metazoa; phylum Chordata; class Aves; order Otidiformes; family Otididae; genus Tetrax; species Tetrax tetrax. The sequence continues at coordinate 534,770 of WHYT01017462.1, read as the reverse complement.
GAAACTGTCCTTTGAATTTGTGTTGTGCCTTACGTTGTCCTTGATGGGTGATTGTGCCTACCTTGTGTTTTGTTTTATCTTTCCTGACCTCTGCAGGATAAGAAGGGTCTGTCTACAGCTATTCTGATAGTCTACTTGGACAGCGCCTTCAACCTTCCAGTAAGTGCAAACCACATGCAGGCAGCCTTCACTCCTAACCTTTTTTTAAAGCCCACAAATTAATTGTTTTTACTCTTTTACAAATTCAGAAAAACCACTTTGAGTATTCAAATGGTGAATGTGGAGCAAAGAAGATCAAAAATAACAAGTACCTCAAGGTAAAAATTTATGTTCTCCTCCCATGCTTGCAAAACAACATTCTGGATTATGCAGTATCATAGCAACTGGAACTAGCTATGCTTAGAAAGAAATAATCTCTCCACTGTCAGAATCTCAGTGACCAGGGGTTCACAATAGTGATGGAAAGCCCATCCTCACTCCAGTGAAAGTCTAGGAGGTCCAAGGAGGGATGCAGTACAGAAATATTTGATTGTGTGTGGACTTGTCTTTATTTTTATTTTATACTTTGGACGGAGAGCTTCCAGACATCAAGCCAAGTCATATCATCCTTTCTGCTGCTGCAGGGGTTCTTTCCATGCTGAACTGTTCCAGCTTGTCCTCCCACGTTGGGATGGGAGGAATATGTTTGTTTGTGGTAACCTTCCAGTCCACTGGAGACCTGGCCACCAGGTTCCTTACCCCTCAGTTTTAGAGGGATTCAGAAGCCACTTTGTCATTCATGCCTCCTCTCTTTGCTTCTGTTTACTTTTCCCCCCAAATACTGCATTTTGCTACTGTAATGTAAATGGTGGGTATAGGGAAGAATGTCATCCTTCTCTTTTTTTTTTTTTTTTTTTTTTTTTTTTTTAAAAAAACTACATGCAACC
>WHYT01017462.1:499057-521395 GCA_009806455.1 Tetrax tetrax | reverse complement strand
AGAATGTCATCCTTCTTTTTTTTTTTTTTTTTTTTTTTTTTTTTCTTAAACAAGCTACATGCAACCACAGCTCTGAGAAATGAATAAAGCTTCCAATTCTCTCTGAGTAGCTCCCCTCCTAAATGCAATCTTTACAATTTAGATGGATTACCAGCACTGTGATACACATCACATTCAATAATCCTTACTTCTGGACTTCGTTGTATCCACTTTGTATGCAATGTTGTGCCAAGACCAGATCCTTAGCCTTAACTTGTTGTAGAGTTAGTGCAGAGAAGCACAGTACAAGAGGTTCAGTATTATTGCTTCTGGAAAGGAGTTGTTACTTGATGCTGAAGAGTCACTTCTAGCTGCTTTACAGCAAGTCCTGAGCCTTGGAAACCAATTTGGTGAGTCCTGTTTCATTCAGGAATGATGAAGACTTCCAACTTCCCACTGAGCCTTCAACTCTTTTCTCTGTTTCCTTCCAGCTTCTGGCAAATTTTTAGCAGCTCACCTATTGAATACATAAAACATTGGCTTAAATGTGTACTCTTAATGGTAGAGGGTAAGACTGTGCTGTGTTATGGCTGTAGACTTCCTTGAGTACTGCACTCTTCAGATGCCCCACATCTGAAAACTGTTGTCAGTTTTCCAGCAATTTATTTCAAGTAAGAGTAGTGTTTGATATTTCTTCCAGTAAACTGTAAATGTCTCCTCTTCTTTCTTTCCTTCCTTTTTTTCCTTGTATTAAATGACAGAAGATGGAACGAGAACCTTCCTCCTTCGTCCTGCTCACAGTAGGAAACAAGACTCAGAAAAGCAAGGTGAGGCTGTTTGACTCTTCTGCTTTCCTTAAATGCTTTATATTTTATTGGTGACTATCCCCAAGTAGCCCCTAGGAAGGGTAGGACTAGTGAAGCTGGTGTGAAGAGCTGTAGTTATGGTGATAGCTGCAGAAACCGGGAGGATCAAACAGCAGTGGAAGCACTGCATCACTGAATTGTGCTTGATTAGTGGGTGTCTGCTTGGCTGCTGTACAGATGTGTGGCGTTGCGCTCATGGCCACGAGGTTGTGTTGGTCAAGATACTCTAGTTCTACAAGGGTTTAAGAGGAAAAAAATGGTAGATCTCCAATCTGGCTCGTACATTCCCAGGACACAGTGTCATTTGTATCAAACTGGCATTTGTTCCCTCATCAGGGCCTCCTGGCTCTTGTGTTTCACAGTTGTACTGGATTTTTTTTTATTTTTTTAATTTTTTTTTTAACCTGGACAAGATGTATCTGGATCTCCTCCCACTTCATTTTCAGTTCCTTTTTTCATTATTTAATATTTACTTTTGCATGAAGAGTATGAGCAGCAGCTGAGATCTGCCCTCCCGGTAGCTGCTGTGTTTATTGCCCCGCAGCTGGATGTGGATGAGGGCAGCCCTATGTTCTTTTGGACACGCAACAAATAGGAATGAGCATACAGGACTGGCACTTATTTTCCTTTTTTTCTTCCACCTGCTCCATCCAGAAATTGGGTTCTGCTTGTATTTTTGCCTTTTTTGGCTTTTCCTTTTCCCCACCGCATTGCCTGCCTTTCCCAAGCTAGGTCATACTTCCAGCTTTCCCCTTGCTGCCAGCACTCCTGGCCTGGCAGAAGCAGCTGGATTATGGAGCAGCCTCAACCCACAGCCCGTGGGTGCTTTCCATGCTCTTTCATCCTTGAAGTGGATGGCAGTGAAGCTGTGCCCTCCTAATTTTCACACGAGCTCTACACCCCTTAAACTGCCCCTCAAGCTTTCCTGCCCTTCCCTGCCAGCTCGCTGCAGCTTTGGGAGCTGGCTCCGGGTGCCTGCAGGCTGGAAGCAGCACTCTGGCTCTCCCTGGGTGGAGAGGTGGGAGGAAGGGATCACTGCCTTGCTGCAGGTGAAGCAAGCTGCTGGTCCAGGCAGCACTGGCTGGGACCAACTGCAGCTCACCAGACTTGTTCTTCTGCATTTACACGCCCCACAGAATTTGTTCTGGTTTTGCCAGTGACTTTGCTTCTGCATGCTGCTGACCTGGAAATTTCTCTCTCTCCATACAGCTGGGGTGTAGCATCACCAAATAGCACAAGAGGGTCGCTGTGACACTGTCTGGAGATCAGTGCCATGGTATTCTTGGCCGCTTACAGAATAAGCTAACATATATGCCACCATCTTCTTGTTGCAGACCTGCAATTTCAGCAAAGATCCCACGTGGGGCCAAGCTTTCACTTTCTTTGTCCACAGTGCTCATTCCCAGTCACTCCATGTTGAGGTGAGAGAAAAGCCTTTCCTTTGAAGACTGACTGCACATCCGTAGGAGGAAACCTTTTTTTATGGTGGATGTGATCTCAGTGCTGGTTGTTTCTGTGTGCTTGTACTGGGGTCCTCCTACTTAAAAGGTGGAAGAAGCACCTGTTGTTGCGCAGGTGATTCTCTGTTAGGTGATGCTGGTATCTACCTCTGCTCTAGGATCGTGTAATGCATAACGTCTTAGTTTGAAACATGGGACGTTTCTGGCTGCAAAGTGCAAAGGAGGTTTTATACAGGTCTGTGCACAGTAAAGCCATGAATATTTTGCTGTCAGAAATCGCAGCCTTCATAATTCTCAGCCGGAGTTCTATGTCTTCCCCTTGGTATTTTGGCTCGTTAAAAATCCTGTATCTCACTATTACACGTTGCAGTCACAGCTGGTTCTGTGGCTGTTCACTCAGCTACAGAAGTGGATTTGAACTTAGAAGATGTACTGAGGTTATATAGGCTAAACAACCCATTACCTAAAAATATTGTAAAGGTTTAGACCAGTTGTTATCCCATCTGCTTGGGATACTTTCCCCAGAGCCGGTAAAGAAAGTAAGTAAATCGCAGGGAGCAGTTTTTCTGCGAAGGCTGTTCCTTCTCTGCGTAGTTAGAGATGGGGTATTTACTCCAAACATACTAATTCGTTACACTCCTGAAATGTTAGCGTCACCCGTTTGGAAGTAACCATACTTGATAGTATGTCCTGAAGTAAATAAGCTAATTTTGAATTCTATCTGAAATAGCTTCTTGCTTTGCTGTTCCCAGTGATATGCTTTCCAGTTTGCCATCTAATAAAAACTTTTTTTTTTCTCCCTTCCCACTCCTAGATAAAAGACAAGGATCGGGATAGTGCCCTGGGAACTTCAGTGGTATGTCTCTCTCACTTACTTAAGGACCCGAACATGACTCTGGATCAGAGATTTCAGCTGGATCATTCCAGTTCAGACAGCTTCATTAAGATGAAACTTGTGTTGCGGGTAAGTTGTTCTTTGCCGTATTCCCCCAGCTTCCCCAGCAGAAGCATCCAATTCTAACCGGACAAAAGAGATTAAAGGTGGGTGTGGAGAAATGCAGCTTTGCTTCACAGCTGAGTAGAAAGTAGAAGTGTGGCCAGGCCCTTAAGTGCAATTAAGAGTGCATGGTGGAGCTGAGAGGTATCTCTGAGGCTTCCTAAAACTTGGTGCAGTGCCGTTGCTGCAAATCTTCTCATGACAGTAAAGAGTTGGATCTAAGCTGGGGAAATCAAAGCTGCTAAAAAGTCAGAGATACTGGTCTTAGGAATTGTTTTCTCATTGTTCTCTGGATCAGTGTTTAGATGCTATTAAAAACGTAACACAGTAGGACAGGGGAAGAGAACATCACAGCTAATCCCATAGGCCTCGTTCATATCTAATGGCAGATTGCTGCTGTTACAGTTTTGTTGTGAAATTTCATCCTAGGTGGTAATGCTGGCATTAACCCCTCTGCTTTGGGAGCAGCACTCGTTTATTTCTCTTGTGATTTTTAGGCCTTGAATGTTGAAGAACCTGACCCACAAAGAGTGAAGGCTGGTGTCAATGCCTCGAAGCAAGGTCCTGCGCGTGTCACGGAGAAGGGTGGAAACCAGCAAAAGTTTGTCTCTCCACCAAAACCAGAAGTCTCAAAAATCCCTCCTGTGAGCAGAGACTCTGCAGCGCTGGAATCCCTGCTGAAAAAGGACAGCAGAGAAGACCTGGACACAAATGAGAATTCAGCAGCACCTGTACCAAGTGAAACTGTTGCTGGCCTTAATGAGGCAGAGTGTCAGCAAAATCCAGAGCATCACCCATCATCAGCATTGCATACCAGAGCAGCAGCAGCGCCCACGTTGCCAGTCGTACAGGAACTGAGGCTTGCACCCAGTGTTGTTTCGCTGGGTTCTCTGCCTTCTTCTTGCTTTGAATTTAGCAGCAGCAGCAATCTGGACCTTCATAAGTAGGTGTTCTTCCAGCTGAATTGTTCTTCTCTTGGGAAGGGTTAGGTTTTATGGATCACTGTTGCATACAGTTGAATTCAAGACTTTTAAGTCATTTGGAGTCTTTGATCTCAAATCACGTTACAAAGAATTGACCTAAGTATTCCAGTCAGCAGCAAAGTAAATTATGGGGTCACTATGAGATCAGGTGTAAAGTGAAGGCATTTCTTTCTCTGGCTCTGCTAATAGGTGCTGCGTGTGTGGGCTTTATATTGTTTAAGAGCCTCTCACACAGAATATCCTGGGCACTCATGATTTTAGCAAAAGGGTATTGGAAGTCTGAATATCCCACTTCTGTAAAAACAGAAACTCTTGATAAGCCTATCTGGCTGCTTAAAATTTTGGATGCTGTGTTTTATCCAAGAAATTTTAACTCTCATAATGCTGTGAACAAAGGCTTTGTGGATAGTTGTGTTTGCGTGTGTGTCCTTCCCACAGCGCTAAGTGTGAGGCTGCAGGTAGTCTGCTCTGTCAAGGAGGAGAGAGTGGATCTGTCTCCTGGGGCACAGAACAGAGCTAGGAGAATCCTTGGTGAACTGAAGTAGCAAAGACAGATCAACTCAATTAAGAGAGCACCAGAGCTGTTATCAATCTGAACATCCAACCCAGCTCCAGCTGTTCAATCCAGCACTTCTGGACTGGCAAATTCTCTAACTCTGGACATTCAGAAACCATTGTAAAGCTATTTTAAAGCAATGTTTTGGATTTAAAACCACTTTAATAACAGGCAAAATTATATAAAAGGTCTCATTTTGCACATACAGACATCCTTGAAGGAGCTGTGTAACACGCTAACCTGTGCTTTGCTGCAGTTAGGTGCTTTTTTTGACCATTTATGCTGGGGGACTGAAATTGAGTACCTGTACAGAAGGCTGGCTGGCCTGAGCCTCTGTGGTCCAGCTGCTTTCTAGACAGCAAACCTTAGGATGTCAGAAAGAACAATAGTGCCCTGAAAGATGGTTTTGGTTGAAAATGCATCAACAACTTCTGGAGCTCGTGTCCCGTTTCTTGCTGCCAGGTCTTTGCATGTGCTCTGTTAAATAGCTGTATTTAAAAGCTTTGCGCAACTGTCTTACAGTGGGACTGAAATGCCTCTGGGAGAGATTCAGCTCACGGTGCGGTACGCTTCAGTACGGCAGAGTCTCGTCGTGCTGGTGAATGGCTGCAGGTAACGCTGACAATTGCTTGTGTGTATCTGTAAAGAAAGGGGGAAAAGCTCTCTGAGCTTGTGTTGGACATTCAGCAGAGCCGCAGCAGAGCCACGTGCAGCGTAAGCTGCCCAGCCAAGGCACCTTAGCGTTAGCTGACTTCGATCTGCGTGGCCTGACTGAGCGCAGGCAGGTGGAAACTACCAGCTTTAGTCAGTGCCAGTAGCAGGTCTGTGAGAGTGACCAGTGAGTAGAGCTCTCTGCAGTAGAGATACTTTCACTTTCATCCGTCAAAACTTCCCCTGAACAGCATTGGCAACTGATGCGTGTCTTGGGATGCCACGATAGGCATCACAACGAGAATTGACACCTATGACCGAATTTGTAGATGTTAATTTGGGAATTTCAATAAGTGGCCACGCACTCTGTAGTGAAAATTTTAACTTCACATCCTTAAAGGTTTATTTGCTTATGTCACAGTTCCCAGGATAAAAGCTTTTGGCCCATGAGCTCGTGAAGGGTGGGTCTGATTCTGAGAGGCAATGGGAGAAGCTGCCTTGCTTGTCAACGCTGTGTTTCTTTTAACAGAAACTTAGTGCCCCCTTCCAACCGTGGAGTAGATCCCTATGTTCGTATATACCTGCTTCCAGATAGAAGATGGTCAAGCAGGAAGAAAACTTCTGTGAAGAAAAAAACTCTGAACCCCCAATACGATGAGAAGTAAGAAAATGCTAGTTATGATTTGCTGCTGAAATGGTTATGCTCTCTGTGTAATGAAAGGGCTTACATAAGGTACGCTCCTGTTGTGCCTAAGGATTGTCTCGTGTGAATGTTTGCAGGTCTTCTGAAAAAAAAGTGGCACTTTAACTATGACTTGCAAATACCTAGGGCTGGGTTTGCTCTGCGATGGTGGTGCTGGTCCCCCTGTAGGAAAGCACACCTTCTTCCCACTGCTTCCCTCATCCTAGCCGGCGCAGGCTGCACTTGCTTCTTTGCACACAGCCATTCCCCTACCGACGCTTAACTCCCTGTCGCTGCAGAGGCAATCTTCCCATTTGGGCACCTCACAAAGCCTCCTTCTCTGTTCATACTTCTTTGCCTGATTCTGACATCTTTCCAAAAGTCAAAGGCAGAAATACAAAGACTGGATCATTCTTTGGACAGATGGATGGATGTTGTGATCAAAACCTGGTGGGAGCGAGGTAAAATGCTCCCACCTCTTTGCTGACAGTGTCCTGTCCGTAGCTGCGACACTGAAGTGTGACATGTTTTGTATAAAACCAGACAGTTATGCTTAGAAGCAGAGTTCTTTTGAGGGGTGGTTTTAATCCCATGTTTAGAGGAAGGTACACATATGTGAAAATAAGTGAATATTGGGTGATCCTGGGTAGTTTAGGTTTTTTCCAATGTTGGGTCCTTTCTGTCAGCACAGGTCAGAAATTGAGAAAAGACTTGAAAAATATTTCATCTTAACCCTCAAAACACTAGAGTTGTGGATGTTGCTTCTGCCTAGTCTCATGTACTCCACTGATTTGGTGCCAGCAGAGCTGTTATGAGCAGCATCTCTTTTTCCTCATCCTCAGTACTGAGGTGTCCTGTACATCCTCAATTAAGTACAACAGGCTGAGCAAGACTTAGCTCCAAAACACCTTACCTGTTTTACAACTCTGACTTGAGGAAGAGCTATTCAGGGGGCCAGAACTTAAAGGATTTAGCGTGGACAAAATTCACTTGACATTAGATGATGTATGCCAGAGGCATGAGTCAGAGCCATTAAAAATTTAATTGCCACGGGTTTCAACCTTTGTCTTCCCTTAATGTGGTATAAGCCTACTTTGTAAACTTGGGGGGTTGGCTCAGCTATTTCCTCTGAGTAATAAAGGTTGCATGGAAAACATGCTGATCTTCCATGAGGGGGGAAAATGATGGTAATAACATTTCATCATGGATGCATGTTTTCTTCTTTCCCCCTGCACACTGAACAGTCTGAACAACAGTGTCGTCGTCTTTCACGAGCCCTGGAAGAGATTTCTTACAATGCGAGTAAAGTCTAACTACAGAATTGCCTTTTTTGTGTTTTCCTTCTCTATTGAAGTTCTAGCTACTGATGCTGTATCCTGTCCCTGTGTTCTGGCCATGGATGCTTATAGGATTTTAATTTTTGACTTAAGCCTCTCCTTTCAAAACTTTACTTTTAGGTTTGAATTTTTTGAATCTTTGGAAGATGTCAAGAAAAGGACACTGGACATTGCGGTGAAAAACAGCAGGCCATTCATTTCCCAGGAAAGGAAGGAGCTGGGGAAGGTAAGTTTAAAGAAGCTACGCTCCTGATTTAGTAGAACTGAACAGTGTGAGCGATTCTTGTAATCCTGAAACGCTATTCTAGTAACTGAGTCTCAGTAATAGGACTGGCAATCTGGAAACAACTTTTCCTGCCAGATTTTCACCTGAAATCACGCTGTATCCATGTGGAAGCTTGTGTGGTATCATGTGACGCATGTGCCGTGCTGCTCCATTTCGAAAGGGTGCTCCTGAATTAAGAACATGGTTCCTGGGATCCGCTGCCCCTTTGGGGAATGGCTCCAATGACACAAACACCAAGCTGAGAAGGATGTGTGATTAAAACTCAGAATTTGCCAACGGTGCTTTAAGCTTTCTGTGAACAACTTTGATGCTGTGAAAAGCAAACTGCATCACTTCTTCAGTGATAGATAAATTTCCAAGTAATGCTACTAAGAACCTGAGCTGCAGGGCTGAGGCTGGCTCACCCCTGCGTCCTGGGAACCTTTTCCCCAGAGCCAGGCTGCAGCCCTAGAACTTGGAAGTGGGAGGACCTGGGAGGAGTGCTAGCTTAGCTAATCAATTTATACGCTGAATAATGTACAAAGAAATAAAATTTGCTTTGTAAAGGTGCGGATTGACTTGTCACAGGAGGATTTAATCAAAGGTTTTGCACAGTGGTAAGTTTTCTTCTCCATAATTTCAAACCCCGCTGCTTGCTTTGCTGCCAGTTTGCGTGACTGCTCTCGAAATGCTGGTAAATGGGCTGCGCATCTTGTGAGCAAGAAGAATATTTGACCTGCAAACGCAGGACTAACTTGAACTAATCTGGTAGTTTTATCATCTAAGCTGTGTGTTAATCCAGTTGCTAGTGCAATACCTGTGAAACAGTTTTAATAAGAGGCCTTTATGTCAATTACAGTCTTCAGCGTATTTTAAGTTACCATAAAAGCCACTGGGACACATTAGTAAAAGAATTGTTTATTAAAGTAACCTTGCAACAAATTTTAACTTGGATAAAGATCTTAACTAAATTAATGCTCTGATCAGCAATATATATATATATGATAAAACTTTAATTACAAAGTGTTTATAGAAACTATTATAATAAGCCACTTAGTTTTGCTTGTATGTTCATTGTGGTTCAGACTTACACCTTAAGCATTGATTTGAGGCAAAGATAAAGAACCAGGGTTGGTTTTTTTTCTTTCCTTCTACGTCTGTAGTTAATGGCAGTAGTTCTTCCTTCTTTCTCCTTCAATGGAGCCCCAGGAATGAAGTGTGGGTAGTCCCGGAGCTTGCCCATCCACGCGGGCAGTGAGCCAGTACTGGTCAGCAGGATAGGAAAACTGGGTTCCCCTGGCCCAGCTTGCATCAGTGTCCCATGTCACGATGGGGCAGTTATGGGAGTAGGAGAAACAGGACACGTCCAAAGTTCCTGGTAAAGGGCTGAAGTCTGAGCCATCTCTGCAGCCCCCTTTGCCATGCTGCCTGTAAAGCGCAAGCAACAAAGCTGCCCGAGTTTTCTGTTGTGCCAGTTAAAACTTTAAAGATTTAAAGTCTTAAACTGCTGTCATTACTTACTGTGTCTGTCTTGCAGGTATGAGCTGACAAGGAGTAGACGCAAGAAATACTGATTTCTTCTCATGTACATAAGTTACTAATTTTTGAACTTCGTATGAATGTACATATCCCGTTTGTAATTAATGTGTTTTGAACAGTCACTGCGAATTTGAAGTAGTCTCCAGTTCAGGACATGTAAATTTAATGATCCTACTCCGAGACTAGCTCCCACTAAGTGAAAAAAAAAAAAAAACCACACAAAAAACCCAACTCCACATTGGGAATAATTTGTCTCAAAATAACAAGTGCTTTATTTTTGCTGTTTCTGGCATATCTCCCCCAAAGAACCCTTAACAGGGAATACTCTTCTTAGGGAAGTGTTGCACCTGGAGATAATTTAGACTGTCAGCTGAGTGTCATTACTGTGCTTGGCAGTCTCCTTTCCCCAGGATCCTATTCATGTTGTTTTAACATGAAAGCTTTGTACTTTTAAAATAATAATTTTTTAAACAGCATTCTTCAGTTGTAGGGCTATAGCACCTGTTGAAAGAAACTGTTTAAGACTAATAGCAGTTGGTTTTTGAGAAACTAAGAAATTGGTATTCCACTGTTTGAAAGTATGATAGCAGACTGTGGCTGCAGGTATGTATATAATGAGCTTCCAAAAGCAGGGACACTAGTTTACCAAGGTGTCATTAAGGTTTTTCGTTTGTGATGCCTTAACATGTATTGTTCTTCGTTATGGTACATTTCGAAATCTTGTAAACCTTGACAGTAAAGCCTTCTGCCTGAGGAACAGCAGTTTTGTAAACTAAGCTTTATTAATATTCCAGCAAAATATATCAAAATATTTTTTGAAGTTTGGTGTACTTGCTTCTGTACAATAAACTTATACCTGTCTTGCAGAAGAAACTTGATCTATGCCTTTTTAAAACTGACTTCTGAAATATGACCATGGCAACTTCAAATTGTGCTAGGCAGAAACCTATAAATTACCACCTGCAGCCAGTTTGAAATATTTTTGGCTTAGATTACATTAATCTAGTCTGTCTCAGCCCAAAACCTGAAAGAATACTCACTGAATAACAACTTGCTTGCATCCCAAACTTATCTGAAGATGTAAACAGCCTTTTAAAATATGATCTTCAGAAAACCAAGATAGGCAAAGGAAGAAGAGTTATGGCTAAGGCAGTTAGAGCACTTTTATCTCATAGCGTGTCAGCTACATTCCAAATGCTTAGAGGTTACAGTACATCTGGCGTTGTGCTGGGTTCAGTTTCCTAGACTGACCCAGAGTGTATTGGTTCTCTCTCTGGGATGGAGTAACCAGTTGATAGCAGTTATAGTAAGTTTTTCTTAAATTGACCATGAAACAAGAATTAATTAAAATGAAAAAATGCAGTAGCTTTTATTTATGTCAAAAAATATCAAACTGTTAATGGGGGTAACAGAGGTTTGAGGTAGCTGTAATGTCACATTCATATGTAAGATAAATCTTGCTGGAGAAGACCAGAGTAACTCTTAACTAGCTACCAATTTCAAATTTTGCACAGTAGGTAAAATATCGTCCGGGTTAGTGATTTCTGAAACAGAATGAAAAGCAAAATGGTAAGGAGCATGTACCTAGAACAGCTTCAAGTTCAGCCAATGTTCTAACTTAAGCGTTAGAAATACAGCTAGTGAATAAAATAAACTCCTCACACCTTTTAATGCTTTTGGAAAAATCTTAATTTAGCTTATCTTTTACGTAATATGATTGAATATGTGTAACTTCATTTTCAATGAAAAAAAAAAAAGTATTTTAGTCATTTCCTGAGGAAAGAGGGAAAGAAGAGGAGAGTGAGGCAAAAGTTAGCATCTTGCCTCACATCCTCCCTGTGGTTTAAGACACTAGGAGGAAACAAAACACATTAAGTATTTAAAGTTTTAGGAAGAAGCTTTGGCATGAAGATAACTACAAATGTTGCAAATATTACTCACCTAGAAGACAGAGCAAGTCTTGAATGAGAGCTTGAAATGGTGGAAAGAAGCACTCGTGTTCTTCTAGCTTATTGATTATACTGAAATGTGCAAGTGAGACTGTCAGATGAAAGGTCCAAGGCCATTTTAAGTTCATCTCCTTGGCTGCTTTGCAGCACTAGGACTTTCTGAAAACACAGCTACTTAGTACTATATGAAACCAGCTACACCAAAAATGTGCAGCCAACAAGTGTTAGCTGTCAAAAGAGGATCTCTAATTTCACTGTTTATGCCTTATATCCATCCTTCCTTTCCTCCTTACATGGCACCAGGTAATTTTTGGACTGGAACAGTAGTCTGTATATGCTAAATATACAGCCTGGAGGTGGCTGATATAACTACTTCAGAGGTGGAGCAGGGAATATTTTAGAAGCAGTTATTCTCTAGTTAAAACAGTGAGGAGTGCAGAAAGGTTGAGGGAGCTGGTATTGTTAACTCTGCATGTGTCAGACTTGCTACCTGCTGCAATTAATTTTTAAAAAGTTTGCAGTGCACATGCCAAATGCCAGCTCTTACAGTCTGCTACCAAGTATATGTATGTTCTCACGTGTTGAAGATAGAACAAGATTTGTCCAGTTCCCAAAATATTTCTAGGCAGCTTGAGGTATATGTTCTCTTAGCAACTGCTACTCTTCACTGTTACAGTTGAAACCTTGCAACACTTTCTCCTCCCCACCCACATGTAGTATTTGCTTTGTCTCCTTATGAAACACTCATCCTTAATAAGCTTATTTGATCACCTTATCCATGCAAACCAACAAGATGTTTTGGAACCTTCTGGCCTTAATTTTTCTCTTTGCCAGCTTTGAAAGCATTGAAGATTAGTTTCATGTAACATAGTAGTAACTCCTTTACTGTCACAGCTCGCTGACTTTGTAACAAATTATTAAAGATTCTTTCAGTATCAGTTTTAGCCAGTTCTTTCAATCACTAAATTTAATGTTTGAAGAATGGTCACCAGTGGAACAGCCCCACGTACCTGTGGATGTCTTGGGTCCCCAGAAGCTGCTGTACCTGCTCAGTCACATTCTCATTAATTATGTCACACAGTTTCCCAACAGTATCCACTACCACAGTGGGTGGAGCTGAACTGTCTGTGGAAAAACAAACACGTCATGTTTCCTATAAAGTAATAACAGGAAAGTATTTTAGGCACAATTCAGTTCTTGCAGGTGCCCAGATTTTATTCAGTTTTCCCAGATCTAGGTATACAGGTTCCATTGTTCACAGAAAATTAACTAATGTGAGCTAGGAATGGTGAATCTCTCACTAGTCCTTTAGTGGCTAAAGAACTTGTCAGAGCAGCGTATTTTCACAGCAGAGATGTTAAAGTGCACTCTACAATGTCAGTGGAAATAAGCCAACTGAAATTATATATAGAGAGAGGGTTATTCTTTATGTCCCTGTAACGCAGCACAGGACTGCATAGAGACTAAGCCAACAAGGAATCTGCTCAGTAAATACTTCGTCGACAGCCAGAACTTGTTTTGGTATTGGGTTTTACCTGCTTTGATTGCTGTGACTGAAGGTAAGAGGCTCCTTGTCCTTCTCTTCCTCAGTTTCAGAAGAACTAGGCTTGGAGAAGGCATCCTCTGAGCTCCATTGGTTTGCCATTATTAAGGAGACATGAGGCTTCCTTATCTCCCGTGCTGGCTGCAGCAGGTACACTGCTTCCATCCTCAAACAGGGCTCAGAAGACCTTAGTAGTCTAGGGGCTTTGCTCTTGGGCTCTACACCCTACAGCACAGCCAAACCTTTAAAGCCAAGAGCAGCAGCAGCTGCTGTTCTCCAGAAGTACAAACCAGAAGAGAACAGGTACTGGAAAGTAATCTGAGTACTGGCACTTTATTGTTGATGTTCAACAACTTTTTTTTAAGTTTAGCAGCACAAGACAGATGTTTCTGAGTACTGGACGTAATTACATTTGAATGAATTACTGACTAGAAGTCTACAGCTAAGGTTGAGTTATTTTTTCTTAAACTTATTCCCTTTCAAGTAGAGAATGAAAGATGGTCAAGAAGAATTTTATGAAGCCAGCTCACAGGAAACAAAGCTTTGTGAAAAACAACAACAACAACAAAATTAAATTTAATCTGCTATTCCTTTCTTCTGTCTCCCTGGTATTCCTCATCAGCTGCTAAAGGCTTACAAATAATGGGGTTTTGCTATTTAAACTCCCATTGACAGCAACCTCTTTTTATCTTCCCAGGGAAGAATATACCTACTTTACTCATTTCTCAGCAGTTTGACATATTTTCTGTGGAGAGAGCAGCCTTTCACTTTTCTTCTTCTTCCTTTGGAAACAGTCTGAACAGATGGTAGGTGGTAAGTCCTTACCTAGTTCCAGCAGCTCATGAAGATTTCTCATAGCGTTGGTCATTTCCCCAAGCTTTGTGTAAACCTCATTCATTCGTGGATAAACGCCATTCAGAGAATTCACGTCAAACAGCTTCTGGAAGTGAGAGACGATTGCAGAGAGGGTTGGCAAGGACGGCGTCTGGCTGTTCTGTAGCAAGCAGAAGGAATAACTCCTCAATGTTATTGCTAAACAAAGCAAGGATTCTTTTAAACCATGAAACATTCTTAAAATTAATCTATGAAGAAAAAACAAGTGTAATTTTCTTTATTAAATCACGGCATTTCAAATGTTGTTAAAGCTGAAGACATATTTTAAAGAGAGTTTTCAGATACAAATATCCAACAAACCAAAAATACTCTTTTGAAAGCTTTCCTCTCTGTTGCTTTGTAAGTAAAGTATGTTTCCGTATTCGCAATGCTGACTGAGAAACAGACAGAACTACGTTGCCCCAAGACTACGGGGCAATGCAAATTCATCGCTGGTCAAATGACTTTGACTCATGCAGTTTTCCCCAAGGTGAATTTATCCATTATGTTAAAATAGTCTTTGACTATTGAAAATATTCAAATGGCTATTTCTTAAACCCCGCAAGGCTTTCAAATGTGCAAATCTAATCACCGTGTGAAGAATGCATTTAAGGATTCCACAGTAACTTCTGATTATAACCCCACGGTAAGAGTTACCTTTTCCTTATTTTCTATTTCTTCCAAAATCGCATCTACTATGAACTGGAGGTCTTCAACTCGTACGGATTCTCTGTTATCCTGTGGATCTGCAGTGTGCCAGGGCACCAATTCCAGAGACAGTTTTCTCAAGGACCTATGCAAATCCTTTTAAAAGAAGGGAGGGGACACAACTTATTTTAGTAACTGCTTAAAGTTGTTTTTAATACAGAAATGGGCAGATTTTCTGTTTCTCATATGCAAAAACATTGCAGTACTGGAGACAGTAAGGCTTTAGTTTTCATGGAATTTAAGCACTTTATCTTGCTTACATTCTTTTATTTAAAAAGAACACTGATAGGCTAAAAATTGAAGTACATATAGTTTCAGTGAAGTAAAGTACTTCATATATTATAGTTTCAGTGAAGTAAGAAATGTTGGTCACAGAGTTTTGTTTTAAAACAAAATTTCTTCATTTGTATTTAGATCAAAAAGCTACTGTTCTGGCAAGACAAAAGGAAGAAAGAGAATGCATCATCATTAATGTCTGAAGGACATAGGACTACAAAGCTTAAGTGTCTTCTTAGCGGCTCAGCCAGTGGACAAAAGCATTTAGAGGATATACAGAGAGAAGTATCTCTGGCCTGTAGGCACACTGCACATTTTTCACTTTACTATGGTTTTAAAGTGGTATATAAATGGACAGCAGAACTATTTTTAAAACTAAATACCAAGTCAGGCAATCGCAAAAGCTACACACACAAAAAAAACCCCTACATGTGGAGAGAGACCAAGGGGTGGTCAGCAGATTAAAGGAAGAACATAAAGCCAAGTATAATAATGCGTTACCTTTAGGGCCATCAGCTGATCTGCCCACATTTCTATAGTGAGCGGGAGGTGCTCAAATCCACATTCCTGTCCGTTCTCTTGAATAGAATTTTGCACTGGCCCTTTACTGCGCCTGTATATTAATGGAGGAGCTCTTGGACTTCGCAAAATAGAATCAATATGGGACAATACCTTAAACACCAAATAACAAATGTTATTGCTCAAATACATATGACATCTTACAGAATCATAGAATGGTTTGGTCATTCTTCAAAGGTCATTTAGGCCAACCCCCCTGCAAGGAGCATGGGGGGTTTTAATAAAATCCCTCTCCACCAGTCATGACTGTCTAAACATTGAATCATAACTAGCTCCAATAAGTTACTGTCGATTAATTTTACAGATGCATTCAGTATGTAATAGATTCAAAGATTTAAAAATATTCTTGCTAGAAGATGCATAATAGTAATGCAAATATACTTCCCTTTGAGGGATATTTAACATTTATCCTCTTGAGGCATTGTTACTTCCACAGTTTACATTCTGCTAAGTTTTATTATATTTGCTTTTTTTTTTATTCAAAGAAAAAGAAAAACCACTATCTCCTCAGGCACATGTAAACCTAAGGATCCTAATAACATAAGGATTCCTTTTGCTGAAGGTCTTGAACAAATCCCCTATCCTGAAAAGACTTCAGCTAAATCATTGATTCGATGTTTGCCAATGTAGTCTGTTTCCTTGCTGTATTTTCAGGTAGTTTACACGAAGACAGAACAATTAAGAACAAGCCTACATTAACTGCCAAATCCAGAACATTACGCACCTTGTGTAGAGGACTTCATGTGAACTCTTAGAATCAAAACAGCATGCTTCAGTTTACACTGTTAAACAAAACTCATGGATTACATTTTCTTGTAAGGGTGCTAGATACACACAGTACAGATAAGATTTGTGTACCTGTAAGTACTGCTGGCAAACTCCCTGCAGCTGACTGACCCCTGTGATACTCTCAGGTTCTTTCTTTTCTTCTGTTCTTTCTCTGGTACTGCTCCCCGAAGATCTACACGCCACATACGTACAGTGGGTTACACAAGTAGCCTTAGCAGGAGATACTACTTTCAACTTGATTAAAGAACCAGGTATGTAGCACATATACCTTACACCTACAAAGGAAAATCTCAATTTTATGATGCTTGACACTAGAATTCCATCAAACTGAACTAGCTGAAGAATATAATGCCTAATGTAAATATCATTAATTTATCTCAGGTCTCCAGGTTGAGGTTACTCCAAACTGCATGCTAATTTAGAAGGGACACCACCAGATGTACAGTTCTTGTTACCAGAGGTTCTACTGTGGCTGAAGACTTAAAATCCAGAATTTTATTCAAAAGGGTCAAATTCCATGCTCACAATCTATCTGCTTCTGCTTGAACATCTTTCCTGGCTTACTATATATAGCTGCCTACCCTCCCTGTCAAATTCTCTAATATCTAAATCGTACCCACTGGATGAGAGAAAAGACCATTTAAATAGACATGATGTAAAATGAAGAACTAAACATTTTTAAATGTTAAGTCATGTCTTTTTTGGGCTATAAAGTATTTACCACTCAATGTACATATGCACAAATGATTAAGGGAAATTACAGATAAAAACACTTTGTCGATATTGGATCTCCGGTATCGACAATGTATTTTCTTAGTAATATTGCAGAAAAAAAACCCTAAGTTAATTTCTAAGAATAATATGGACATAACTTCAGTAGTTGCAACATTTTGCCAACTCATGCTTTTTCATTCGTAATCCATAATGTAACCAGTAGCTTGCTTTATAGCTCATGGAAGCAGCCAACACCACAGTTTGGTCCTGTCCATATTGCCTGCGATAGCACTCAAATCAAATCCGGAAAGACAAACTGAAATTAAAGAAGACGCACTGCTGTGCCCCCATTTGGAGACCGTGCGATCATTTCAGAGGTTCACAGGGTGTCTTCAGAGATACAGCAGCGTTTGCTGCCCATACCCAGGCTCCGAGGAACTGTTATAAGGTACATGCTTTATAAGCTACTATCCACATTACAGGTTGCAGAGTATCTTCGCCTTAAGTTTAGAGGATTCATGAAAATTACTGAAGAAATACACTTACTGGATAGTTTTCTTTAAAGTTTTCTCTAGTTTCTTCACTTGGTGCTTGTAAAGTTTTAATTCCTCTGCAGTTGGTCTGTTAGAAAGAAGAAGTGCCATATCATACGTCTTGCATTTAAAGGTATCTATAAAACTCAGCCAAGCAAAAAAGTAAGAAAGCTTTGCCAGTGCTGCAACATCATTTTGGAAATGCAATTCTGCAACATTTCTACATGGCAACAAGAAGAAATAGCAAAATAACCGCTAACAGTTGTTGTTACTAACAGCGTAGGAAGGAAAGGTTGACTGTTGCCACTGTATCTCACTTCTATGCATGGCCTTAAAGGCAGATTTCATACTCTACTTTTACAATTGCTGGTGCTTTCAGTTTATTTCTTTGTAATGCAAAGTCTACTGAAGTCCTCTTACAAAGAATGATACTTATCCTTTCTCACCTTATTTCCAAGTCTTTCTTGAGATTTATATTTTCCAGCAAAAGCTGTTCATTCCTTGCTTTTGTTTCAATGAGTTGTTTCTGGAAAGACTGCAGCACAGACTGTGTTATTTCTTTTATTTCACTCATTCCATAATCAAAAAGCTTGAACACTTTAAAGTACGTGTGTGATAAGAAGGGTTCCCATTTGCCTATACAGCAAGACAGTATGGATGAGGAATTAGTCAACTAAGATCAAGAGCCTGCTGCTTTAGACCACAGGTGGAAAACCTGTGATTAACAGGGTCTGTTCAGTCCCCAGCAAAGACCACTCACAACACAGTACCGAATCTTTGCATAACGGCAGTGAACCCTGCCCAGAGAGGTTACAAACTAAGAAGACATGATAAGAAAAAGGGAATAGAAATCAAACACATGTTTCTATGTGGCTCTTGAAGGGTTACCATTTAGAGATCTGCACTGACTTATTCTTTGCAGTTCCATACCGTGAGCAGTGCTCTATAATTAGGAGTAGCATCTAGATTTAAGAATTCTTCCTTGCTTTTTACTTCTCTCTGTACCTGGTCTTCATCTTTTTTATATTGCCTGTTGGGAAAAATAAATTGTTTCAGCTTACTGTAATTTGATTACCCCAAAGATCTAAACTGGCTTAGTTAGCAGTTATATATGATATTAAAGTTTTCATAAATTGCACAGTGAATAGAACAGAAATTCTGCCCTAAGATCCACTGCTCTTCTATTATTTTTTTTCTGGGAAGCTGTTTCATATACTAATGAAGTGCACTTATTCCTCAAGAGAAATTCCAGTACAAGCAAATCCCATTTCAGTTTTCAAGATAATAATCTCAAATTATAGGAATGTCTCAGGTATCTGCTTGTTGCTTTGTACCATGTAGGGACTGCAATAGAGCTGAAAAGCTGGTATTCCTTTTGTTTAGGGAGATCAGTTGACTGAGCACTGCTAACGCAGTAATTCTTCTGCCTGGGAACCATGGCAAAAGGGGAAGGAAAAAAAAAAAAAAAAAAAGGAAAAAATGAAAGAATCATAGAATCATCATGGAATCATAGGACAGTATTATAGCTCAAGGGTCTAAATACCCCCGGCTTCCTAGCTGTCCTGGCTAGTGACAATTGGAAAACAGAATATTTGCCATTATAAGCTTTAAGAACAATAAGGAGTAAGAAATTTTTGAACAGCAGGGCCACAAGGCATTAGGTAAGACTTACCTTAGCTCCTTTTTAATTTGACTTATTTGAGATTCATAATAATCAATTAGACACAGGAACCTGAAGAAAGGAAAAAATGGTATTTTGAATTTCAGATATTCTAGAAAAACATCATGCCTGAAAGATACTGTGACCACCCCAGAGGAACAGGCCAGCTTACGGACCTGCACCACAGTTCAGAAGTGACTGCATCAAATAGTGGGTTCTCCCTCATACCAAACAGTCACCGTTTTCCGCAACAGAAAAGTAGAGACATTAACTCCCTACTAGACTAAAAGTGGCAAAGTTATTCAAGAGGAAACAAAAGCTAAATCCCCCTGACAGCCTCCTCATCTCATGATGATGTTTACCCAGCAATCCTAACAGTGTGGCACAGTCATGAGTGCTAGGGCTCAGCAACCATTGCGGGAGGTAGAGAGCACAGGTCCCACACAGCCCGAGAACATCCATCTCCAAAGAAACTAAAAGTGCTTTCAAAGTAAGTGGCTGCAAAAAAATAGAGCCACAAAAAGCTGAACAGCTGAGAAACTTTCTTTCCTCTTGAGCACTCTGAGATTATCTGTTTTGGAGAGACAGTTGAGAAAGCACAGGGAACTAAATTCAGTGATCCTTCTTCTCATATAGCGAGGGCACGAAAAAAGGTTGCGCACACCCAATCCCTTTTAAATGCTTCTCAGGTAAAGCTCACCAAACAGCCCTGGAAGACCAGGTGACATCAGCACAATAAAGTGATTGTCAAATCTCTGACGATAGCAGAACTACGGAGGTCTCACTGTAAGAGACACAGGCTTGGAGTGCTTTCTCAGAACTGTCACTAAAGCACTTGGGAAGCCTTACAGCAAGCCTGCAGTCAGCAGCTGCAAAGACCAGTTGCAGTTCAGAAGTGACTGCAAAGTGGACAGGGTTTGTTTTTTTTTTCAGGGACAGTGTTTGTTGTTTTTTAATTTATATTTTAAATTGTTAGAACCCCAGGATGAGATCACCCTAGCAGACAGATACTGCAGTTCAGAGGAGAAGGAATCATTCCCTTCTCTTTGCTGACATCTAGCGTATACAGAAGCTAATAACTTTTTTTGCTTTCTGCCTTAGATTTATCCAGCTCACATTTATTATACAAGAAAAATTTACTGCGTTGATGTACCTTTACAAGAGCTTGCACGCTCAAGGTCTCCAGCTTTTTTTTTTTCATATAAATATTGAGAACAGTTACTTTAAAATCAGTTTCTTCATTTAATGTTACATTTAATATCATTCACCAATATAAGAAAATTGCTTACTGCTGATCTAGAAGAGACTTGGGAGCTCTTTTGCAAAACTGACAAAACATTTTTTTTTGAGTAGCAACACGCTCTTGCTCCTCCATCCCAACTTTGCACAGCTCCTTCTGCAAACGGGCAATAATCCCTTCCTGTTCTTGCAGCTTTTCCTGCTGCTGTTGATATTTTGCCTGTGAAGAGATAATGGGAGCATTATGAAATTATTCTAACCCACAAGCTGGAGATTATACTATACATGCCCAAGAAGGCACCTCATCCTAAAGAAGTTTAGTACTTGGTTTTTAGCCATACTGAAAAGGCAGTGGAAGAAGGATACAGATGTTTTTCTAAGTTATGGCTAGAAAATTCTGTATGGATTGAAAAATTCTAGCTATAAATACTCCACTAACTCTATGACTCATGTTTATTTTGATCATTGTAAATATTTTTAGAGTTCTTAAACCAAGCCAAAACTCGGAATCCTCAGGCAGCACTATCTGAATTACCTGTGAAACCTGTTGATCTTTTTGAAGTTCTTTGACTTGAATCTGTTGCTGGCAAACTTTAGCTATCGTCTCATCTTCCAACTGACAAATTTTGGACTTAATGTTTTTCACTACGTTTTCCAAATCATTAGCCCGTTGTTCTTGTCGAGATGCCCGACCGCGTTCCTGTCGTACCTCATCTCTGAAAAAAAAAAACAAATATAAATCCCCTATTTAAATTAAACACATTTCACTAAAGACAGAGAAGGAAGTACAGGCCAGACAAACATTATCTGATGACATTCAATAATAGCCTGTGGCAGCAGGTGCAGGAAATATGCTGGTATGGGAAGCAGCAGCAGAGGAAAAACATGAGAGCTCAAAAGGAACTAGGCCAGCATTGCTGGACAAAAATGTCAAGAAAAAAGTCTTAGGTCTCGGGTGTGACAAGAGCTCCAGCTGGCAGGAGATGGACACTGGTAACACTTTTGCTTTGCATTAGCAGTAAGTTCCTTCCACTGTGTCTTACCTAAGATGATGATTAGCTTCCATAAGTCCCTGCATCATTTTCCGTTGCCGGTCGGTGTCTTCCATCAGCGTTTTTAATGCAAGTCTTATCCCTAGAGAAGACTGACTGTCTAAGACAATCATATCTGAAGATATATAAAATAAAGTCATAATGAAAGGCTTTTAATAGCTGAAGATCACACCTCTGCTACCATTTGGAAGTGACAGCTTTAGAGATGCCTTATGAACTTAGACTTACCACTTGCAAATACAAAAAAAAAATTGTAAAATTGGTATTTCCTCACCTGATATATTTCTGCAGCTTTGGGGGGCAGCAAGACTCACTGGTTTCAACCCATGACGCATCAATAGCTTGTTTAAGTTTTCCCATTCAGCCTTCTCCTGCTGCAGTTAGACGGGGAAGAAAAGACAGAAACCTGAGTCCTCAAGATCAGCTCACGGTCTCCTGTCCTTCCCGTCGCGCAAGCAGCGCACAAACACCCCCAAATAAAAACAAACCCACCCCAAACTCCCCAGAAGTCCCAGCCGCTATAAGTAGGCTTGTGCGACTTTCCAATAGGATCTGCAAAAAAATATTGGGAAAAAGTGTACTTAACAATACCCAGTTTTCCTGATCACTATTAACAGAAACACGTGCAACAGGTAAAATTTCTATTTTTAAAAAGCCCAGAGAATGGGCCCTTGGGTCACCCCAAAGCACCGGGGGTGCGGTGGGCCCCGACCCCCTGCCCCAGCCCCGAGAGCCGCCCTCAGAGGACGCGGGTGCCCGCTGTGGGGGGTTATTGCGCGTTTGTTTTCTTTTTGTTCAGTCTTTAACTACCACGCAGCTAACGACAGCCACCTCGGGTGTCCACCACGGTACCTCTGTCATGGCGAGGGCCGCCCGCTCCCGCACCGCCGGAGAAGGGGCAGGCCGGGCCCCGCACCGCCGCCACCGCCCGCAGACGGCCACCGGGATGCGGGAGAGGAAAGGAGCCGGTTCTTAGGACGCAGAGCCTCAGGCGATCCCGGCCGGTAGCAGGACACAGTCTCGTAGCGGGGTGCTGGCCGCGGCGGGAAGGCGCGGAGCCGCTCGGGAGGGAGGTAACGGCCTGGCCGCCGCCGGCGGGGAGGGGAGG
>WHYT01017462.1:419505-499037 GCA_009806455.1 Tetrax tetrax | reverse complement strand
GGCGGCCGCGGGGCGGCGCTGGCCGCACGCCGCCATTTTGAGAGGCGGGAAGCCGAGGGGGAGGAGAGGCGATCCCCGCGGAGGTAGGAGCGGGCCGGGAGCGGTGCGGCGTGGGGCTGGGCTCGTCTGATATCTCCTCGCCCGCGGGGCCCTCATCTCTCCTCAGGCACCGCAGCGGGCGGGCGATAGGCAGGAACCTGGGAGCTGCCCTCTCTCACCGCGGCCCCTTCTCGGCCCGGCTGAGGCAGCGTCTCCCCGGGCTCCTTGGAGACCGCATGGCCGCTAAAGGAGGAGAAGGAGGAAACAGACCGCGTCTCCGGCGGCAAGGCCCGGGGCGGGGGTGGGACGTGCCGGGGAACCTCCCTGGCTGCCCCCGGGCCGCTCTGGGCTCTGCTGCCTGAGGCTTGGGCGAGCGCGGCCCGGGGAGGAGCTGCGTGTTCGCGCTGGGTAGGGAGGATCGCGGCGAGCAGCGATGGGCCGTTTGAGGAGGGATTTAGAAACGTCGCTGTGCTGCAATAAACGTGGGTGGTGGGGAGAAATTTGGAGTTTGTATACTTCCTAGCGCACCATTCCCCGCTGTCTGCTATGCCACCAGGCGTGGATTAGGTGGATACAGAGCAGTAATCCTATCCTATTTTTCAAAACAAGCCTCTGTGTATAAAGAAGTAAATCTCATTTTAGGCTACTGGCTTGTTTAACAGAAAATGCAGTGAAATGAGATGCTCGGCGGTTACTACAAATCTGTTTCCTTGGATTCGAGCCATTGAGGGAATGTCAGGGCTGACTGCGGCAGGCATCTCCTAGGCCCCTCGGAGTGTACAGCTCTCCCTTCAGAAAACATAAAGCTGGGGATACAGAGCAGTAATCCTATCCTATTTTTCAAAACAAGCCTCTGTGTATAAAGAAGTAAATCTCATTTTAGGCTACTGGCTTGTTTAACAGAAAATGCAGTGAAATGAGATGCTCGGCGGTTACTACAAATCTGTTTCCTTGGATTCGAGCCATTGAGGGAATGTCAGGGCTGACTGCGGCAGGCATCTCCTAGGCCCCTCGGAGTGTACAGCTCTCCCTTCAGAAAACATAAAGCTGGCCTACAGTTTGGGTTCAGGTTTAATTAAAAACAACAACAACAAAGTGTATTACCCCATTACCATTATTTGTTTGTTTGATTAAAAAAGGAAATTATGTTTTCTGGGATGTTTCCTAACCCTTTCAGCATTGATCCCAAATTATCTGCTAAAATTCATGCAGCAGGGTTCCCAGAGAAGATGCGGTCGCTGTTCCGTAGCCTGAGTCTGTCCTGAGCCCCCGGCACCTGCTCCTTCCCCAAGAAGGGGGAAGTGCAGAAATACCCTGCCTGATTTCCACCATGTGCCAGGGGATGCAAAACTTCACAGAAATCAACCTGCAACTTTAGGAACAACCAAAGCAACCTCCTTGGCATTTATGAGGTGGTGTAAACTGCTCGCTACTGTGAGAATTAAATCCTTATATCCTTAAAACGGTTTCACCATTTTTATAACTTATTTTTCAGTTTATAAACAGAAATGTGTGTAATTACTGACAAAACCACTGACAGTAATACAGCAGTGTACTTGAGCATGTTTTAAAACAGAAGCTTAAGTCAGAGTGAAGCAGGTTTACTTTTTAACTGCACACCCCTCTGTTATGCTGAAGAGAGATCCTAGAACTCACAACTTTACTTTTAATTCATTTTTCACTGAAAGGTATAATTTATTTAAAAAATCACTTATTTGCACTTACTTAAATGATGGTTATTGATATGCACGGACTTAATGCACATAGCTCTTAGACAAATTAATCTGTTTACTGAAAATGCTAAAGTAAAAATATCAGCGGTGTTGTAAAACACAGTCACGATCTAAAAACATCCTAAGTAAGAAACAAATGATTTACTTGTGATTCACATAGACTTTATGACAGAAATGCCAGGTCAAATTGCTGATACGATTGTTGAAAACTACTGCAGTGGCCTGGAAAAACTAGTAGGTTGACGCTCTTTCACTTTCCCAGAGGTGGCAACAGTCCCTACTTGGCTGGGACAGGCAGCTCTGGATTCCGTAACCGCTGTGGTCAAGTTGTTTGTTTCTAAGCTTTTGCTCCCAAGTTAGGCAAACCATTTTTCCATCAGATAATGGACAAATTAATGATGTGCTAATAAAGTTAGGATAAATTGCACACACTAATTTTGTAAAAGAATCCTTACATTTGCCCTTTTGTCTAAGGAGAAAAACTATGTTTGTATTTCATCGTATATACAGTAGAGAATGATAGTTCATGACACTTTTTTAAATGCCCTTTTATCTTAAATGGAGAAAACAGGGAAAGTTTAGGCCTCAACACTTCTCTGCTGCTATTCTGCTTTTCTTTTTTTCTTGCTGCTAATTGGATTAAAAGCCGTTTTGGTTACTATGGCATCCCATGAGGAGATTACTGTCTGTGAAGATGAAGTAAGGTAAAAAATCAGAACTGTGGTATGAGCAGGTTTGGAAAGATATCCACAGTTTCAGTGGTCACTTATGACTGTATCTAAACTTTTAAAATTACTTAAATTAAAGGATATCTTACCAGATCTCCTCCCCTGTGGGTGTTTGTGTGTGCAGAGTTGCATTTCTGAATGATGTAGGTAATGTTTATGAGAAAGATGATAGACAAATTTGTTAAAACAGATAAGAGCTAAACTGAACATCCTGACTATTTTTCAAGTTTAAAAGGCTAATACTTTCTCAGAGACCAATCAAAATACTGTATTTTAATGCCTGGCAAGAAACCACAGAAGTGTCCAGGAGCATCTGAATTCTGAGTATAATTTTGTAACCATACTGTGATCTGAAATTGAAGTTTTAGAGGTTAGATGGATATATATATATATGTCTTTGTTGGTGTTTGTCAAAGTGAGTCTGTTCAACTGTCTGTTTGTATTTTGTGATATTTTGTCATATTTAAATATTTGGAAAACATGAAAATATAAGCAGTTCTGTAAGTTTATTCTTTCAGGTTTCATTTTTCATTTGTAAAAAGCGACTTGCCCTGAAGCAGTAAAGCTTTGAACTATAGACGTCAGTAACTGAACTCTTTCGACAATTAATTTACTTTGTTGGTGTTTCCATAGGTCTCGGTACAGCCACTTGGAGAAGATGACAGATCTGGTGGCTGTTTGGGAAGTAGCTTTAAGTGATGGTGTTCATAAGATTGAATTTGAACATGGGACCACTTCAGGAAAACGTGTTGTCTATGTTGATGGAAAGGTGAAATTGCTATGTGCTCAAAATTCACTATGATACAGGTTATATAAGTGCACTTCCATTCAACAAGCATCAGAACACACAAAAGACTAATAAATGCAAGTGAGGTATATTCAGTTGATTAACTTTACCTAATTTAATGAATTCCATGATTCTTTTTTTTCAGTTACATGAGTATTCATGAGTATTCAGTAAGTGCTTTGCTGTCCCTGGGCAGAGGCACTCTAGACATACGAAATGTCGTGTATTCATTCATTGTGAAATAATAGTTAAGTATTGAGCTATTTCTCGAGTTCTAGTTCAAGTTTTTATTAATACTAAAACATGTACTCAGGTTTATCAATTAATACCCATTGTCTTTGTTTTATTCTGCAGGAAGAAATAAGAAAAGAATGGATGTTTAAACTAGTGGGTAAAGAAACATTCACTGTTGGAGCATCCAAAACAAAAGCTACCATTAACATTGACGCAGTTGGGGGCTTTGCATATGAATATACTTTGGAGATCAATGGAAAGAGCCTCAAGAAGTATATGGAGAACAGGTCAAAAACAACCAATACTTGGGTACTGAGCTTGCGTGGTACGGACTATAGAGTTGTTCTAGGTAAGTAAACAATGAGTGACTTCATGTTGCTGCCTTTGAATGAACTGGTATGCATTTAATAACAAGTAATTAAGAGAAAGCACAGTTCAGTGGCTAGCACTGTTGCAGTGTAAAATCCTGGGTGGTCTGGCAGTTTGGAATTAGATGCCAAAGACAATCTGAAAAGTAATGGTCTTGTTATACGTGTGTGAGCCTGCTGTCAGTGTTCTGTTCTACAGGAGCATGGTCTAGATTTAAAAATAGAAGGTTGGAAGGAGTTATGGCTCCTGTATCCATAGAGCTGCCATAGCAGGGCAATTCTTCAGGTGACGTGTGTTATAGAAGTGTTATCTGCGATGTGATCAAACCTGCTGTGTGTATAAGTTTGTTAACCAGGCTTTCCTTCAAAAAATCATAAGCCAAAGCCAAGGAGTCTTTAACTGAAAAAGTGTGACAGTGTTATTCTACATTTCTGATAGATGAATGAGCATCCTTTTTTCTGCATCGCTTCTTAAGTACAAATTTCATCTAAAACCTTCAGATTACTTTTTTCACTTTCTTAATAGCAAGGCAATACATTTCTTCTTTTCTGCCCCTGCTTTCCCAAAGATGTTACAAGCAGATAGGAGGAAGGGATCCCTGAGAAATTTGTCCATGGCATCTAGTGGGAAAACTTCCATATTGCTGTATGGTTAGACCTGAAGACAAGAGATCTTGGGCTGTGATTTCTTCTTAAGCCTCAGGACAGAGTGAACTGCCCTAAGATGAAGGGGAGTGGGGAAGAAAGAGAACTGTAATGCTAGACACAGATTAGTCTCCTCACAGAGTCTTAACCTCTCTATACTTGCTTAAAAGGCAAGCAGTGTTTGGCTCTCTACTGATGTCCTGTGGATGACAGTGTCAGTAATGTGAATTCTAGAGCAAAGTAACTTAAGGAGGATGGGCTGGGAGAAGTAAAAGAATATTCTGTTTCAAATGAAAAAAAAATCTAAGATTGATACTTAAAGTGGTACTTGGGTTTTCAAGGAGATTTTAAGAATACAGTTTGAGGGATGTTAAATAATGCTGCTTTTGCATTAACTGAAATCGAAAAAATGTAAGAGCTTCCTTGAATAAACAGCACTCAAGTAATTGTCAGAAATGACTTCATTTTTCTGTCTTCAAATTTTTAAGAATGTCAGAATATCTCTGACAATATTCAGAACAACCCCGTGTTAATAGTCATGGCTAGGGAGAGGTAAAAATGTATGTGTGTTCATAGCGACAGTTGTTTGCCCACTGATGACAGAGCCTCCCTTCTCTCCAAGACGAGAACAAACCCTGTAGCCCAGGTACTGTGGCTAATTAGGAAGTTCTTTTGGGATTTTAAATTAAAATTCAACAGCACATTTTTAATGTTCCTACATCTTCTTGTCTGTAGGGGTAAAAAATATATATTTTTCTTTCTACTCTTTGTTTTCTTTTTCCTTCACAGAAAAGGACACTATGGATGTGTGGTGCAATGGTCAAAAAATGGAGACAGCGGTACGTGATCATTTCCAACGGCTTTTCACAGGCTATGGCTAGATAACCAAAGCTTAGCAAAATAACCCACAGAGGGGCACTTTACCTCACTTTCCCCCAGAGTATGAGCATACGCCTAGACAGTCGGTACGCTGTTAGTCTGTTCCGAATTTCCTTCGCTGTGTTTTATAACTGACAGTATTTCAGTTAGAATGCCAAGCATCTATCTATTTAGGGATAAACAATGCTTTTTTTTAGATTCTTTAGACAAGCAGAATCTATCTTCTGGGTCAGTTGTCCAGGGTTTTTAGAGAGAAAACTTTCAGGGGAGTGGGAGGGATTTGAGTTTGATGCAGAGTGTAAAGCCACCTCATCCAAACCTGCTCGTGTTAGTGGTGACTGAAAGTGGAACACAGTTATGACTCACGATTTTTTTCCATCTAGAGATGCTCCCTAACACTTAGGGCTTAAGAGTCTCATTGGAACAAATAAGATCTTTTGTCTTTCTGTCACATCTGCATTAATTTTTAGAGCAGGCTGACAGCTAGAAAGCTTAATCTATTTGGTGTCTTTTTATATTATGATGGCTTTCAATATGCATACTATGTAGGCTTCCCCATCCTTGAAGGATGTGCTTTCTCACCAGAGAGTTGTCACTGTGATTATTCCTGCCACAAGTAAGCCCCTGGATGAGTACAAATTGTAAAACCAACAGTTTTGCTATACTTGAGAACAGGATGAAAAGATTCACCAAATGTTTCTTCGGTGATCAGTGGAAGAAAGATCTTCTCTCAGTGAATCAGAACTTCTGCTCTTGATGATTCTCAGCCTTTTCTGTAATGTAATAAATGCGCTAGGAGATATTCTTGCAAGTTACGAGTACAGGTTTAGTTCTTAAACTGTGCTTGCATTAGAGCAGCACACAGATTTTTCTGCTCTCCCAAAGATGATGGCAAAAACACAGCCGTGCATGGCAAAATACGTAAGAGGAAATTACTTAACTGCAGCAGGACCTGTTTATCCAAAATACACAGCTGTTATACTCTGTGTATAGTTCAGGGATCTCTGTGTCCTGCTGTAGAAGGCACCGCTAGATCCTTCACATTTTACTGCCACTTCATCCTAGGTTTGTGTGGTACTTATTGGCTGTACTGTGCAGCTTGGAAGGAAGCTGTCTTTTCTATTTTTGTTTCACTGACATGGATCGATGATATTAATCCACAAACTCTAACTTTACCGTTTCTGATTATGTGAAGTTTTGATTGTCAACTAATACCCACAAATCTTTAACCGGATGCCTTGACAAAGCCCTGTCTGAGGTTCTGCAGCTTTGTTAAGCATTTGCACTGTATTTGTCCCGGGTTCCTACAGCAGCTGTAGCTGTGGGAACTACAGGGGATCTTGACTTTGGAAACAGTCTGATGCACTCGGGATTTTATCTTACTAAAACAGCACGTGTCTGGTTTTATTCTTGTCTTCTTTCTTCCAGGGTGAATTTGTAGATGATGGGACTGAAACTCACTTCAGTGTTGGTGATCACAGCTGTTGCATTAAGGCTGTCAGTAGTGGAAAACGAAAGGAAGGAATTATTCATACCCTTATTGTGGATGACAGAGAAATCCCAGAGGCTGTGGAGTAGCCTCTAGTTAACTGACTATTGTAGGACTAAGACCAGGGACTTTCAATTACTGTGGTAATTATTTTAATACGTACTACTTGGTACATCTAGTTTGTGCTGGATTTATTTTCTAGTTTCTGTATATGAAATTATTCTCTTTGAGGACCAGATGAAAAAAGATATATATAACTTCTTACATTACCAGTTTTTAAAAAAACTATATATATTATATCGCTAAGTGCAGAGAGCACAGGTGAACTTAAGTAGAAATTATATCCTAGAAAAAAAAAAAATCTTGCTATAATAAAATGCAAGACAAATACTCAGTAAGACTGAATCCTTATAAATTGTGGGCGGTATGTGGAGGGAAGAGGAAGCATGTGCTGGGCATTTGAATAAGCTGTTAACATTTTCTCAGTAAATATTTTTTTCTGTTAAACTGACTACCGGGTCTTTCAGATGCGGTTAAGAAGAGTTACAAAGTTAATAAAATGGTTATTAATTAAACACGTTGTTACCAGTACTTGTGTAACAGTGTTAAAATAATACTGTGCTATGAAAACTGGTTTTTATGTCAAGTAGGAGAAAAGATGTTACATTGTGCCAAAAAAAATTCCTTCTGTTTTTCTGAAAACTGATACTTGTTAGAAATTTGTTGCAGTAGTTCAGAAACTCTGTAATGAGTTTTTTTTAAAAAAAAAAAAACAGGAAAAAAAAATCCTGCCATGAAACTCCTTTAAAAAAAATGAAACCTCTTAAAGCCAGCTGAAATAAGAGCTTATTGTTTTTCAGTTCTATCTAACAAACCTTAAATCTACAGCTGTGTGTTTTCCTGGCAGTACTGCATGAATCAATAAACATGAGGAAAAATGGGACAGAAATAGAGGAGAGAATAGACTAATTCTCTTTTCAAGCTTCCAGCATACTATCTAAAAGCAACCTTGGGATTTCTGCAAGATCAAGACTCATATACGTTAGATGGTTCTTACAAGTTCACAGGAGGCTTTACCCAGTTAACATTACCCTAGAGCATACCAGGCTCTCCCAACTACAAAAGGTACCCTGTAGACGTAGCGAATCTTAAAAATAATTTTTAAAACTCCTCAAAGTATGAATATATTAATTTAAAAGTCTGGCTTGCAATGGTTTGAAAAAATTTTCCCCTTGCAACCTCACTTAGAGCTCAGAATTAGACTTTTATAACTTAATTTCTTTTGGACTTGTAAGTGGTTCCTAGCACTAGGACCTACTGTCTTGGGAGTCGCAGGTGCAGTACAAATGTGCTGGGAGTCCATTAACAAATTATTTTTTAAAGTTTTATTAAACACTAATTCTATGTTTTGGGATTCAGACTGCTCTCTGTTAGCACAGTGCTTCACATATGGATGAAATGCTTCTCATATGACAATGTTGTTGGTTTCTAATAGTTTTATGTGAGCCTTTCTTCACCCCAGATAATTACAGTTTTAACCATAGGTGACTCTTCAATCTAGAAGCAGACGTGACATTGACAGGTGAGCCTTTATTTCTGTATTACAGCACTGTTACAAGCAGTTCAGGTCTTTAGTTGAGGCCATAAATGGTGGTTTTAAATGCTTCAGATTGGACAAATCTGGTAGTAGCTTTTAGTTCGAGGCAATAGATTTTTAAACCCTGCTAACATTAGACATAGTTTCAGGCTTTGGTACAGAAAGTTTTTAAAAGAACCTGAGAGCTGGACTGAATCCCCTGTTACACTGAAAAGAGTATAATAGCTCTTAGACTTTTCCATTTACCGGTTTCAGGTCACTACAGAAGCAATGTGGGGATATCTAGCTACAAGGTTGACACTGTCATCTTTAAAAGATATTGGTAAAGGTAGATTAATTAAAGAGCAATTTCAAGCTGTATCTTGAACCAGTTTGTAGCCTTTCAAAGAGACTGAACACCACTGAGAAATCTGAAGCTCAAATATAGTCTAAATCACATTCTGAAGACTATATGGATACATAACAGGTTAGCTGATAGTGTCATTCATAGTTTTAATTTTGAATACATGTATCCACAATCCTTGAAATGTCTTAACTATTAAAAACAATAACAGCAACTACTGTTAAAAATCACAAAAGTATTGCCTCACATTTGTCATAACTATATGTATGCAGTAGCAGGTCCCTAAGTGGGAAACAGCTCTTACCTGACACGTTCACCTATTTAAGTAAAAAGAAGATTTAAAAATCAAAGGCATAACAACGATTTCTTGGATTTCACTAACATGTGCACTATCTCAGATTAAGAAAATATAATGGAAGAATGACAGCCTAGGCAAACATCAAGTGTATAGTCACGTGCTCTGAACACTTACAAGGCACTAACTAAATGACCAGATAAATGTTAAACAGTATTTTGTGATGCTTTCCCCTCTGTTTCCATTCAGAGATAATTTTGTTCTAATCTCCTGAAGGTATTGACTTACTTTTTTTGGTTCATGGATATTTCAGAGCACTTTGCATGAGGCGCTTTGATCACAGCACGTTACTAGGTAGAGCATCCTCTTAAAATCTAAGTACCAGACTTTGTTCTGAGGGGGTCTTCACAATAGCTACAGTTCTGATTAATTCTTACTCAGGATGGTGCTGGTTTCCTCAGACGGCCGTATACCTCTCCCTCACTTGGGAACAAGTAAACAAATATTGTGGAAGGGCCGCAACACTGTTGCAAATGACAAAGGTGTCAGGGTTGTTTACATCATCTACTAAGCTGTCATATACCTTAATGGCATCTCCCTCCACTGCCGGTGGCATAATATAAGACGGCTTCCCTTTAGTCCATAAGCCTGTTAACACATCAGCCTCAAACACGTACATTTTAGAGTCTGTGTCCCATGTATCTTTACCCTTGATTAGGCTTTTTGGGTTCCTGTTGAAGTAGATGCCAGCTCCATACTTTTGTTCTGGAAAAAGAAAGAAAAAATTTCAGAAGACAAAAAAAAAAATAAAAGCTTTTAACAATTGGTTCTTTTGGGATGGTAGTACTAAGAGACTGCTTCTTGATTCAGTATTACATTTTAGGTTACTGCTCCACGTGTGCCATCCTTTTGGAAGTAAATTTGCATTAAGTGGCTCTGATGCTGGCACCGGCCTCCCATTGAAATCATGAGCAATGACAGCCGATGGCCATTCTGCTTTAACTGCCGTTCCAGTGGTAACCCTTTGGATTTAGCTGTTAATCCAGTGATAGAAACATCAAGGTATAATGTATTTATATAAACACTTCTGTCATCATATAATGGGGACTCCCATAAGCACCAGAGAAGGTAAGATTTTAATAATGCAAGCTACAAAAAAAGCTTTGGGATTTATAAGGAGAATGCTGCATAGAAACGCTATTACAGTATCACGTGGAAAAGTGAAAAGAAATTAAATTAGAGCATAATCCTATTTATTACTTTGAAAGTGTGAAAATGTGCCATGCACGCTGCATAGACAAGGAAAGGCAAATCTCCACTTTTTGAACAGTTTATTGTCTGAAATCCCAATTGTGCATTTGACAAGCAAAATATCACACCCTTCACCTCTTGCAGGAGGATGCTTATAATTTCAATTTCTAAGAACATCTATTTACTACAATATTTCATAAGCACCACAGCTTTCTTCCTAAGTGTACTCCAGTTTAAATGGCAGTCTGCTCAGTCAGCTTCTCTGCTGTCTCTGACCACGCCTGATTTGAGCAGGGCGTTAGGCTAGGTGACCTTCCAGCCCCAGTTATTCTGTGATTCCTTTGAATAGGCTTTAAAGCATCAATTTGCTGAATGCAAGTTTGCAGCAAGTAAATAAGGATGTTGACTTTCTTTTAAAGAGTGATGCAACAAAATAAAACTTGGATATGGTATCATGTGTATATTAACAATTCTGTCAACAGTGTCCAGGGTAGGCGAGAATCCAGGCTTAGCTTCCCAGAGCCTGACTGACTTTACAGTATCAGGAAGGAAAACCAGAAAATCCTACTGTAGATAAAAAAGTAAGCTCATATGACTCTAAATGCAGGTAAGAAACAGTTCTTGTTTAGGAGTGTCTTTTTTTTTTTTTCTTTTTTTTTTTTCTGATTTTAATCCAACTTTAGTAGTCAGTCACGGTTCATTTTGATGAAAGATGCCAAAGCAAGTTATTACCTGTTGGTGGAGAATACATCCTGTGAAATCCAGTTTGGCACACTGAGCTACAGAACTGAGCAGGAACATGCTGGTACAACTTGTGGGTTGTTTTGGAGGTACCTTGTTTTTCTTCTATTTTTTTTTTCATTTGTTGGAATGCAGCAGATAAGAGAGGATTATGTATTTTTTCAATCTGTAATGTAAATAATAGTGTAGTGTAAGCAAGCAGAGACCAATATCCATGAAATTCATGAGTGCTTTGGCCCATAGATAAGGGTAAAGATTCTTTACATTATAATTTAACCATACTTTTTGAGTGATTATTTGCATTATGTTTAAAGTACTTTATTAGGAGTAATAACTACATCTACTTTAAGGATTAGACAGATTTGATCTTAGTTTTTAAAAGCAGTATCTTGAAATAGTTAATCTGAGTTTTTTAAACATGCTAGGCCAAATATATCCATTGAGATTTAGTTTTTCCCTCTTTACCTTGTGAACACGAAGCCCAGCTTTTTCAAACTGTTTCTGTCTGTCTTTAAACTCCTGAAGGTGCGATTCCACCGGTGAAATCTGTACAGACTTAATAGTTGTATTTGTCTTGTGAAGGTGTCCTTCTGAAAGCTGACCTGCTTCAGGTTGGCCTGGATACAAATAAGGGAGTAGAATTTTCATATATCATGATATCTGAAGCAAAAGCAAGGAGGAGGACTCCAGTACTTCAGTTTCGTAGTTTAGCTAAGAACAAAGAATGTTAAACATTCTCCAAAATAATGCCAGAAGCTAATATTGAGAGGGAGAGAGAGAGAGATATATCTATATATAGCTATATCTATAAATTTACTCATTTTTTACATTTGTTAAAGAAACCAGAGACAGAGAGAGAGAATCACAGAAAAGCAATTTATCTTTGCTATTACATCTCTCTAGAGCCCAGCTTTCATATATAAAGGTATCTCGGTAGAATGACTATATAAACACGAGGGAAAACGGGTCACTCCAGCTTTCTGTAACACCACTAGCTCTATCAACTGTTAATGAAAGTCAAGGGCTCTGTAGAACAAGTGCATTGGTGGGTCCAACAACAGTGGTCCAGCTGTAGCTGGCAAAAGAGCTCAGCAAAGGTATGTGTTAATTAAGTGCAAATTTTGTAAGTGGCCAGGCTTTAAAGTTAAGCTGTCCTGGAGAAAGCCAGCATTGCTGCTGGCTGTACGACAACGGCCAGCCCCTGTATAAACTGTGCCGTACTGGGAATATTGTCAAGTGAGTAACCAAAGCTGACAAATGTGTTTTCAGGTTTTTTCACTGTGATAAAAGCACAGTGATATCAGTAATTAAAGCAATGCTCAGTACGTGTGTGAACTGAATGCACATCTGTTCACTCTCAGCAATACACCGATACATGTTGCTTCATACTTGATCTTATTCAGGCACTTATTTACTTTGTTAGTCCCTTATTTACTTTACATACCCATTAAGTACAGCAGTTCCTCTTGTTTGGCTGTAGTCTTCTCTTGCATATGGAGCAGTAATTTTTCAGTTGCGAGCACTGCATCAATCACAGCATCAGGGGGGCCCTGAAATTCCAGTCTTGCTTGTCCACCTCTCACCTTTTCTGATACAGATACACTGGAATACTGCTCCCAAGATAGTTCTGCAAACTCTTTTTTACCAAGGCTAAAAATGTAGTTGTTTTCAATAATAGTGCAGTGACTTTCTTGAATTTGTACCATGCTTTGGATCCATGATTTTGCTGCTTCCAGTGCTGTACACATGTTCCCTTTAAGTTCAATAGCTAGTTCATTATTTGCAGTCTCTCTTAAGTTTTGACTGCCTGACTCTGTACCTGGAAGAAATTTATTTATTTTTTTTTAATACAAGTGCATTGGAAGAGTGAAGAGCTTTCAAGTGCTGTCACAAATTCCTGTACGTAATCCAAGATGTACAGTGCAAGAAACACACTATTCTTCTGGTATGCTCAAAAAAGAAGATATTGGATACCAGAAGGTAAGGTTTCCAGGAAAAAAAAACAAACAACCACATATACAGAATTTCTTTGTTTTCCACTAAATGATTTCCACTAAGTTAGGCACTGACGATGATTTTTATGTTTGAAAATCTTAAAGGGAGTACCCAGTTCCATTCCTACTAAGCTAAAAATGCAAAGCACTCACACATTTTTGCCTCTCCCTTTCCCCAAGACACATATGCAAATACTAAAGTATTTTAAAGAGATGTGATTTCAGATTCTCAAATCTGGAGTGCTCATTCACTTGAAATACCCTTTCTGGTCATTACTTACCCAAATGATTGCTTCTGTTGTAATACTGCTTTTTTTCCAGTTTGTGTGCTGCCAAATTACATTTTCTCTGGAAAACCTTGAAGAGAAGAGTTTAGGAGCAGTTTGCAATCTCTGTTGTCAAATATGTTTTGTCTCTTCCAAACTCTGTTAGATAAGCATTTTACAGCTCTACTTAGCCCCCACCCAAAATGCTGAAATTGTTAACAGCTGACATTTGTCATCTTTTCCCAAAATGTTATTCCTGACGATATCAAATGCATTCCTGTTCTTCTATGTCTCCAAAGGTAAGACACCTTACACACTGAGTGGCACTCCTTGTGATTGTGGCATATCCAGAACTCATGGAACCACAGTAGATAAACGAGTTCATTAATTGAAGTTTAATGCTGATGAATCCTTACTCAAGTTTTAAAACCCAAGACTATTCCCTTGCCTTTACCCCAAAGCTCCTCTTCATGATCACACCTAGAAAGCCTCTGAGAAGTGCTGCTCTGCTAGGCAGTGGACTTGGCATCTGGCAAATTGCCTTTCCTTCTTTTTTCAGCAAAAATTTTCTACTGTGCCCTGATTATCAAGGGATTAAGTGATGAGCACATGCTGTCATACAGCTTTCTTTAGAGTTTATGGATCTGATCTGAGAATCATAGAATGGTTTGGGTTGGAAGGGACCTTAAAGATCACCTAGTTCCAACCCCCCTCCACCTAGTTCTTGCACCTGTTGAAAGAATGGACGGTTGAAATGAAATGGGAACAAAAGCAAACTCTGTACTTTTAGAATAGATGGCTATCTAAAATAGTTGTGTACTAATCGCATTGGCCAAATATTCAAAAAGTGGAAAATGGCCCACTGCAGTTCAAATTATCCAGTGTCAGTTTGCAACCCTTCTATCATATTATTTCATATAATATGTTATTGATAGTGTTTTGCCCTAGGAACTTCATACAAAAACAATTAATTAAAGACATTTCCTGAGGAGGAATAAGCTTATTCCCTAGAGAGTTAAGAGGAGACTCCTTCTTATCAATTCGCTGATAGTCATGGGAATTTCAGAGCTCTCTCCTCTTGCTATTAGACCACAGGGTGAATACTTCAGCTTTAGTGAAGAGAAAATAAAGTTTTGCAAATATCAATAATACCTGTTAATGAGACAAATAATTTAATAAAGGGACCTGCCACTTAGAAATGTTATAAGTAGAATGGAATTCAGATTGTCTTAATTTGTAGTCATGTATGGGAATATTTTTACCAGTTTTGGCTTTTCCTTATTGGTAGTTAACAACAGATTTGTTACCTGATAGGCGTCATTGTCATCTGGGGACAGGACAAACTGCACATCTATCTTCTTCTCAGGGTGCATCCTGGCAAAATTTAAAACCGCTTCAATCATAATCTCTGCAACTGTATCAACAGGCAGCATTTTCGACCAAATCTCATTTGCTGGAAAAGAAACCATGGGAGACTGCGCGTTCCCAACACAAGTCAGGCATCTTGTCACTGCAGCTTTTAATTCCTGCAGGAGAAACAAGTGGTTTAGTCCTCACATCACTCAACATGAAAATCAATTAAAATCCAAACTAACTGATCGTCACCTCACACAGTAACACTCTGTGGCGGTATGGCGGCCATACAACGTGCAGTACAAACTGACAGGGCAGTTTATACCCTTTTGTTACTATGAGTTCCTTGTAAGACGAAGAATATCGAAGATGAGACTGAACTTCATCCTGAAGAGCTGAGCCCGCTTTTTCGAACAGTCCACTGGAAACTGGAGAGCAAGGTTTGCCATTCACAGATATAGAACTAACAATAGCTGTAGTCTGGAAAAAAAGTGTGCAGAGTTTCAGTATACTTCGAGTTTACTATTTGCATGCTACTAGACAGCACACTCCTTCTAGGAACAGTTCCTCTAAAAAAGCCTGACTGCAGCAGAACAGCTGTTTGAAAGGGCAGCACTTTTTTCAGAAGCCAACAGCGTGCAGAAGATGTGTTCAAGTCATCAGAGTGTATTCGACAGAATTATTACTGCAGCTATAGAAGCGACCCATATGTGCCTCATCAAATGCAATTCTGCAGCCAATTATCAATTATCAATAAGCAGGAGAGAACTGTGTCTGTTAACCTAGCCCACACAGATGCTCCCCATGTTAGGGTAGCAAGTGCTTGTCACCAAACTGGCCGTGTCAGTGCACACAGGGCAACTGCAAAGCTATGGTTGCTTCCAGTTCCCAGTTGAAACAGCAGATTTCCATAGTAGGTCTTCTGTATTCAAATTAAATACGTAAAATACAAGAAAATTTGTTTACAGAATGCTGATAACAGCAGTAGTTGTTCTAACTTTAATTGTTGAAGATTATCTAAAGATAGAAGACTTTGGAGCATATATTCCTTATATACTTGAAGGCACGTGGTATCTTTCAGTGCTGTAGAATTGGTTAATAAAATTCCCCACAATGTCAGCTTTATAATCCTTTGCTCTCACATAAAAAAAAAAAAAAGAACTTCCTATTCAATTAAGATACTTCTTTGAAATAAAAGTTAGGAATTTTTTAAAGATACAGGACTTGCTAAAAGCAAATGCCATTCCTGTGATGTAGCTTCAAGTCTAAGAGCTCTGTTGGATTACTATGACTAAGCTCATATATTTTGCATCTGTTTTTCTACCTAAAAAGATTAATGAATCAATTTAAATGATGCACTGTTTAACGGTAAGGTGCGCATCATCTGTATAAGTTATTTTCATCTGTTTCAGTGTTTGCTGAATAACTCCAGTAGTGGCACCTATAAGAATATAAATTATAGGGGGAAAAAAACAAGGCAAAAAATAAGAGTAGACTTCTAGGGAATGCATGATAAAATGTGAACTCCCATGATGTTATAATAAGATAAACGTTAACATAGGGATATATTATTATTTATCATCCAATCTTTAGATGCTTCCTATTATACCATAACAGCATATGCACACAAAAAAAAAAAGGAAATAAAAATGTTCTAATGTTTAATACCCATTTAGGAAAAAAACCAACTCCTTCCCGCTATAAAGTATTTACCATTTGTAAATTCTCAATAGGCTGAAAAGATAACTGTTTTGTAGACCAATATGTGTTCTGAACTCTGGGGCTCCAAATCCTGCAAAGATGTGGAGGCAACTCCATGTTCAACATATTACAGGACAGACTTACCTTCAGCTCTTCAAGGAGTCCTCTTACGATGCGCAAGCGAATGCCTTCATGTATGATGAAAGCTGAAGGCTGGCTTGGTGAAGCTGAAAGAGTTTCCTGAAGTGAACTGGTATCACCCAGAAACCTTTCACAGGCATTCTTCATTTCCCTAACTGTAGGCTCATAAATGTTCACCAGGCGGATTTCCCTAAGACAGCTTGGTGGACTTGCCTCAACAAACTCCTTTATAGCCATTACAATCACCTGAGCACATAAACTGACCGGGAAGCCAAACATACCTGAGCTCACTGCTGGGATAGCCACGGACTTTATAGCATTTTCTGGAGCACTAACATAGCTCAGAACATTCACAATAGCTTCCTCAAGTAGGTCACAACATCTATCCTGTTTCAAATTGGACCACTTTGGACCAACTGCATGAATAATTTTCTTACAAGGAAGCTTCCCTCCATCTGTCACTGCTATTTTGCCAGCTGTGAGTTTTCCATACTTTTCAATATAACGATTGCTTTGCTTTTGTATTTCTGGCCCTCCAGCATTCACAAGGTCTAAAGCAAGGCCTCCTCCGTGTTCTAGAAATTCATTGGCTGCATTCACCAAAGCATCAGCCTTGTGCCTTGTGAGATCATCCTTACAAACACAAACATCAATTCCGTGCTTTAGTTTTTTCCTGTATACTTCAACAGTGCATTTTGTACTTTTGAAGGTCAATGTACAACCAAACTTTTTGTAAATGAGAATCCTTAGACGGTCCTCTCTTTTCTTAAGAACTTCATAGGCATCTTTGTTAATGGGGATCATCAAGCTGTCCTCATCCATTACCATGCTTGGCCCTAGGATACAGAATAATATAAAGTGAAATCCAAGATACTACTGTCAAAACATTGCTTTTTATATAGAAGTGCAGCTTATAGCTCTCCATTTTATCCTACTGCCATTACTTACCAGTACTTTTTTTGGCATAGTCTGATCTCTCTCTCCTTTTCATAGGCTTAGAAAGCCCAACTAAGCAAAGAAATTAAAGTCTTGGGTGTTGTTCATTATTCTACTCAAATTAACCTCCCCATCTAATAGCTCCTTTCCCACCTTTCCTCAAGACCTTCTACTCTTTCCTTCTAATGCCTTATGAACTACAGCGTGTGAGTTTCAGTAAAGTGAAAGTTCAAGGACACCGTCAGCTTAACATATTGGAATTCTGAGAAGCAGTATTATGGTGTCCATTGTTTCCCGTAAGCCCATGAATACTTTCAGTTTCACCTTTTCCATCAACAGCCAGCTCCCTTCCTGAACACAGGCAGACATGGGAGTGGGCAGCTGTTGATCAGTATCCACAGAGAGACCACACACCTTTCTCTGAAGCAGTGTGTCTTCAAGATGATCTTGTGACCTGGCAGATGCCAGACCTGGTAAAATATGCCCTGAGCCCCCAGACAGTTTGCTCAGAGTCCTCTCAGCAGAGGGAGTTCCAGCATATAGCCTGTAGGTCCCTTGGGCAAATACCTTTTCCTTAGAAGTGGCTGATCGCTTCTCTTTCCCTGTTCTTCCTCCAAAGGGACTAAAAGATGACAACAACAATATCACTGAGCCTGTGGTGACTTGAGAGTTTGCGTTTGCCTTACTGTTTACTTGAGGAGGAAGCTTGGTTAAGAGGTATCTCCTCCTGCTGCTTGTTCTCTCTCTCTTTCCTACTGTTTATTCTCCCCGCCATTAGGCTGGCACAACCATTGTCAGGGACATACTCTTAAATGAATCAGTGACATAATCCGAATTAAAAAAAAATAAAAAAATAAAAAAACCAAACCGCACCACAAAACTCCATTTGATTTAGAGCACCAACCTCGAAGTCTGATGCAGCAGCACAACCGAATCAGCTGAGAATAAAAGGTGAGAAGGAAGAAAAAGAAACAGACAAGTATGAGAGGAACGTCTTTGAAACGGATGCTGTTAAAGGGCTTTGTTAACAGGCTGCAGTGCTACTGTGATGCTGATTTCTCCAGTAAAACTCCAGTTGAGAAAGCAAATGTGAAAAGCCACGCCATAATCAGGGCTTCGAAATGCTTGTGACTGAAGAATGCCAGAGAGATCTTGTGCTAAGTTTTGTCTTTAATTCTGTGGCTCTTCTTTGATCTGCACTTAAAGCCTGCAAGCAAGTTCCTTTGTAAGGAACTTATAAATTCAGGAGGGCTTTTAAAAACACTTATATTGGGGAACAAAAATAATGGTACAGAGTGGAGCAGGTTTTATATTACCGCTATGGCTATAGAGCCCTCTCCTGGCAGATGTCAGCAGTACTGGCTGCAGCAGTTTTGTTAGCGTAAGTCAATTTGTATTAGTCCAAACTTTCCTCCACGGTACACTACCTACTTGTAAAGAGTCTAACGTTTTGCACTTAGAAAGTATACACACTGATTCCTCAAAACACTTCTGAGCTCTGAGTTTTAAAAGAGAAATGCACGCAAATCCTGTTGAAGTAATTAATAACGTTGATTCATAACCCTGTCCAATTCATGTATTTCAGGTTGCTTTTGGCTATCCCACATCAATGTGTCCAAGTTTGCTGTCTGTAGCTGTCCATTTCCAACTTAAACACAGGAGCACACTTTGCAGATAGCTAAATGAGAGGCTTACCTAAACCGTTCGTCTTTTCCAAGGTCTCTAGACTGCAACTCTATCGTAAAACAAAAAAAGAAAACAAGAAAGAGAAATTACATTACTTCCTGATGGACTGCGTTCTTGCAGGAGCAGCAAAGAAAGCTGGCAGCACCACCTTTTCAAAAATTTGTGCGAAGTTTCCTAATATTAAAAATGCAATTCAGAGCTGAAATGACGGTGACCGGACCCCCGCGGATGAAGTTACCCACAGCTTCCTCTAGCTCCGGCAGACCTGCGGGTGGCGAGGAACCGGGAAATTTTACCTCATCCCGAGAGCCAGGCCGGAGAACAGCAGTGCCTAAAACGGTGGGCCGCGGTGTTAAGCCCCGGAGAGCCCGTCCCGGCCGGTGACACGGGGGCACGTCCCTCCGCAGCTCCCCGGGCCCCTGAGGGAGCCGCTGCCCAGCCGAGGGCCCTCTCCCGCCCCGCTCTCTTACCTGTA
This sequence comes from Tetrax tetrax, assembly GCA_009806455.1. Classification (NCBI taxonomy): domain Eukaryota; kingdom Metazoa; phylum Chordata; class Aves; order Otidiformes; family Otididae; genus Tetrax; species Tetrax tetrax. The sequence continues at coordinate 479,356 of WHYT01017462.1, read as the reverse complement.
AGAGCCCCATTAACCGCCGGTGCGCGGCGCGGCCGTGTCCCCGTCAGCGCCGGGAGCTGGAGCGGGGCCCGGGGCGGGGAGCGGCGGCCCGGGGCGGCGGAGCGGGAAGCGAAAGCGAAAGCGGGCAGCTGCGGCCATCATGGCGGCGTCGCCCCTGCTGGTGCGGCTCTGCCCCGCGCCCGACGCCGACGAGAAGGCGATGATGCTCAAACTCCACAGCTACTTCCAGTCGGGGAAGCGATCGGGAGGCGGCGAGTGCGAGGTGCAGACCGGCCCCCAGCCCGGCACCTACTGGGTGTGCTTCCACCAGGAGCGAGGTACGGGGGAGAGGGGCTGGGGCGGGCGGTGCGGCCCGCTCCCGCCGCCGGCACTGAGGGGATGAGGGGGCTGCTGAGCCCCAGCCGCCCCGGGGTCGGGAAGTGGGGGGGGGGGGCTGTTCGCAGGCAGACCCCGCAGCAGGGTGAGAGGGTGAGAAATGGCCGCCGAGGGCACCATCTTGCACCCCAGGGCAGGGCACGGGGCAGGCGAAGGGCAGGTGGTCTCTGGGGCTGTTGGTAGCCGTCAGGTTGTCAGGTACCTTTATCTGCCTGTTCCCAAATTGCTGTAGATAAGAAGAGTGTGGAATCCCGCCCGGATCACGTCTTGGAAATCGGTACCAGACGCCTTAAGATAGTCATCCAGCCGGGAGACGGGGACCTGAGCAAGACCCCATTAACAGAGCAGGCCTCCTCCACCCATTCTGACCCTTCCAGCTCTTCCCCACCTCTGGAGAGGTTCGACGAGGAGCAGCAGGGAGCCGAAGGCTTTGGAGAAGTGGCAAAAGAAGTCCTCACCAAAAAGGTACATCAAGAAGAGCAGTGTCACGATCTGCCCCACTTGTAGTTCCACGAGTCCTTTGCGTTGCTCTATCTTGCGCTTCAATATTTCATACCAAGCAAGTGTCACTTATGTTATCTGAGTCACTAAGATGGGGACGGGGAGCAACTTTTGACCACTGGACCACAAGTCATCCACACCTTAACAAGCAGCAAGTTCTCCAGTGTGGCTTTGGCGTGTGCCAACCACTGCTCCCCACAGCAGCACTCTGGCAGCTTTCAGGGGATAGTATGCTCCAAGGACTGCTCCCAAAAGCTGGAAAAATTGCATGAGATTTCCATTGCCCTCTAAGACTATTTCAGCATGTTTTGCACCTCCAAACAGCCCTAATTACTTCCATCCCTTACCTCAGTGTTAAAAAAAAATTGCTGTGATGGGATGTAGCGCAACAAACGTTATTTCAGACACTTTGAACTAGAAGTTATGCAGAGAAGGAAAGATCAATTGTGTTTCAGGGATATGGGGTAGGGCTAGGCTACATGTTACGTGGTGTGGATGTGGCTCTACCAAGACACTGATGTCTCGCCCAGAGGGTTTACTCTGTTTTGTGTGGTAGCACAGATGTGGCTTTTGAGGTAGAGTATGTGCTACCATATTGGGGTTTTGACATCTGTAGCAGTATACTGCAGATTTCCCTATTCTTCTGTCTCTGCAAAGTAGCGATGTGAACATGTTTGCTATTATATTTTATAATCTAGTTTTCTGCCTTCATCCTGAGTTACTGAAGAGTGACTTTTGGGAAGTTTTTAAAGAAAGATACTAGAGAAAACTAGGAAGTCTGATATAATTAAAGAATGATGTAGTATAACTTACATGTGCTGTTGAAACATATTTTGTCTCTGTCACCCAGCACTAAGGGGACAGGCAAGTGCTTTTTGGGATCGTTGTCAGAACGATGATGACACTAAGTTGTAGTTTCAATTAAAGCTTTATTTTTTTATCAGGATTTTATGATTAGCATAGCATAGCATAGAATTAATAATTAGAATAGCACGGGATTTCTACAAGCAGAATCAGTATAGTACAAATTTAGAAGCGTAGCACAGAATTTTGTAGCACAGCTTACCTTATGGTTTCTAATCACCTGGACCCTCTGTAGGTCAAGTCTTAGTAGCTGGCCTGTTGTGTTGATATAACAATCACAATCTAGACTCAACAAACGCATGAAAGAACACCAGTCGTTCACTCAGCCCTCAGAGGAAGCAGCGGATGGTGGAGGGAGGACACCGGGGGATCACGTGTCTCACTGTGCAGCAGCAGTTGCGGTCCAAGTTTCCCACTTAGGACTTGTAACTGCTTGATTGTATATACAGTGCTCTGTGCACTGCTCCACCTCCCTGTTCTGGGATGGGGTCTCACCACCTGGTTGGCAGGGTGCCTGGGACCTTCAAGGCCGGTGAGAAGGGGAGTAGTCGGCCTGGTGCCCAGGAACCTTGAGGCTGACGGGGAGGGGAAGAAGAAATCTGTTTGCTTTTCCTGCTTGGTGCACGGGACCTTTAGGGCCTGATAATGAAAGGAAAAGGGACTAATACTTGACCGGCTTGATTTTGCCTTATAAATGGCGTTAATGATGCTGACCGTCTTACCAGAGGTCAGGAGCAGGGGGCACTGGTCACAGTCTCAAACTAAGTAGCAAAGTTATTGTCTTTGTTCCTGCGATGCTGATGACATTAACAAATTTCATTTTTGCTGCTGAGTTAGAAGCAGATTGCTTTACTTATGTGTGTAATGTCAGTATACATGGCATAAAAGAAACACTGTGTGCAAATGTGTCTGTAGTAATCTGGCCCTACTGAGACGGACAGCGCTCTTTACTCAAAATACAGAAGCAGCAAGCAGAAAACCTTAGAAGAAACAAATACTGATATCTTCTTGTCTTCTCTTTAGATATTTCTTACAGTATCTGCAACTTTGGATACCAGTATGTTCACTGAACAGCAAAGGGAGAAACTTACCATTATATGTCCAAATTTAAAAAGAGAAAGAAATCCTGATATTGATGGCTCTGAGAAATTGACGGGAGATTTTACAGATATTGAAAAAGTTTATCACTACTTTAAGGATATCCTTGCAGGCAATGACCCAAACAATGATTTGTCACGTTCTGAAAGTAAAAATGGTTTGGAAGATGAAAATGGTCTGAATACTGAAGAAATGAATGATCTTACAGTTCCGTCAGCTCTCTATGAATTTTTCAGTCATACCTGCAAAGAGCAAATCAAAGTACTACGCGAACATTTTGGAGTGTGTATAAAAAGTAAAGATAATTACACTGGAACTACATCATTACACTTCACTTCCAATAAAAGTCCTGCATCAATACAACAAGCTAGTGATTATTTTATCAGAATTTTTCAGAAAAGTGTAGAAGACCTGAAACAGGAAAAAATTCCCGTAACAAACCGTTACACATTAAATGAGACAGTAATGAAGTTAAATGCTAGGTTTAGTCATCTTCTTGCCAAAGAGGAAGAGAATCAATTGCTACTCCGTGGTCCAGCAAGTGAGATTTTAGCTGCCCAAAAATTTCTAGCAGAGGAAGGTGAGAACAGCCAAGCTGAAAAGAATACGAAGATATCATCTGAACTGTACAACTACAGGAATGGAATTGAAGTTGACGCTTCTGCATTTAAATTGTTGGAAACAATATTAAACAAAGAAATTGAAGACATTAAAGACAAATTTGATACGGTAATGGAAAAGAAAGACAGTTCATATGGCCAGAAGGTGCACATCGTATTTAAACCTAGGATCAAAACTTCTGATCTGTCTTCACATGCTACTGAAAGTTTCATCAATGCATTTCAGAGTGCCTTAGCTATGTTAAGAGAAAAACTCCTCAGCTTGAAACTTTCAGATGATCAGAAAAAAACATTAAGTATGCTACTTAATGGAAAACAATTGGAAGATCTGCATGTAAACCTTAAGAAGAAGGAAGACAAATTAATCTTAAGTGGTTTACCAAAACATCTTGATGCTGCTGAAAAGTGCATTATGGACCTTCTTAACATTGAAGACTCAACACGGACTAAATATAGGACACCACTGTCCTCTGATCGCAGCTATCAAGAAGCTACAGGAGCATTTGAGAAGAAATACAATGGTGGGCAAAAGAATAGTCTTTCTTCTGAAGGACAGTCTGAGGCAAAGACAGAAGAAGAAGGCAAAGATGTGTGTCCAATTTGCATGGACAGAATTAAGAATAAAAAAATACTGAGAAAGTGCAATCATGAGTTTTGCAAAAGTTGCATCGACGAGGCCATGACTTACAAGCTAGCTTGTCCTGTTTGTAATACCATCTATGGGCTCGTGGAAGGAGACCAACCAGAGGGAACCATGTCAAACAGAACGATATCTTCAAGTCTCCCTGGTTATCCCAAGTGTGGTACTATTGTGATTACGTATGGTATGCAGGGTGGTATTCAAACTGTAAGTATATTTAAAGATTCGTAAAAGATATTTTTCCCACAACAAAACCATTATTGAATATAAAATTAACTATTTTTTCATCATTTTCATGCATGTCCAGGAGAGATATTTCTTCATTCTGTACAAATCTGCAAGTACTTAATTCGGTATTTTTGGGTGTGGTTAATATAGTAGGAATTAAATAGTCAAATGGTAGCCCTCCGCTTCCTATGCACCAGGGCAGAGCTACCTGTCTTTAATTTGTACACTGGGAATAACTGAACTGGACTCTATAGAATGATATAATGTTAACAAAATTTTGCAAGTGTAATGAGGATTCTCTGAGACATCCTCTTAGCTGCTGACACCAATGGACAAAAATGAATAGCGGGCTGGCTGGTAAGCTTTCCAGATGAGAAATCGGCTCATGTTACGTGCTTAGAGTCATGACGAGGACTGACAATGGGGTGAATGAAAAAGTTGGGGATGGGGTGATGTGCATTTGAGAGAGCAAAGAGGAAAAAACAAATTTGAAAATAAGAATGGATGCATGAGTGATGACAAGAAAATGCGAATGAAACTTACATGAAAAAAAATTATATAATGAGGAAAAAGTCCTCAAAATCAGTCATCAGTCACGCTATGTCCTTCTGAATCAAGACAGGATAAAAAGTATGGCGAAAGCTGGGATGTGTGATTTTCACACTTTCAAAACATTTATGATCTACAGTGTGGTTTTGTTTTGTTTTTCTACAAAACAGAGCAACCATCCAAACCCAGGGAAACCTTATAGTTCAACTTACCGAACAGCGTATTTACCTAACAATAAGGAAGGGCAAGAAATTCTGCAGCTCCTCAAAAGAGCCTTTAAGCAAAAATTGATTTTCACAGTGGGGCACTCACGTACCACTGGTGCACAAGATGTTATCACATGGAATGATATTCACCACAAAACTTCCATGACTGGAGGACCTACCGAGTAAGTAGTCTTCTCTTCTCGTAGTTTTATTGCTACCCAAATGTGGCAGGAAGGCTACCCTGAGTACTTTCCACATTAGAGCTTTCAGGTTTTGTCACTTAATGAAGTAATTGTGGAATGCTCTAAGGATCCAGACTTGAATTACTTTCTCCAATTTGGGCAGTTGGAACAAGGATGACCTTTGTCTTCTGTTGCCCCTCAGGCCACTCGTTTGCCAGTGAGTTGTGTAAAGCACCTACTCAGTTACTAACTGCTCTGACTAGAAACTACTTGTAGTACAGGACAGGACAGCAAGCTCTTGATAGCACCTAAGGCTGGATTTCAGCCTCTTCTGTTACCTGCTGTTTTGCACGAGGAGGTGCTGGTCCGTTATGATCCCAGTAAAGACAGCACTGAGCCTGAAAAATATGATTTGAAATTCTACTTGTTAGAGCTAACAGCAAGAAGGAAGAGATTGTGGTATAGATATGGTTATGTCCTTTTAGATGCTAGGAACTTGGAGTTGCACGGCATTCAGCGGCCCTCCGATCAGAGCACAGGATGCTATGCCAGCCCTGTCCATAGAAAAGGTTTCCTTATTTCTGTTGTTTGAGCTATTGCAGGATTTTCTTAGCGGAAGACAACTCTATTCAGCATTTCTTGAGGACCTGCTGTGCTTCTAGATAAAGGCAAGGACACACGGATGGCTTAATCACCGGTACTGAGTGGGAGCTGCCCGCAGCACCTCTCTCAGAGTGGGCTGGCTGAGTCTGTCATGCAGCCATGGGATGTGCACAGCAAAACACAGGCCTGAAGGCCACACCGCTCATGCAGCACAACGTGGCATGGGCCTGGGCCTGCCCCGGTTAACTGTTATGTGGATCACTAATTCCTCAGTGTATCATGGTTTTCTGGTCAGGATCGCTACGTTCCACCTTCTGATGCACATACAATTGACCATTCTTAAAAGATATGGTTAACTAGAGATTATATCAGTTGTCATGGTTTAACCCCTGTCAGCAACTAAGCACCACACAGCCGCTCGCTCACCCTCACTGTCCCCACTGGGATGGAGGAGCGAATCGGAAGGGTAGAAGTAAGAACACTTGTGGGTCGAGATAAGAACAGTTTAATAATTGAACAAAAATAAAATATATTATGAGTAGCAATAATAATAGTAATAATAGCAATGAAAAGGCAGACAACTAGGAGAGAGAGAAACAAAACCCAAGTGGGAGGTGTCCCATGGCAGGGGGTTGGAACTAGATGATCTTTAAGGTCCCTTCCAACCCAAACCATTCTATGATTCTATGAAAAACAAGTGATACAATCGCTCACCACCCACCGACTGACACTCAGTCAGTCCCTGAGCAGCGACTGCAGAGTGAAACCAAGAGCAATCTCAGAACAATCCGGAGTAGTGATCTTGGAACAGCGATTTCCAAATTTCTGCCCACCAGCCAACCCCTGCTTACATACAGAGCATGACATCTATGGGATGGAATACTTCCTTTGGCCAGTTTGGGTTAGCTGTGCTGGCTATGCCCTTCCCAGCTTCTTGCACCTGCACATTAGCAAAACCTGGGCAGCTGGAAAAAGTCCTTGATCTTTTAGCAACAACTAATAACATCCATGTATTATCAACATTCTTCACATACCAAAGCCCATACTAAATCCAAAACACAGTAGCTACTGGGAAGAAAATTAACTCCATCCTAGCCAAAACGAGGACACAGTAAACTGTTTGGCTCCTGGGAAATTCTTACAGAGACAAGGGGGAGGCTTGGAACAGTCCTTTCAAGCTTGTTGCAGCCTCTCGGGGGCAGGTGTCTTCCAACAAGCTCTAAAGATTTGTGGGCTGGATCCTGGACTGGGATCATAAAAAAGCGAACAGTAGCAGTTTTACTTTATCCCCAGTGTCTGCCCAAATGCTCTCCCTAGTTATAACTTGCTTCATACACACTTTTGGTGATGTGCTACTGAAAATCCAGAGGTGCCATTAGATTTGTGTTTTGAATGCTCACTTAGATACGCTTCAGGTCTGATTTTTAGAAAGATGCGTACTGAACTGCCCTATCATTTTTAAGTGAGGCAGCAGGCAACTTTGAAAATCAAGTTCTTTGTGTCAGTTTGGACAACCCAATTCAGCAGCTCCTGTTCTTAAATTTTTAGCTTTACACTGTCTGTACCACCTCTCTGACCTGAAAAATAGGGTTTGTTTTCTCTATAGAGGAAAAAGTAAATGCATACAAATTGTGAAGTGTTTTGAGAGATTTTGACGGGAAGGTTCTGTGGAAGTAGCCCAAACAATTCTTTTCTTCTTCTCTTAGGTTTGGTTACCCTGATCCTGATTATCTGCAGCGGGTTCGATCAGAATTGAAAGCAAAAGGAATTGAATAAAGAAATTTATCCACTGTCAGCTCTTAAGTGTAGTGATTGAACATGTGGCAGTTAATTTACTATTCAAGCACTACTTTCCTCAACTGCTGTACTTAAATCACTTGTATTTCGCAGTCAGCTAAGTAATCTTTTTTTTATCAGTATGGGTTTTTTTACACATCATTTACTTCCTTGAATAATGCTTCCCTCTGTGAGTAACCTTGACAGAATTTGGGTCTTGTGAGTGCAGCATCAGTTCTTGTTGCACTTGTTGAATATCAAATTGTGTATCTTATTTTACCAGTGAATCTGATCTGCACTTTTTCCCACAAGTCTTCAGTCTGACTGCCAAAACGGATAGATCCACTACTGGCTTTTATTCAATCAAACACGTACGTTGGCTTTGTGTTATTACATGTCGTCATACATAGCATTATGTAACCCATCTGCAGGATAATTTTTATGCAACTGGTAGTGTCACCTGTGATCAGGCTATGATCTTTTGCTTCTTTTCCTTTTCAGAGTAGAAATGGCGTTAGTGGTTTGGGTTTTAAACATGAAATTATTATGGATAATGTTGGGGGGGGGTACATGTATGCTGCTCTATTTTTAACCCCGCAGAAGTGCTGAGTGCTCACAGCCACGTGGGAGCAAATGGAAAGCAATGGTGCTTGTGGCCCTCTCTGGATCATGGGGTCCTGGTTCTGTGCCTCGCATTGTATTTAAGCTTAAATACAACTTCTAAGTCAGCTTTGCAACTGTAAAACTATATTCTTCCCATTGCTGCCCATAAGTGGTTTAAATTGTTGTATAAAGATACTTTGTTGCTACTCTCCGCTGTCTAAATAGCCTGCTGATTACCTTTGTGGTGGTGTAAAACAAATAGCTTTCCCCTAATGCAGCCATAATTGTTAGTGAGTTAAACTATTTTTGTTAGGCTATTGAAATTAACTAATAAATGAAATATAAAAATCCCATCTGCTTAGTTCTGAATTCTTCTGTACAGGTTTTTCTTCCTATTTTAGGTATGTATAGGTGTATGTTTTTTTTAATGTAGGAGCTTCCCAGCAACACTACGATTTGGGGCGATTTGGACCCAATGCCACCTGCTATTTTATTTTTTTAAGATTCCCACATTGTGAATAGGCAGTACTACTTTACCATCTTAACTTTCAGATTTCTGGGCTTGGGCACTGTTTGATTTCCATGTGGGTTGGGATGTTCTTCCTGCTGGGGTTTTGTTTTATTGCAGAATCATAGAATGGTTGGGGTTGGAAGGGACTTAAAGGCCATCCAGTCCAACCCCCCTGCAAGGAGCGGGGACATCTCCAACCAGATCAGGTATTTTCAAGTCAAATCAAGTCAATTAAAGTCAGGTATTTTGCCTGGGTTCCAGCAAGGGAGGAAAGCGTGTACCTGGGGTAACTGTTGCAAGAACAGTGCATTAGGAAACAAAAGAACAATGGTCCACCAAGAAACGAAGGCATTGCCGTGGGTCTGCTCAGCAGTGTGTCTGACGACGTGTGTATTTAGCTGACATCTACCTGTGCTTGTCATATTTATTGACATTTGGTTATTATTCATTTCGTCGCTGAACTTTCAGTGAAGTTGGAGGGAAAAAAATTCATTTTTCTGCTATTTTAGTGTCTTGTATTTGGGCACATTAGTAAAATATGCAGCAAGAAATAGCTGAAAACTGCAAGGGGAAGCCCAGAGCACTCGGTTGACAATGTCTCAGCTAGCTGACAGGTGGGTCTAAGGAGAATATCGTCCCGTTGCAAGCTCACACTATTGTAAAAGTATTTCTGACAGAGAATTATTTACTTCGTGCCACCACTTGAAAGCACAGCGCGGGGAGGGCGAGGTCTGTGTTACCCGCTGCCTGACCGCCCTAAGCCCAGGTTTTGGCAACAGCTGCATCTGTAAAACCGGCTCCTTGGGCGGCTCTGTGGAAGGGCCACGCTGTGTTCGCGACCCCCTGGGCACAGCGGGCTCTGTAACCCGGGCGCTTTCCGAGGGCGCCGAGCTCTCGGCCGCTCCCTCCGCCCCGTCCCGGGGGTAAAAGGGGCCCCGGGCCGACCCGCCCGCCCCCCGGCACAGGGCGGAGCCGGGCGCCGCTGATTCCCGACTGACGAAAGGAAACCGAAAGCGGCGGGGTCGGGAGACGTAGAGGCGGCCATGGCGGGGCAGCGGCCGGGCGCCTTCCCGCTGCTGGTGCGGGGGGACTGGGGGGCCCCCGAGCCGCCCCCCGCCCTGAGGAAGAAGCTGCTCTGCTACTTCCAGAGCCAGAAGCGCTCGGGCGGCGGCGAGTGCGAGCTGCGTGCCGGGACCGGGGCCGGACACCTCCTCGTCTGCTTCGCCCACCCCGAGGGTGAGCGGCCGGGGCGGCGGGGAGGGGGCTCTGATGGCCGCTGACCACGGTTTGGGGTCGGAGGGTGGTGGGGGTGCGGCCGCCACCGCCGCCCTCCCCTCACCGGTGCCTGTGGTGTTGGCAGTGAGGCAGCGGGTGCTCGACCGGCGGGTCCATGAGCTGGACTGGGGGCCCCGGGGGCTGCTGTCGCTGCTGGTCACCGAGCTGCCGGCGGACGGCGACCCCGCGCAGGTGAGGCGGGAGGGCGGGCAGCGCCGGGCGGGGGGAGGCGGGCGAACCCTGCGTGACCGCTCTTCTCTCGTTCCGCTTGCAGGAGGTGGGACGGGCCGGCGGGGCCGAGGCGACAGGTAGGTGTTGCGTGAAGGGCGGTGCGGGGCTTCAGCGCTCGCCTCAGTCATGCTGAGGCCTGGCCCGGCGGGGGGGGACGCGGGGAGGTGACAGAAACCGGTGACCGGACCCTGTGCTCGTCGAGCTTTTGGGTCTCTCAGTCTCGCTCTTCTTCCATTCTCCCCCCTTCACTTGTTAAACCACAAAATTCACATAATTCATAAAGCACAGCTCCGAAGTAAGCTCCAAGGCATGCATAAAAACTGAACAAACTAACTTTCGATGCAGCTTTTGTTGTGGTCGCAGCTGGCATTGTACGCGCTTTCCCTGCAGCCCAGAGTTTGCTGCTCATATGGAGCACACGTATCTCTACCTCCAAACTACTTATTCGTGCAAAAAAGGGTGGTGCACAGGTGAGGACTGAGGGTGCAGACTAGGAGAGAAGTCTGGCAGACGTTACCGTTATCTTTTGTTTCCTGATGTAGCTACGATCCTTATTGTTTTAAACTAGCAGGTAAAGATATCGTGCGGAGTCATAATCCATCATGAGAGACGGTTTTACAGAGGTGCCTGGTTTCTGAAGGTGTTTCTCTCCAGAGGAGGGATGTCCTCAACAGATCTTTTGTTGGATGGCACAGGTTTTGTACGAGGATAGTGCTGTAATGCATGGGAGGACCCGCTCGCAGTGCGTCACGCAACATGACTATGCACTAGTTTGTTTTTTAACATTATGCCTGAGGCTTCTTGAGCTTCAAGAGTCTTTCTGTTACCATGTTCAACATAAGGTTTGAAAAAAAAGTAATATATGGAAGTCTGTCATTCTGTTAGTGTCAAGTAAAACTAAATTCAAGCTGTGTTGGCTCCTGGGTCTACAAGAGCATGACGTTTTTCCTTTTGAGGTACTTGGTAAATGAGAAATCATTGTCATTTATCTCTAGTTAATGAACCCCCGGTGTCTTATCCCACCTGCCAGAATGAGGAGACTTCTGTGTGCACTCAGCGGGAGAAGGCAGGTGAGTGTGTCGCTTACCATGCAGAGAGCACTGTATTCTTGCTTCATTGGTTTGCATTGACCTTTATGCTGCGATAGTGCCCTGGTCACCTGGGTGGCTTGTGGTGTTTGTCTAATGTAGTGTAGAAACCATGATCTCAGGCTAAAATAAATAAATACTTTTTTTTTTTGGTTTTTTTTTTTTTTATGAATCCCTTTAGGAAGCTCCCCATTTCACTGGCTGCCTCAGACAGGTCAGTTCCTTAGGGAGAGTACGCAGCGAATGCTGACCTTTGTTCTGGGCGAGGCTGTCCCTCAGGCCTTCCCAGCTGCCACCAGCCCTGGAGGGCCAACCAGGGATGGAACATCAGTAGCTGTGTACCCCAGGTACACCTGAGTTCCTGTGGCAGTCAGGGTGTGTAGACCCATGGCCACCCACACCAATGGCTGGAATTGTAAATGGAGAGAATGCGTAGACAGAACAGTGATGGTTCCTCTCCTTGTGGATTTGTGGAGAAGCTTTCATAGCCATTACTTCTGCTGTCCTTACCTGGTGATGAATGGAAGCCTTTTCTCAGCTTGTTTGGGATTTAAAGGCTGTTGTGGGAAAAAAAACACCCACCTGAATTATTGTTTATTTGTTCTTTTGCCTCATCTTACCTGTAATCTGAACAAAAAGTGGTGTGAAAGCTTGGAAAATAATCATAGAATAGTTGGGGTTGGAAGGGACCTTTAAAGGTCATCTGGTCCATCCCCCCTGCAAGGAGCAGGGACATCTCCTGATCTGGTAATCAGGTTGCTCAGAGCCTCATCCAACCTGGCCTTGCATGTTTCCAGGGATGGGGCATCCACCACCTCTCTGGGCAACCTGTGCCAGTGTTCCACCACCCTCATAGTAAAAAATGTTTTCCTTATGTCCAGTCTGAATCTGCTTCCTTCTATTTTAAAACCATTACTCCTCGTTCTATCACAACAGGCCCTGCTGAAGAGTTTCCCCCTGTCTTTCCTATCAGCCTCCTTTAGGTACTGGAAGACCACTACCAGGTCTCCCCAGAGCCTCCTCTTCTCAAGGCTGAACAGCCCCAACTCTCTCAGCCTGTCTTCACAGGAGAGGTGCTCCAGCCCTCTGATCATTTTTGTGGCCCTCATCTGGACCTGCTCCAACAGGTCCGCGTCCTTATTGTGTTGGGGACTCCAGAGCTGGATGCAGTGCTGCAGGTGGGGCCTCAGGAGAGCGGAGCAGAGGGGCAGAATCACCTCCCTCAACCTGCTGGCCACCCTTCTTTTGATGCAGCCCAGGATGCGGTTGGCTTTCTGGGCTGCAAGTGCACATTGCTGGCTCACGCTGAGCTTCTCGTCCACCCGCACCCCCAAGTCCTTCTCCTCAGGGCTGCTCTCAGTCCATTCTCCACCCAGCCTGTGTTTGTGCTTGGGATTGCCCCAACTCATGTGCAGGACCTTGCACTTGGCCTTGTTGAATTTCTTGAGGTTCTTGTGGGCCCACCTCTCCAGCCTGTTAAGGTCCCTCTGGATGGCATCCCTCCCCTCCAATGTATCGACGGCACCACACAGCTTGGTGTCATCAGCAAACTTGCTGAGGGTGCACTCTATCCCACTTTCCATGTCCTTGTTTTTTTTTCTTAACTTTTGCTTAAGGCGTTAGGGTGTGATCTCTCATTTCAGAATCATGTGAGAAACTGGAAGCAGAAAAAGCACCCTCTAGGAAATCTGTCATAGTAGTAACCACGGCCTCTGGGGAGGAAATAGAAGATGAGATTGTGGAAATGTACTTCGAAAATAAAAAGAGGTCCGGTGGGGGGACCATCGAGTCCTACATCAAAAAGGACCAGCAAATTATCATCACCTTTCAGAACGAGGAAGGTATGATCATATGTCATGGGTATTATATTCCTAAAGCTCCCTTTTAAAAATAGGCCTTCACTGGTGCTGGGTCTCTTTGTGGGCACCGCTCCAGCAGAAATGGCGCGTTATTCCCAAAGAGTGACAGAATGTAAAAGGAGCAAATGTGCCCGTCTGTCCGATGCAGATGTGGGTTTCTGACAGTGTTTGTAATAATCCACAGGGAAAGACGTGATTCTCTAGGCTTGTCCCAAATGCTTGATCAAGGCTCGTGGAGAATAGTGCAGGAGAAACTATGTCAGGAGCACTGCAGAATAAGTCAGCTTTAATTCTAGTTCAGGAGACTGGATAAAGCATAGTACAGTATTAACTGCAGACCATAGGTAAATATTATTTTGTTGCATTTTCTTTCATATTCATTTCAGTTGCCAGAGTTTGGGAGACTGGGAGAAAAAGAGGCAGTAAACGTTATGTATTTGTAAGACAGAGAGGTGAATGCTCACCTTTGCAGAGAAAATTATTTTAAAGTAGCCTCAATTTATCTCTAGTTTTCCTGTGTTTGCCTCTACACTGAAGTGTTGTTGGCTGCTTGTTAGTGAAGGATGCATGCAAAAAGAGGAAACTGTTTATACAGGAGAAATAGTTAAATTTAGTTAAATCTACAACTAGTCAAATATAGGTAATAGTTAAATATGTGTAAAATACACAAGACAAGCAGGGTTCTTTATTTGCTGCTTATCAGATGTTACAAATCTGGAGAACAGTTTCTTGCTGTTGAGGGCAGTAGAAAGGGGGTAGCACTTACCTCAAAAGTAACTTTTTGTTTCTCCTTTAGGATGCTGGGGACATCTAGATCATAGTGTAGCTTTTATCCTAACCCTAACTTCTGATGTGGTTTTACCTTATTTCTGCTTCTGTAATATAAGAAAATGTGACTGGCCAGAGCTTTAGAGTGTGATATAAAATGTTGCCCTTATGTGGCAGGAGAGGAAGGAAAGTTCACATCTTTCTTTGTTTTCCTGTGGAACTAGATGCCCAAGAAGTTTTGCAAAGAAAGCATCACTCGGTGAAGAAAATTGATCTGTTTGTGAAGCCATGGCAAGTGGAGACTCTCCAGGAGCCGTGCCAAGCGGAGGACTCTCAAGGATCCCTGCCTTCCACCATAGTTGTGCTTGAAAATGTGCAGGAGAAAGTAAAAGATGGCATGTTAATTATGCTGGTAGAGAACATCAGTGACTTGTCAGAGGACGATGGTGACTTCAGCTTGGAAATAATACCTGAAATACGTGCTGCTGTAGTTACTTTTACTGCAAATATTGGTAAGAAGGAGTCAGAGTTGCACATCTCTTTTATTAGCTACTCGTGCCTGTGAGGCAGGCTAAGCAGGAAATGAATGTTTTCTGTCATATATTTCAGGTTTAATCTGATATGTGTCCTTTTAAATGAGGATTTACTCTACTAAAGTTAATGACACACCTCTTATCTGTAAGGTATAGAGGCTGGTGTAAGTCAGAAGAGGGCTTGCTCTGACTTGGATAGTAAACGGAACAAGTAGGACTAAAACAAAGTATAACTTTATACAAGCAACAAAAGGATGTACTCAGAACAGATCGATGATAGAGGCTCTCCTTGCCAAAAGGAGTTGCATGTGTAGTAAGTTTGTTTGGATTTGAGGGAAAATCGAACAAGTACATGGAACAGAGCTTTTAAAGATTATAAAATAGATTGCATCAGGCTTGGGAAATCTACGGTAACAGACTCGAGGGTGGGAGAGCATAGCGAAGCAGCCTCTTCTTACAGCTGATCTCTAGATACCTGCCGTGGCCATTGCTGGAGGCAGGAGACTGGGCTGGATGGACCCTGGGATGCTGAGGCAAGTCCAGCTGTCCTTATGCCGAGCGGCCATTGTCAGTGACGTTAAGCATGGAATAACACCGTATACTTTTCCTGATGCTGCAGTACCAGCTAGTTGTTACGCTACTGCGTGCCCGCTGTGGTTTTTCAGTGTGTTTGATACCATACACTTTTTCTGCCTTATTAGCAATTGATGACAAAGGCATCTTCCAGGTGATGGAGAGGTGTCTGCGCCTACTTCTCACCAGTAAGAGGTTGGGGGGACTTCCTGGTTCCTGCCGAGGTTTACGGTTGATGTTATTAACAAATTCCATCCTAGGACACAGGCAACAGTAAGTGGTATGGTAAGACCAGATTCAGAAACAGTGTAAGCCAGTGCCGTAGCTGGTCTTGTGGAGATAACAGCCCTGCATTAAACTGATAGCAGTGAACTGGTTGCGGGATTTTTTGAGCGCTGCTGCCCTTGAGTCCTTTTAGCGATAAGGTGATTTTACATGTGCTTGATTCTGGGTGAGGAGGTGGGAGAGGAAAGAAGAGAATTTTGTCTTCTGTGTGGAAAAATTGTAAATACCTTTAGAAGGCAGAACGTGGGGAAAACAAGTTATATGCCACTTTGAATCAGCTTCATGGGAATAGTTGTGTTATTGGTAAGAATGAAGCTGCTTGGAAATCTTAAAGTTTTGAAGGGGTTAGTCCATCGTATAACTAAACCAAAGAAGTTCTTAGTCTCTGAGAAGGTGTAGGATTTTCTGCTTTAGAAGTCAAAAATTATTTGCCTCTCATATTGTGGTCCAATCTCAAATTTTTGGTGTAAGCTTTAGGAAATAAGTAGATCCTTTAAAAACTCAGTTGTGTGTTTGCCTGACAGACGTAAGTGACTTGACTATCTTTTACCATGATGATGCTGGGGGGGGGGGGGAATTACTGAAAATAGAATAAAACTGAAAGAATCTGAATTTGTTGACTTATGATTAATTGTTTGTGTATAAAACCATAGCCCCAAAATGAACTCGATCTTACTTTCTTTTGGGGTTAAAGACACCTAGTGCTACTCAGTAGGAAAACTAGTGACAAATTCTGGCTACAGTAATTGTAGTCAACAGTTGTGGTCAACCACGTGGTGAACACTGGGTGACAGATACTGAATATGTGAAAGAAGGAGCTTTGTCCACACCTCTGTGTTGATAGGTGCTTTGTAATTCAGTGCTTTGGACAATGCACACAGCAATAGTCCCTAACATCACAGTAGAAAAGTGAGCAACTAGTTTGATCTTGGTTTTTGTTTTTTCTTTTTCTTCTCTCTTCTCTTTCTAGCTGCAGAAGAATTTGCTAAAAAGCTTAATCAAAACCACAGAGCAAAGCAACAAAATATTACTGCACGGTGCCTTGAGCAAACAAAAAGTGTTAGGGCTGAAAATATACCGCCTAACACACCCAGTGACTATATAACAGTCTACTTTGAAAACAAGAAGAATGGAGGTGCTCAAGTGGTGAACGTTCAGCAGCTGCCTGATGAGGATGCAGCTATCATCACGTTCAGTGACTATAAAGGTAATGCAGAAATAGGAATCCTTTCTTTCTCTGAGGTGCTTTCACTTAAAGATCAAAATGTGGGTTTTCTAGAGTAATGGCTACTTTGCCCTCATAAAACAGCAGAGCTGGTGCTTTGTCAGCAGGTCTCTGTTAACTGGACTGCAAGCTTAAGTTTTGGACCAGCTGAGCATGAGGCATAGAATTTTTTCCTGTTTGTGCATGTTTTTTTCACCCAGGCCTTGATCCTTAGAGTTCAGGTTATTGCGTGAGTTCAATAGAGAAAGCACAGCCCCACGTTGTGCGGGAGACTTCTTCCCCCTGCCTTCCCCACCAGCTGCCCCATGGCAGTGTCTGCTGCCTGGCTCATCTAAGGACAATTTCTTGGATGGCTTTTTGGCCAGAGAGCGGGTGCTGCGGCTTGTCCAGGTGGTGACAGAAACATGAGCACCCGTGGAAGGCGCAGGACAAGGGGGAAGCTAGAGGCATTGCAGCAAAGGGGAGACCTGAAGGGAAGCTGAAGAAAATAGATCCTCTTTTTGAGGGAAATGTGATTTGATTTGGAGGAGCTGTGATTTGATCCTGCTAAGTAACGGCCCAGACAACTACTGAGTTGGGCACTTCAGGTACAGCACATGGCAGAAGAGGGGGCAGAAACAGTGTTGTCCGTGCCTCCTTCTGCAGGTGGACACTGTTGGTTCTTAACTGTCTCTCTCTAACATAGTTTTTGGCATTTAAAACCAGTAAGTCTTCAATAATTTGGAATTATTTCAAAATCTGGGAAGGGGGGGAAATGATTGTAAAACTATTCTTAGAAATAGCAAACATTATGTAGAAAACAAAGGGTTTTTTTTTTTTTAAAAAAAAAACAAAACAGAAGATACTTGTTTTTAAGTGCTAGCATTAATTGTTTGGGTTTTCATTTGTTTGGTTTAGATGTAAGCAATATCTTGGCAAAGCAGCATTCGCTCAACAAGACACCAATCTCTGTCTACCCTTACTACGTCTCACTGGGAACAGCTCTATATGGGAAGGAGGGGCCACGAGTAAAGAAGCCAGATCCAATTACAGTGCCTCTGGATCCGTACGTCTGGCGTTACTTGCAGAAAAAAAATAGGCTGATTGAGGCAATAAGTTGTGAAATGGCAAAATGTAATTGTGAGCTAACATGGCCTGAAGCCCAGTCTGTGGACCCAAAAGTGACTTTGCATCCTTCAGCTGCTTTGTTTGAGCAGAAGAGATTAGTATCTCGATTGATCAAGACATGGAAAGAAAATGTTTCCACAGCATTTTCACGTAGCATATCGAAGTACAAAGCAATTCATTGTCAAGTAAGCTCAGAGGTGTGGGAAGCCATTAGAAACAGCTTTACCCACAATGAAGCTCTGGTAATCCCATCTGTTTCCCAGGATTTGCTTCTTGTAGCGGGCGAAAAAGAAGTTGTAAACAATATTGAACAAGAACTGAAGTTTCTGATAGAAAAGGCCACCAGAGAAATTGAAAGGGAAAAGCAAAAAACTGAAGAAGTGGTGGTAGTGGGTCCGGGGGAATATGCAATTTTACAGAGTTCTGGTTTTGAAGAAAAAATTCGCATGGAGTTCCCAGCCCTGCAGATCACTTATGATCATTTGCAGAAGGTCATTAACCTGTGTGGAGTGCCTGAGGAAGTTTATAAAGTAAAAGGGGAAATACTGGAAAATGTACGCCAAATGACAAAGAAAACAGTTAATATCCACCCTTATATTTTCCAGTTTTTGGAGCATATTGATAATGAAACCCTGTCACAGAGCCTGTTTATGTCAAAACAAATTAGTGCCTTTTATGAGCTTGGCACAGAAGCTGTCATCTTGAAAGGGAGTGCTCCTGAAGATCTCCTAAAAGCAGAAGAAGAAATAATGAAGGAACTGAACTGCAAAAGCATTACTTTGGAGGATGAGTCGGTCCTCCAGAAGAGGGAATGGAAGATGCTTACCAAGGAAAATTGCTCTAATGAAGCTGTAACAGTCACTCAGACAGAGAACCAGGTCATCATTGCTGGTTGTTCTCAGGCAGTAGAAAAAGCCTTTGAGGAACTTTTTAACTTTATAGATGAAAACACGCAAGTACAAAAGGTCATAGGAGGAAAGCCAATGGCGGTCATAATGTTTCTTGAGAAAGAGAAGACCAAAGTTTGGGGTGACTTACAGAATAAAGGTGTGAAAGTTGACTTTAGCACACAGAAGAAATGTAGAGTTATATCCTTGAGCGGGCCAAGAAGAGAAGTGCTGAAGGGAGTCACCTTAGTTGAGGAAATTCTGTCTGGCCTGCATTATAAGCGTGTGGTTATGACAGAACCAGGAGCCAAGTCGTATTTCAAAGAGCGAGAACACTTTTTTGTCACCAGTGTGAAACAAGACTTTAAGTGTCTAGTCCGACTGGAAGAGCCGTCGGAAGAACAGCTGGACGAACAGGAAGAACATAGTGATATAGGCAAGCCCTGCAGGCAGGTGACCGTAGGTGGAATTGTAATAGGGGTTTATAAAGCTGACTTGTGCGCTTACCCTGTTGACGTTGTGGTCAATGCATCTAACGAAGACTTAAAGCACATCGGGGGCCTTGCTGAGGCACTGTTAAGAGCGGCTGGTCCGGAGCTGCAACGGGAGTGTGACGAGCTGGTGAGGAAGTACGGGAGATTGCAGGCCGGGTGCGCGGTTATCACGGGCCCTGGGAAACTTCCCTGCAAGAACGTCATTCATGCTGTTGGGCCCAGGTGGAGGAAGGAGGAAGCAGAAAAGTGTGTGTTTCTGTTAAGAAAGACGGTGAAGAAAAGTCTGCAGCTAGCTGAAACATACAATCATCGTTCTATAGCTCTGCCTACTATAAGTGGAGGGATTTTTGGCTTCCCATTGGAACTGTGTACGTATTCGATTGTATCCACCATCAAGGAGACCTTGGAAGAATCCATGGGGGACAGCTGCTTGAAGGAGGTTCATCTTGTGGATATTGCACAGAATAACATTCAGGCTTTTAGCAAGGCACTGGGAGAAGTGTTTTCGGGTTATTCACCTTCCTGCAGGCCACTGCATCAGACCAGTATAGTTCAGCCGAGTAGAAGTGTAATTACGCAAAATAGCAAGAAGTTTCCATTGGTAACAACTGAGGAAGGCCTTGATATCATACTGAAAATAGGAAACATTGAAGATGCTACAGTAAGTGTTTTAAATGATCTGCTTTTAGAATATCAAGTGGTTTTGTTTGTTTTTTTTTTTTTTGAAAATAAATGCAAGAACAAAGAATGACCAACCTTAGACCATCATCTGTAATTAGCAATGTAACATGTCTGATATGTTACTGAAGTTGGCCATCACTCCTGACAGTAAGAATTGCTGTTAGACAGCTGTCTTACAGGATAGATACAGATGGCATTGCATTTTGTCATCTGCTAACACAGTTTAGCAGAAGCAACTGAGATCAGCAGGAATGGTTCTGGGTTTTGAACCTCCCTAACTTGACTTTGCTGGGCAGGAACCACCTGCACGCAGCATTCACCGTTCCAGAAAGCCTCATTACGGGAGTGTGGTACGAGGCAAAAGCAAATGGAGTGCTCAGTGTTGGCTGATGTGAGTATCCCGCTATGTGAGAGCAGCTGGGCTGCTTCCAGATCCTCTGTGGCCCTCAGGTAGTGCAAACATGCATGTCTGAGCCCTGGGCCCACAGCCAGTCTGGTTCTCCATGCATCTGTAGGATACTGAGCTGGAGAACTATTATCCATTATGTCACTGGAGAAGATGGACACGAAACATGCGGTTGCTATTGCATTTCCTATGGAGAACCAACTTCACTAATTGATTTCCAGTTGCCTCCAGTATTGAATTGCCATTAGCTGGCTGATATCTACTTTACTGGGATCATCAATACTGGAAACAACTCCTTTGAGAACCCTTTCTGTAGTGGCCAGCAAATGCTTTCAGGAGTGGATGCCTCCCACAGCTTGTGCATGCAGGTCCTCCAGTTGGCCAGGCCAGAATATACATTAAAATGTGTACAGAGGTCCTTCCTGAGGAGCTGAGTATAGTGCTTGACAAAATGTTCATAGCCTTTTGTATTTCTCTCCCTTATACGTTACTGCTTTTCTCACTTCTTTCTCCTTAGCTTTCCTCCAGTCTTGTTTGTCTTCAGCTTTTCCTTTTTCCCTAGACCAGCCATGCATGGGAGGTCCTGCTCACCTCAGTGAACACAGAATTTTGATCTGCAAGCTTCTCTTGGAGAGTGAACTTGCCTAAACATTTTTCAAACGGAGATAGAATGAGTAGACCAGGAATGCAGAATTTTAACTTTCTCCCACCGGGTTGAAGTGAATTTCACTATTAACTTGGCTTTTGTGTTGCTTTGGGCAGGCTCATGATACTAGAATTGAGCATAACTTCTGGTTTATTCCAAAACTTTGTTTGCTCTCAGGTTGCTGTCCCAAAAAAAATTACTTTGTAAATCGGCAGGCAGGCTGTATTTGATTAATCAGTGCAAAATTTAAATTTGATACTTAAAAGCTAGAGTTTTTGCTTGTGTTTTTTCAGACAGACATTGTCGTCATCAGCGTTGACAAAGATCTCCAGCTTGATAAAGGGCCGCTCGCTAAAGCTTTGCTAAGCAAGGCAGGGCCGATGCTTCAGACGGACCTAAAAGAAGAAGGCCTAGGAAAAACACCTGATAAAGGATCTGTGTTGAAAACAAAAGGTTACAATCTAGGCTGCAGCGTTGTTCTTCATGCTATCGTACCTGCATGGTCCCAGAAACACCCATCTCAAAAGGTATAAAGGTTTTTATTTGCCTGAACTCTGATTTGACTGGGCTCTGTAGTGAGTTTAGTGCCATTTTTCCTGTGAAATGGGGGACAGTGTCATAGGAGAAGAGAGAGTTTGGCCTGTTCTTTTTTTAACTGTGTGGTTGGTCCCTTGTTGACTGATATATTCCTTGTGATGTATGCAATTGTTGTATTTTAGTACCAAGAGGTAGCTAAAAGGGAAAGTGCTACATTGTACATACTGGAAAAGATTACTTTCAGTAATTGAAAAAATACTTGTGCTTGACAGGTCTTGGGCGACGTCATCACAAAATGCCTGGAGATGGCTGAGAAACTGTCTTTAAAGTCAATTACTTTCCCAGCGATTGGGACAGGGAATTTAGGATTCCCAAGGTCTGTTGTTGCTAAATTACTGTTTGACAAAGTGTTTGAATTCAGTAGTAAAAATGGAGTAAATTCTCTTGAGGAAGTTCACTTTCTGTTGCACCCACAAGACACAGCTAATATTCAGGTGAGTTACCGTGTTTCTATGTCTCTATTCATGCTGTTGTATTTGGGTCTGCCTCCTGATACTTGGCTATCTGATGATCTCCGAAGAATCCACAGGGTGCTTGTTCTTATACTAAAGAAGTTTGTGGACAGTCTGTCTTGTCTATACTGAAAATTCTCTTTTTAGGTTCTACCCCTCATAGTCACCTGCCCGTCCTATACAGCCCTGCTCCCTTCCTGTTCTTTTCTCTTCCCTGGCAATAATATGGACGAAACTGTAATTACTCTTTATCTCATGAACTTGCCTAATTCTTCAGGACACAGGACTTGCCTACAGATAAATTGGCTGCAACTCCTGCATAGATGCCTTCACTCCTGGAAAAAGGAGTGCTTTCAATGGAGCACTAGTGTCTTTCTAGGAAGAATCATTGTGCTAGGATTGCTGTGCCGGTAAACGTCTCCATTAGAAATGTATCAGTATTCCACATCCCCCCTTCTTCACTATCACGTTAGCACAGATTTTCTATATCCACGCTCAAGTTACTCATGTCACACCTGAATCTCTCAAAGGATAACTGTCACGCTGTGAATTAATGTCCAGATAAGTGTTGCTGCATCTGCTGACTTCTGCTATTCTATGCAGTAGTTAATACATTTTGAAAGAACAAACTTGAAGGCTACTCTGTCAAAGCCTGAGCATAGAGAAGGATGGCGTTAGCTGCAGGACTTGATTTAGAGAGTAAACTAGCTCCTCAGTGTATGGATGCCATCTGTTAATGTATCCCTCTGGAATGGTAACTAGGTCTTGCACTTATTTATCAATTCTGTCTGTTGCTCACTCTGAAGAACCTTGCTCTCTGAGAACAACAGTGTGTCAAGACTTGCCATCAGTATTATGGCACATGGTATGAAGTAATTTGCATTAAGCTCTTTCTACATGTTTTTTGAATTTACTTTTCAAACCTTTATTTCTACTGTGTAATCTAAAGACTTCTGGCTGTAATTTCCTTCTCTAGGAATTTTCAGATGAACTTGAGAACAGATGTGGAAATACTGTGGGTGTTGAAGTGCAGAAGACTTCTCCAAATAAGGATAGCCAAGGCACAGGTAAGCTTGTTCCACAGGAGTTGTGTGCCTAGTGGATTTTTTTAAAAATTATTTTAAATAATCCAGGGAATGCATTCATTATGGATGTTTAGATGTTTGTTTGGTAAGCATGTCATTCTCAAAGGGCAAGTAACAGTTGAAGGGGTTGCTGTAAAGGTAGCATTTTCAGGTTGAGCATCTGTAATGTCTAAAACAGTGTTGGAAATTCTTCAAAAAAAAATGTACCTGTGATTCATTACTGGATAGTGTCCCTATGAATCAGGACAGCAGAAGCTATCATGTGCCGAGGGCACAAGTAGGGTTGTGGTTTTTTTTTTTTTTTTTTTTTTTTTCATCACTGAAGTACTTGGTTAGGTTGTGAACAGGTTGCTGTCTTCCTATGTCCTGGGAAGGCAGGTGAGCTCCTGATTCCCTCGCATTCCTCCCCTGCTCCAGCGTGGGGTCCCTCCTGTGGGCCACAGTCCTTTGTGAAACTGCTCCGGCGTGGGTTATCTCTTCCACGGGGTGCAGTCCCTCCAGAACGGCTGTCCCAGCGGGCCCTCCATGGGCCACAGCCTCCTTCAGGCATCCGCCTGCTCCGGCGTGGGATCCTGCTCCTCCATGGGCCTCACCATGGGCTGCACCTCGGGCTGCAGGGGAATCTCGGCCAGGAGCAGCATTACTGCTCCCCCTCCTTCTTCACTGACCTTGGCAGCCGTTCCTCTCACTAGAAATTCTTCACAATCAGCTCAGGCAGACGCTTCTCACGTTCTCTTCACAGCTCCTCTCTTCGCTTCTTGCGGCTAGGGCGAGTCATGTCCAGATGGCCATGGGTGAGGGAGGCCAGAGGGTGAGGGCCACAAGGCTCACACCTCCCCCTCTCTGCCCCTGCTTCAGCTTCTTCACTTTATTTTTTATTTTATTTTTTCAATTTTTTTTTCCTGCTTCTTAAATACGTTATCGCAGAGGTGTTATCGCTGAACATTCTGTCACCACTTGGCTTGGCCTTGGCTGACAGCGGGTCTGCCCTAGGCCTAGCTGAGTCCCCTGGACAAAGGGGAAGCTACTAACAGCATCTCACAGAAGCTGCCACCGTAGCCCCCCGCCACTAAACAAAACCAACACAGGAATACTCTTCAATCTTTTACGCGTTCAGATAAATAGCAAAACCAAACTAAAATTTCTTAGGTGTTATCCGCCCTAATGGAACTGCAGAGTGTAGAAAATGAGTTATGTGTTGAGAACTTCCTCAAGTTTTTGAGTAAAGCATAGGTTAAAAGTCCTTGTCACACAGTAGAGAACCTGCCTGAAAACTCTGAGACAGGCACAAGAGAGTGAGACTTGGAAAGTTTGCTCCCCTACCTTGGAGTTTCACAAAGGCTTATGTAGTAAAATGTCATAAAGTAGTGGCTGTATACCAGGCGTGCAGCACGACAAGGTTTTTTTCTGCCATGTCAGCATGAATAACAATAATGGGAACAGGTGAAGGTTGGTCAAAGGCTCCTGTAAGAAGGAATAATTTTCTGTTAACGCGGCGGGCAGTCCTCTTCACTGTCTGAGTCCGGAGCCAAGCTGTGGTCTCTGTAGGTGTTGTCCCCATGAAGAAGTCCCTTATCTCTTACCTCATTGCTCCCATCTGCTCAGGGTCTGTATTTCTTTCCTGCAGCTTCCTCTTCAACCTCAGAACAGAAGGTACATGAAATGACGGTTGGCTCCGTCGTGTTCCAGGTGGCAGAAGGTGATATTACCAAGGAAGAGGGAGATGTCATTGTAAACATAACAAACCAAACCTTCAGCCTCAAAACAGGTATTTTAGTTGGTATTATGTGTGGAAAAAAGTACGTGTGTGTTGTGGGTGGACGCCGGGTGCCCACCAAAGCCACTCTGTCACTCCCCTCCTCAGCTGGACAGGGGAGAGAAAATACAATGAAAGGCTCACGGGTCGAGATAAGGTCAGGGAGAGATCGTTCATCGGTTACTGTCAGGGGCAAAACAGACTCAGCTTGGGGAAAAGCAGAGTAGGATTATGAGAAATAAAACCAAATCTTAAAAACACCTTCCTCCCCACCCCTCCCTTTTTCCCACGCTCAACCTTTTTTGAAAAATCCTCCTGGTTTTCTCTACCTTCTCCTGCCCCAGCAGCACAGGGAGACATGGAATGGGATTTGCGGTTGCCGCTCCTTCCTCCTCAGGGGAAGGACTCTTCACGTTCTTCCCCTGCTCCAGCATGGGGTCCTTCCCATGGGAGACAGTCACCCACGAACCGCTCCAGCGTGAGTGCTCTCCACGGGGTGCAGTCCTTCAGGAGCAGGCTGCTCCAGCGTGGGGCCCCACAGGGTCGCAGCTCCTGCCAGCAAACCTGCTCCAGCATGGGCTCCTCTCTCTGCAGGTCCACAGCTCCTGCCAGGAGCCTGCTCCACTGCAGGCTTCCCACAGGGCCACAGCCACCGTCAGGGGCATCCACCTGCTCTGGCGTGGGGTCCTCCATGGGCTGCAGGTGGATCTCTGCCCCTCTGTGGGCCTCCATGGGCTGCAGGGGGACAACCTGCCTCACCATGGGCTGCACCGCGGGCTGCAGGGGAATCTCTGCTCTGGCACACCTCCTCCCCTCATTCACTGACCTTGGTGTCTACAGAGTTGTTTCTCTCACACATTCTCACTTCCTTCTGCTGCTGTTTCTGCAACAGGTTTTTTTTTCCCCCTTCTTAAATAACTTATCCCAGAGGCACTACTACCGTCGCTGATGGGTTCGGCCTTGGCCAGCCCTGTCGCCCTGCTGCGACCAAAACCTTCCCGTGCAAACCCATTGCAGTGTGGCTGGAAGGGCTGGATAAGGAGAGTAGGAAGTATTTTTTCAGTGTTTCAAACCCTTTTGCTTCACAGTGTGATTTCTGTTTTGCTTCTTAGGGTACAAACTTTCTTGTTAATCTGTGTTACAGGATGGCATGTTTATGACTCTTGCAGAAAGGGAAACCAATTTTTTTTTTTTTTTTTTTTTTTTTTTAGACTCTTTATAGAACATCTCTCAAACTAAAGGAGATGACAAACCTCAATGAGGTTTTGACCCCAGTAAAACTTTAGACACAACTTTGAATTGAAAAGCATAAGCCTACATTTTAGACAACAGTACTTTTCAATTATAACCTTTGCTATGAAGATTGAGATATTTTAGATATTACGTGGGACACAGTTCTCCCTCAGATGAGATAAATAGCATTAACAGTAGTAACACAGTGGATTAATGTGCCTCTTCTCATTTAAGGTGTCTCTAAAGCAATTCTGAACGGTGCTGGAAAAGCAGTTGAAGATGAGTGTGCTCAACTAGGTATGGTATGACATTACTGACCTCCTTTCTGAAGGCGTTCATGCACGGCAGGGAAACTGTGGGGATACTTTCTCAGTGTGTATTCGCTGATGTAACAGTGCATAGTTTTTAATCACTTAATGTGGTATTTATTAAACACCTAATGAGGGAAGGAAAAGAAAAATCTTGAAGAAGAGAGGGTTCCTAAGCGTATGTAAAGAACTAAATCTATTCATTATTGCGTCCTCTTATTCCAATAAAGCTTTCTGTGATAAAAACAAATCAAATCTACATTGAACAGAGCCATGAGCAAAGAATGATGTTGGCAGAAATATTAAGAGAGGAGCTGTATCTCACTGGAAGCAACTGTCTACCTGCAGCTCCTTTTGTCATTCCCGAGTGAGAAAATATGTGTTTGCTTTTGGCTTAACTAGCAACCCACTATCACATCCTCTGCGTGTCCAAGAGGGAAAACTAGCGAAGTTAGGTTCCTGCCTCAGAAGAGACATTTATTTGTAGACCAAATTTAGCTAGTGAACAGCAAATACAATGAATGGGGAGTAGGGATGGACAAGTAAATGGTTTAAAACCCCAGAAAATAAGGGAAGTAGGAAAGAGGCTGGTGTGGAGGTCAGCTGGAAGACCAACCAAAGGAGAGCAACTGTGAGGAGATAAGAGGTAAACCTCCTGAGAGAACAATTCAGGCTAGGAAGCCTGAGGGTAGATGCCATGCTTGTGCGCGCATGAAGACAGAGTGTGGTACTGGTCTGTGTGAAGCTTTTCAGGTCTGCAGAGCAAACTTGACAAATAAAGGCCCACAAAGTTTATTTTCCAAATGAGGCAAGTATTTTACAAACATAAAATGAATCCTTGGGCCTTGAAAGTGAAAATGGAGAGAGGGTGTTGCACAGTTTGTGGAAGGAGACTTGAAGCTTATTCTGGGGCATGCTTGTCACTGTTTCTTGTCTCCTAATGAGGATTAGTGCACATCTATATTGTGGATAATTGTTGATGGATTACGTTCTCCTACTTAATTTTTCAGCCTCACAATCTAACAGGAGCTATATCACCACTCAAGCAGGAAACCTGCCGTGCAAAAAAATAATTCATTTTGTTGCCCAAGATGATATCAAGGTGCTGGTCTCCAGAGTGCTTCAGGAGTGTGAATTACAGCAGTACACCTCTGTCACCTTCCCAGCAATTGGAACAGGTCTGCGTCTCCCTTTTGAAATGGGTCCAGTGCATGTGATTCTACAGATCTCAGGGTTCAAGCGATGAGTTTGATTTATCTGGAGGGATTATTCTTTGGTGGAAATATATTCAGAAACCACAGACTTCACATTAGAAGCTTATGAAAGCCTAGAATGTTTCACTCCTTGCAGTCAGATTTTGCTAAATTGCCCACCTGAAGTTATTTCTGACTTGTTTATGATCCAAGATATTATGGATATGTTAATAATTGTTCTGTTAAAAGATGTTTTAACCATTTGTAACAGTTATTAATGCTTTTTAAAGGCAAAATATTTATAACTTGTTTCAGGTGAGGCAGGCCGTGATCCAGCTGTAGTAGCTGACAACATGATAGATGCAGTAACCGAATTTGCAAGAAGTAACTCTGCTCCATCAGTGAAAACTATTAAAGTTGTCATCTTTCAGCCACATCTGCTGAGTGTGTTCCATAGAAGCATGCAGAAAAGAGACAGTTTTACTAAAACAGCAGCCAAATTATTCTTTTCCAAGTTAACATGTAAGTAGATGTCACTTAAATACAGGTTATAGATCTGTTTAGCACCAGCTGATAATGCTTAATATTAATGATGACATTTGTGTATTTCAATGTAGCACTCTGGAGTTCCGAAAAACAATCCCCAAAGGAAGAAAACAAAGCTGTTCTGGAAAATAAAATCGACAAAGCTGTTCTGGAAAATAAAATTGACCCAGTTGTTGTGCAGATTTGTGGTGAAAATAAAAACAAAGTGGAAGAAGCTGAAAAGTGGTTGAAAAGTGCAATTTTAAAGGAACAGTTTCAGACAGAAATCAGAGATGAGTCTATCTCTGATTTTGGTAAAGCAGAGAGGGAGGAACTGCTTAACCTACAAAAGAAATTAAAAATTGCTCTTCGTTTGGATAGTACCTCTGTTCAAATTTCAGGTGTTGCGAAGGATGTCTGGATTGCTTATTCAGCTATTCAAGATATGATCCACAAGATAGAAACTGCTAAGCAGGAAGAGATCAAAGCAGAATTTTTACAAAGCTTAATTGAGTGGAAATATTTGGATAACTATTCCTACGTGCCCTTTGACTGTCTCACGAATATGCACTTGGAAGATGCTTTCAGGCAAAAGAAGAAAGGCCTTTCAGTCATCATTAATGAGAAAAAATACACAGTGAATATAGAAACTAAAACTGCTGTAGATGACCAAGGACAACTTAGATCCGTTATACGTATTGATAAATCTGAAGGTAAGTAAAAGCATTTTGACTGACTGATGTTCCCATGTTAAAACTAGGTTGCATCTAGCCTAGGAGAGTAAGAAATGGTAAGAATATGCAAAATATTGTTAGGAGCTTTGTGCAAGTCCATTTCTGGAGAATGTAGAAAGGATCTAAATTGGGAAACTAAAATAAAAGATTCCTGCAGTTCTTTGTATTCTACTCCGCTCTTGTGAGACCCCACCTGGAGTACTGCATCCAGCTCTGGAGCCCTCAGCACAGCAAAGACATGGACCTGTTGGAGTGGGTCCAGAGGAGGCCACAAAGATGATCAGAGGGCTGGAGCACCTTTCCTATCAGGACAGGCTGAGAGAGTTGGGGCTGTTCAGCCTGGAGAAGAGAAGGCTCCGGGGAAACCTGACAGCGGCCTTCCGGTACCTAAAGGAGGCTATAAGAAAGATGGGGAGAAACTCTTTAGCAGGGCCTGTTGTGATAGGACGAGGGGTAATGGTTTTAAAATAGAAGGAAGCAGATTCAGACTGGACATAAGGAAAATATTTTTTACACTGAGGTGGTGGAACACTGGCACAGGTTGCCCAGAGAGGTGGTGGATGCCCCATCCCTGGAAACATTCAAGGCCAGGTTGGACGGGGCTCTGAGCAACCTGATGTGGTTGGAGATGTCCCTGCTCCTTGCAGGGGGGTTGGACCAGATAGCCTTTAAAGGTCTCTTCCAACCCTAACTATTCCCTGATTGAAAATTTTTGGGAATGTAGGTAATGTGTTCTGAGGTTCTTAACAAGCTCACTGACAATAATTAGCTCATAAGGAACTACTTTTTTCTTACTCATCCATACAGGACTTTTCCTAGTGTTTTATTTTTCTTTGTCCTACTGTGACTCAGTTTTACAGGGGCACATTTTATATCTTAATGGGAAAAACTTTTTTGTCTATCTAACACTTGAAAGTGAAAGTGGACAGGTTTAAGAAACTATGCATCTCCCAGTGCTTTTGTAATACCTCCTGCATATATTTTCAGATTTCTTTTTTTGGTTTTTTTTTTGTTCTCTTAACAAAAAAAAAGTCACTTACTAAAAGGATTTCATGCTTCTAATTGAGGGAACCTATAATGCTGCATATCTGTAGCATATGCATCTGTCAGTGTTGCTGTTTGAGAGCACAGCTAGATACTAGGCCTTGCATGAAATGGAAGAAGGGATGAAAGACTTCTGCTTTTCAGATGGAGAGTATACTCTTGAACTCTTTAATTTTAAAATGGTTTTGTTCCGATGCTTTGTTCCTAATCTCCTAGTTGTTGAAAATTAACTACTCGATATTTCTGCGTTTGCTGCACATCCCTTGCAGGGAAGGCTACTGGTAAAAGATGTTGCAAAGGATCCCTTTTCAGCTGTGAGGAACAGATTTGTCTAGGAACTACCAGTTCAGGCACTTCAATTGCCAGTGTGGTGGCAGACTAGAAACTCCAACACCCTAATCCTTTGGTGAAAGACCCATGGGAATACTCTTGGCTGACAAAGACCATTAGGCACTAGCGATAAGCTGGATGTATGGGCTTTTAGAAGGGTTTGTAGCAGGGCATATTTCATTTTAAGCAGAGGATCTAGGTAAATGTGATTGATTGTATTTCTTCTGCAGATCAAGAGTCAATAGTGCTCCCTGCAACATGGGATGACATGCAAAACGACCGACTCAAAATAGTGGAACTAAAACCAGAAGCAGGAGAATATAAAGATGTGGAAGAAAGGTTTCTGAAGACCTGTCAGTCATTAAAAATTGAAAAGGTAAAAAAAGCATGTCATTGTTTCTGAGCATAAATACCTCGATAATAAGAGATGAAGAATATTAACAACAATGGAAAACCAAGTTCCACTGGGGTTCCTGAAGTTAGGCAAGTCTTTATGGCTGTCGCTAACTTTAATCAGCATCCGTTTAATGTTACAGTTGAGATATTCAGAACAACTCTTAAGCAGTCGCTTCTTCAGCACCAATGGAGAGTGCTCTTGATTTAAATTGGTTTTACTATAGTAGAGCACATCGTTTGCTGGCTTAAGCCATGTGTGCTTTGCAGGTAGGCATGTTTTCTATGCCCCAGAAACCTACAAAACTGTCCTATATTGTTTCCCATGGAGTGTTTCTGTCATGTTTTGGGCTGGTTTCTGCTGTCTGTCACACCAAAGTTTGGAGTGATTTGACAAACTTACTTCATGATCTAGTATACGTGCATTGGAGCTAGGAGGAGAATCTTGGAAACAGATTAAATTGTTGATACGCTAATATTTTTTGTGACAGCAACATCAAGGAAACTAATGTCTTACTTTCAAACTTTGCAGATTGAAAGAGTACAGAACCCCTTTCTTTGGAAGGCCTACCAAATAAAAAAGCTTGAAATGGATAAAAAAAATGGCAGAAGAAATAATGAGAGGCCTCTATTTCATGGGACAAGTAAGGAGTCGTTAACCTTAATTAACAACCATGGATTTAACCGGAGCTATGCTGGAATGAATGGTAATATGAATTTCAAAACAACTCTTGTTTTCCTGAATAAGGCTAGGACTGATTTGCCATGCCATCTGTATAGTCCTGCCTTGTATGCAAAATTATTCGTTTTGTTAAATCTCTCTATTGCAAATAAAAAGCAAAATTGTCAAGAGCATCGCAGGCTCTGAAGATGGCAGATAAGTGATTGCTGCTAATGAAGTGCTCACAAACATTTGTTTTTCTGACTACAGCTGCAAACTTTGGAAATGGAACATACTTCGCTGTGGATGCCAGCTATTCTGCCAGTGACATCTATTCTAAACCAGATGTGAGTGGGAAGAAGTACATGTACTTGGCTCGAGTCCTTGTTGGAGAATATTCTAAGGGGACAAGAGGATCAATTACTCCGGCACCAAAAAGCGCTAGTAACTCTATAGATCTGTTTGATAGTTCAACTGATAATGTGAAGCAGCCATCCATGTTCATCATATTTAATGACATTCAAGCTTACCCAGAATACCTTATCACTTTCACTAAGTAAGCATTTTCATTGCAGCCAGGATTGCATGTCTTTCAGTCTTTGTGTAGCAGAAAAACACTTCCAACAAAATACACAACAAAATAAATAGTTTTATCAAATTAATGTCTTAAAGCTTGGTTACATTGAAGCAACCTCTGGCAATTTTTAATAGTACTGAAATAGACTACTTGTTTACACTCAGAGTAACTGAGCATATTTAACTGTTGAGCTCAATATTTTGCAGAAACCCACTGTTAGATGACATATCAAGCCGTTATACTATATTAGCCTTTCCATGCAGCCTTACAGCCATCCTCGTTGCACTAGGAAATGGGGAGTGCTGGCAGGGGACTGGAAGGGATTTTTCAGCCACTGGCCGCCCAGTGTTGCCTTTCTGATGGCTTCTTACACTCTGTAAGTGACAGGCTGCATCATGAATTATGATGGACTGGTTTTCAATAAAAGAACTAATTGTAGTTAATGGCTTGTGTTTGTCTAATTTAGCATTGGTTGAAAACCAATGAACTTCAATGAAGTTGATGGCTCAAATCCAGATATGCTTAGTTTTAATACAGTAACCCTCCCTGGCAGGTTCAACAGAAGGTTATAGAAGTTGCCTGAGTTATTTATATATAGCCTAAGAGAGACAGGAAAGTTAACTTTGAGAAGGTGTTTCTGTTTCCATATACCAGCTGCAGCCACCTTTCTGTGATCTTGAGGAGAAAATAAGAAAAGTTGCTAAGGCTGATAAATGGGTTATCTTAAAGGGGTGATCATTAACAAGCCAAAGTTCAGACTTCCATGTTGGAGGAAGCAAAGCAACATAATCTTTGTAGCACATTGATGGAATAAAAAAATACTCCTCTCAGCCTTAGATAGTGTAAGATCTAATGCCAAAGTAGAGTGACACAGCACCTCCAAATGCTAAAACCCTTGAATTCTCTGAATGTATCAGGTTTGACTTCATATTTGGTTGGATGATTAGGAGAAAATCTTCCAATACTTGCTTTGCAGATTTAGGTTGCAATGACTCCAAAGTTTTACCATGGGTTGGTGTATCTACACGAACAATAATCGCTGCAGGGTAAACATTGCCAGGGGACACGTTTTCCAGGGCAGGCAAGGTGAAATAATGTGAACCTGCAACTATCTTAGAGCCGTGAGCATCAGGCTGTTCATTCACACCTCCCCCCATCACTCCCTCTGCAACAGGACTGGAAATGCTCGCTTCGGGCTTCATTGCTTTTGATTGTGTCAGTTTTCTAACTGCTGGAAAAGTGCTGACACTTGAATTCCAAGTGCTTGAAATAAAGATGTGGGCGTGGGGGGCAAAAGTCTAAAGTTTTGCTTTTACAGTAACTAGATCCAATCTATTCCTGTAACAAATACCTGCGGTCACTGGTCCACCCGGGGTGACAGGAGCCAGAGGTGATGGCACGGGGTGCTTTGTTGCAGCTGAGGGGTCACTTGTAGTGCTCTGAACTTTCTCAAGGAGACAGTAACGCATCTGTTCTCACCTTCTTCGTTGCCCCAAGGAGCTGTGGAGGCCAAGGTGTTTTTTCACCAGTGCTTGCGTTACAGGTGCCTAAGGCACCAAGCACAGCGCAGAAGCCAGTAGTGCTGGGCTCTGTCCAGGTGATGAGTGAAAGATGCTGCTTCTCCAAACGAGTTTATTATCATCTAAAGGCCAAGGGGGAGGTGGAACAGGACGAGGGGATCTTGTTCCTCCGGCAGTGTGATGGGCTTCCAGCTCCCCGCACGGGGATGGAGAGGCTATTTTACAGCGCGGAGGAAGTGCCTGGGGCAGTTTTGGGTGTCTTACGAAATTCTGGCGGGGAAAGGAGCGTTAAGGGTGCAGCTGGGTCCGGGGGACCAGCCCCGGGCAGCGGAAGAAGCGGTGACAACCCCGGCCCCACCTCGGCCTTCGCCTCACCCGCCCGCTGCCTCCGGCCCCGCCCGGCCGCTCCGGGAACCGAAAGCGAAAGGCAGCGAGTGCGGGAGGCGGCCATGGCGGGGCAGCGGCCGGGCGCCTTCCCGCTGCTGGTGCGGGGGGACTGGGGGGCCCCCGAGCCGCCCCCCGCCCTGAGGAAGAAGCTGCTCTGTTACTTCCAGAGCCAGAAGCGCTCGGGCGGCGGCGAGTGCGAGCTGCGTGCCGGGACCGGGGCCGGGCACCTCCTCGTCTGCTTCGCCCACCCCGAGGGTGAGCGGCCGGGGCGGCGGGGAGGGGTGAGGGGCTCCGGGACGGCGGGGACCGGGGGCCGGAGCGGCCGAGGGCTGCGCGGCTCCCCCCGGGCGGAGGGGCCGCTGTGTGGGCTCCCCGCAGGAGCGAGCCCGTGGCGAGTTGTCACTCACGAGTCGTAACTTTCTGCCAGTTAAAATACCTCTCTGTTGACTTAATTATTGCGTGTGATGTAATGTGTGCTGCCTAGTGTGTGCTCTACAAGCCTATAGCGTATAATATGTGGAGCACCTCTCCTGTGAGGACAGGCTGAGAGAGTTGGGGCTGTTCAGCCTGGAGAAGAGGAGGCTCCGGGGAGACCTGATAGCGGCCTTCCAGTACCTCAAGGGGGCCTACAGGAAAGATGGGGAGAGGCTGTTCAGTAGGGCCTGTTGTGATAGGACAAGGGGTAATGGGTTTAAATTAGAAGGAGGGAGGTTTAGATTAGATATTAGAAAAAAATTTTTTACAATGAGAGTTGTAGAGCACTGGAACAGGTTGCCCAGAGAGGTGGTGGGTGCCCCATCCCTGGAAACATTCAAGGCCAGGCTGGATGGGGCTCTGAGCAACCTGATCTAGTCAGGGATGTCCCTGCTCCTTGCAGGGGGGTTGGACTAGATGACCTTTGAAGGTCCCTTCCAACCCTAACCATTCTATGATTCTATGATATATCCCATAACATGCAATGTAGAGTACATAATGTGTATTTGCTATATATACGCTTCAATTCGGCACCTAGTGCTAGCCTCTAGATTGCATTTTGAATAACACTAGGCTATAAGTTAATAAATATATCCTACCAGGCCTGTATACATCTATATTAATTGTGAGGCACAGTAGTATTTGCTAGATTGCACTTGCAATAATAAGGCTCGTGTTAATATAACTTAATATATATTATAACTACAGATATATATAAAAAAATAGTATGTGTGTAGCTTGCATGTATGTATATAAACTTGCAGCAAGGTGGAAAACATTTAGCTGCAGTTGTGTTAAATGCATACATATGCATGCATGCACACACGTGCATAAACACACACACATATATATATATATATATACACACACACTTTTTTGTTTTTTTTCCTTCCTTATCATGCTTCCCAGTTGCTGATTCACCCAGCTGGTAAGTTCAAAGCCATTTTGGCACTGACTGGAAGAGGGTGTGCAAGGTGTGGGGCCGGTACTGGGGCCCCCAGCGTAGAGCTGCCTGCCACACAGCAGCCAGGAAAGACGTGGTGGAGCAGAGCTTTGTGCTTCTGGTGTTTTGTTTTTTTTTTCCAAAATAATATCTGCTGCTGTTCTTCCGTTTCTTTTCAGGAGGAAAGCCTCATGTATGCTGTGTTAGTGTTAAGAGTTTAAAGCCCTTTCATTTTGTAGGGCAATATGTGTGTCCTAATGTAATGGTGGAAAAGTGGTAGGTAATTTAAAGTTGTCTTCCTTGTCAGATTGTCACTGGGGTTTTTTTGGTTTTATTTAGTGAAGCAACGAGTTCTTGAGAGACAGTGTCATGAGCTGTATTTGGGAGAAAAAGGAAAACTGAAGTTGATTGTCACAGAGCCTGAAACAGCACTAGCTGCTGAAGAGGAGGCATTCAGGAAAAAAACAGTTACGACAAAGGTGAATAAAAATTGTTATCCTAAGAAGAGCTTTGAAATAGTGGTGAGGGTGTCAAATCAGTCACTGATATCTTGCTTTCGTTTTATTTTAGGCTCTGCATGCCATGAGCAACCTTGAAACAAAAGGTAAAATGTTATCCATCACTCTGTGTGCTGATTCTCCGTAAAACAAAAATGTTGGTGCTTTTCTCCACACACAGCTCCAGTTCTGTGGGGAGTTGTGCTAAAAGTTTCTAGTTTGGCAGCCTGGCGCAGGTGATAGAAGGAAAGATGTTTGGCCAGGGACGCTGTAGACTTGATCACTAAGTATGGAGTTCACCTTGCCAAACCTAGCCCACGTGCCTGGTTTTCGCTTCTAAAATAGCCTTTGTAATCAGAGGAGCATGTCCAGAGAGAGATTTAGTTCTCTTATCCTACATAACTGCTCTAAGATCAGATCTGCGTAGAAACACCTAGATTGAAGGTCTTAGGGCCAGGCCTGGTGTCTCTGTGCTCCCTACAGTAAGAAAAGTCTGTAAAAGCAACTGGTGCATCTCTCTGGTGCCTCAGTGACTTCGGTTACGTCCTCTTTCATCAATATTCTCATAAGCTTTGTGATTCAGAAAGCAATCTAGAAAACAGTGCTGCCCACCCAAATATACCCGCAACTGTGAAGAGTAAATACCCATCATCAAGACAGACCAGTTAATCAGGAAGCTCTTCAGTAATTACCCTTCTATCTTTTCCTTTCTGTATGAAGTCCTGTTTGGTGCCATGTTGGGTGATTTTCCTCCTTCCAAAATTAGGTACTCAAAGTTGTCATCTACTGTTTTTTAGTTATACTAGAGAGGACCCTGGAAATTTCCAGATGCTGCTCTTAAATCGCTTTGTTGGGTCAACCTAACGTTTAGTTTTGGCTTTTTTGTACCGGCTTCATTGGACATACTGGAGCAGATCATTCTCTCAGCAGTCTAAAAATTAGTAACCATCATCTGTAGAGTTTTTGCTTCTGCGGTTCTTTCTTTTGTTTTTCTCTTGTTGGGCTTGTGCTGGTAGGCCTTCAAAGGCAGCTGTCTTCTGTAAATGTTATGGGTTTGGTATCAGTTGTTGTACCTTGAGAGAGCTCGTAAACCCAGTGAGCAGGCAGGGCCAGCCTGTTTGTGCTGCCACCTCCTCGAGCCTTCCTATCCTGCGTCTCTGTCCCTGTCCTTGGGGCTGCCACCCACGGCGGCCTGTTTGGCGCTGCCCCAGGCTGTAGGGATTTTCTGGGTGTTCTTGAGCAGAAGCAAGTAGAGACCTTACCCCCTGCCCCCCATCCCCGGTCAGGTGTACAACTGCTCCACTGAGCTCCTCTGCTCTCAGTTGCACGTGTCCTCTGCCACGTCTGGAGATGGTGGCCCTGGAGGCTTATACTGAGGGTGGTGAGCGCCCGGGTTTCATTCGAAGCTCTTCTCCCTGCTATGGTGTAGGGGTGTGCTGGTTTACCAAACTGAGAGGGGCTTATGCTCCTGTGTGTGTTTGTTGGGGCAAGGAGTGGAGAGCTGCCTTTGCTTGTGAGTGTGGCCATCTTGAGCACCCTGGGGCAGCCTGTGGCCTCTGCCAGTCTCCTGCCACCCTGCAGTTGGACAGTTATGTTGCCACATACCTAGGTGACACTTTTAGTTTACTCAGGCATGCAGAGGACCACGTTGTTCCCCTTTGGAGGTTCTCCCCTGCCTCCACCCTCATCTGTCTGCAAAGCTGGAGACGTGCCTTCCTCCGGCAGCTGCTCAATTTCTGAGGTACTCAGTAGGCACCTCTGTTATATTTTCTAACTGTAAAATTTGTTGCATTCCTGCCAGCCTTCTGTGCATGTAGGTCCTTTAGTGCTGTCATGCTGCACTGATGGCAGGGCACGGTGGTCATCAGGAGGCTTTGCATTGAGTCACGCAGAGCTACGGTGGCCTATGGTGCCTGCGGATGTCCCGAGCTCTGCTCAGGCTTGTTATGCCTGCGCCCGGGCTAAGAAACAGATGCAGGGGTTGCAAGGTCTCTCACAACCCTTACCAACACCTGAGCAGCTGGGGCCAGTTATCTCAATGGATTTTATTTTATTTATGTCTCTGACCCAGAGACATTCCAGTGACCTTGGTCTTGTTTACTCATGGCTATATTTGTGCCACCAAAGAAGCTGCCCGCAGCCCCGCAGAACATCACATCTGGGCTGGTTTGGATCCCACAATGTCCTGGAGTATCTTGCAGTACTTGATCAGTTGGGTGGTCTCTTTTCTTGGGAAAGGAAAGGAGAGAAAGGGTAAGCAAAATCTGCTTATTGCAGGAAATGTGTGCCAATATGTCCTGCAGCTTATTTCTCTTTCTATTGAAGTTGATGTAGAAGCCTTGCAGAAAGCAGAGAATTTTGTTCCAAACCGTGGACTCCAGGAGGAAGCTGGCTTGGTGGAAAACATAGCAGAAAAGTCTGCAGAGACCTCACCTTCAGTGGTGTTTGAAAACATACAAGGATGCAGTCTGAACTGCTTACGTGTGCTGTTGGAGAACATCAGCGACCTGGCAGTAGATGATGACTTCACTGTGGAAGTGATACCTGAAATAGATGTTGCTGTAGTTACCTTTATAAAAAGTATCGGTAAGACGGGATGAACACCATCATTCATTTCCATGTATACGTATGAATAATAGCTTTCAGAGTTTGATTGCTTTCCTGTTAGAGATTCAGACAATTTTTAAAAAGTACCTGGACTGTAGTCTCTCAAGAAAGATGTAAGTCTTGTATACAGCTCCATGAAAATGCCTGTGCTCCAAATGTTACACTGAAAAAATGAAGTTGTGGCATCTTCATTAATTTAAATTGGATAGGAACGTTTCATTGTCCCTGTCTTATTTTGGGTTAGATGGAGCAGAATTAGCAGCGGACTGAGTGTGGAGATGCGTTCTGCAAATTACTGAAGTAAATAAAGTCTCTGTTTAAGAAGACAGTGAAACAGTGAAAAGTGCTCAGTTTACACAGGAGATGAATAGGAGAGGAACAGAGACACAGGGGTAGTGAATAGCAGAGAATAACATGGCTCTGTGTGTTTCCCCTTTTGTATTACAACATAGAGTTATTTGGCACCAGAGACAATTTTTCTCCAGATAAAAGGAGAAGTAGACTCAGCTCATTTCTCTGCCAGAAGTGGTAGCCAGGGCTGATAATGACCCAGGTAAGCATGGTCAGTTCATACTGCTCTTCTGTTTACAGATACTGAAGAATTTGTGAAAAAATGTTCACAGAACAAGAGAGTTAAAGCATTCAAAATGGCTGCCAGGCTTCTTGAATTGACTCACAGCATCAAGGCTGAAAACATACCGGCCGGCGTTTCCACAGACTACATCACCGTTTACTTTGAGAGTCCACGGAATGGAGGGGGGCCTGTCTCAGACGTCCAGCTCTTCCCTGAGGAGAACTCGGCCATCATTACTTTCTGTGATCACAAAGGTAATGCTGTCCTTCGCCTGAGCAAAGCGTTCCCAAGCGAAGGACCTGAACGAAAATGACAGCAGTCTGGGCGTTAGGAGGAGCCTGGCTTGCTGTCGCTAAAGCCAGCGTGTACTGCCCTGTTCCTGGGAGATGCTCTGTATTTAGAAATACTGCTGCATGTCTAGGGTTTCAGAATCTGTTGTTTTTTTTATGTTACTAAAGGCTCATTTGAATACCTGCTTTGTGTATGGGTTGTTTCCACTGATGTTTCTTCCTCATTTACAGAGTTTTTATCTGCAGTACAACATTAATTGTACTCACAGGTAGAGGAAGCAGGATCTGTCAATGACCACAGCTTTCACAGTTAGCTTTCAGAAACTAATTAAGGTCAAATATCTTCATTATCAGGGATGAGTAGAGCTAAAGAACAATCTTGTTACTGTGCCTTGTGTCGAATCACTGTCCTGTTTTTGTGCCAGCACAACCTCTGGTAAATATCTCCTGGTGTTAGGAGACTCCTGACGTAGTAAATTACTTTACTTTAATTAAAGATATCTGCCAGGTGGTTGTTTTTCTTCTAACTCTGAGTTTGCTTAAGAATATTTTGTAGAGTAAGTTAATATGTAATTTGGATCATTGTAGTGCAATTTTAAGTCCCTGCCAACGTTATAACTCCTTTCCTTTGCCCATTACAAATGAAATGGGGGAGGGGGGGGAAAGGTAAAAATCCATTGGCACAAAGAATTTTCTTTTAAGTTGAGAGTAAGAAGGATTTCATAGTAGTACCTTGATATGGCCCTGCTCTGTGGTGGGGTTTCATTAAGAAATGAGAGCAAAAGGGTAGCTCTACAGATAAACACAAGCACAAGCATATTTACCAAACTAGTTGGAGCCAAGCCTCTTATCTTGTCCCCTACAGAGTGATTTGGAAATCAGAAAGACATAAAAATAGCTCTTTCAAATGGAAAAAAAAAAGTTATTTTATTCCATGTAATAGTTCTAAGAACAGAGCCATTTGCTTTATTTGAAGTTAATGACATATGTGTGTTTGTGCGCTTTTAGATCTAACCACTGTCTTGGAAAAGCAGCACTTACTGGAACAGACACTGATTTCTGTGTATCCGTATTACCACTCCCTGGGAACAGCTCTCTACGGAAAAGAAAGACCAACCATCAAGCTGCCAGACCCCGTTGGGGTACCGCTAGATCCGTATGTCTGGCAGTTTTTACAAAGGCAGGCTAAACTGATCCAAGACATAAACCAGGAAATGGCAGTTTGCCATTGTGAGC
The DNA here is from genome assembly GCA_009806455.1 of Tetrax tetrax. Lineage (NCBI taxonomy): Eukaryota > Metazoa > Chordata > Aves > Otidiformes > Otididae > Tetrax > Tetrax tetrax. The sequence continues at coordinate 439,126 of WHYT01017462.1, read as the reverse complement.
TAAAATGGCCGCAGACAGACTGTGCACACCCAGAAGTTCTGTTGTGCCCATCGTCGTCTCTCTCCAAGCGGAAAAAGCCAATGCTGAAGTTGATCAAGGCATGGAAGCAAGATGCTTCTACTGAATTCTCACGGATCATGTCACGTTACATAGCTATAAAATGTAAAGTAAATTCGGTGGATTGGGAAGACGTGAAAACCAGATTGGTGAAAGATGTTGCTTTGATCATAACTGATATTTCTGAGGAGACGGTGGTGATAGCAGGCAACAGAGCAGCAGTGGACAATGCAGAGAAGGAAGTGAGGGAATGCATGGAAAAGGCCATGAAGCAAAGTGAAAGGGAAAAACAAAGCATAGAAATTTCTGTGTCAGTGATCCCAGGGAAATATGCCGTTCTGCACAACGCTGGGCTCGAAGAGGATATTTGCAAAGAACATCCATGCTTAAAGATGTTTTATGATGACACAAAAAAAACTATTCAGTTGTGTGGATTACCTGCTGAAGTATATAAAATCAAAGCTAACTTACTGGAAAAGACATTGAACATGCCGTGTACGTCAGTTACCATTGATCCTCATGTTTTTTTCTATCTACAGCGCGTAGATCATAAAATGATGTCAGAGACATTATTCACTAGGAAGAAAATCAATGCTTTTTATGAGCTTCAGGGTGATACTGTGTTGCTATTTGGAGATGCTCCCAAAGATCTTTTAGAAGCAGAAAAGGAAATAAAGACAGGCTTAGAATGTAAGTGCATCAAAGTGGTGGATAGTGAGGTCATTAAAAAGGAGCAGTGGAGGAGTCTTCTTGCCTCCTTGCATAAGAAACACAATTCTTCCCAGGAAACTGTAATCATTGATGAACCTATTGGAAGAGAAAATAAAGTAATTATTGCTGGGTTTTCTAAGGCTGTAACAGACGTTTTTCAGAAACTTGATGATTTTATAGATAGAAACACACAAGTGGAAAAAGTAATCCCGGCCAAGTCAGTTGCGGTAGTACAGTTTGTAGAGAAGGAAAAATCCAGTGTTTATCTTGAGTTGAGGAAGAAAGGTGTGACGGTACATTTTGACACCAAGACACACTGTATATCCTTGAGTGGACCAAGAGCAGAAGTGCCAGAAGCAGTCACCACGTTTGAAAAAATTCTCTCATCCCTTTACTCAAAAAATGTGACAATTGATAAACCAGGAGCCAGAGAGTTTTTCATTGAGAGGAAAGATTCATATGTTGTTGAGGCAAAGCAGAAATATGGCTGTTTGATTAGGCTGGAAGAAGAACAACAACAACAACAGAAGGATGAAAAAGTTGATGATAAAGAGAAAAGAAAGCTCTACTACAAGAAAATGCTGCCAAATGGAGTTGTAGTAGCAGTGTATAAAAGTAACTTGTGTAGTTACCCTGTTGACGTTGTGGTCAATGCATCTAACGAAGACTTAAAGCACATCGGGGGCCTTGCTGAGGCACTGTTAAGAGCGGCTGGTCCGGAGCTGCAACGGGAGTGTGACGAGCTGGTGAGGAAGTACGGGAGATTGCAGGCCGGGTGCGCGGTTATCACGGGCGCCGGGAAACTTCCCTGCAAGAACGTCATTCATGCTGTTGGGCCCAGGTGGAGGAAGGAGGAAGCAGAAAAGTGTGTGTTTCTGTTAAGAAAGACGGTGAAGGAAAGTCTACAGCTAGCTGAAACATACAATCATCGTTCTATAGCTCTGCCTGCTATAAGTGGAGGGATTTTTGGCTTTCCACTGCAGATGTGTGCAAACTCAATTGTATCCTCCATCAAGGAGACCTTGGAAGAATCCATGGGGGACAGCTGCTTGAAGGAGGTCCACCTTGTGGATGGTTCAGAAGAAGCAGTTCAGGTTCTGAGTGAGATGGTAAAAAAAGTATTTTCAAGTAAATCATCCCCCTCGATACACTTGGAAAAGCGTAAACCGAGAGAAAGCCAGAAGGAGAAGAGAAAAGAGAATCTGCAGATGGCTAGAGGTAATCCGGACATGATTACAACAAATGAAGGACTGCGTATCCTAGTGAAGGTGAAAAATGTTCAGGAGGCCACGGTAGGTCTTTAATTTTTCAATTCCTTTCTAACTTGATGTGAAGATCTTCTTTACATTTAAATGGAAAAGGAATGACCGTAGGTTATATTGTTTTGCAAGGCAATTACTATGTAAGGAAACACCGGTGCTGTGCTACTTAAACAAGGATGCAAGCTTGCAAAATGGATGTATTTCAGGTTGGGACCTGTCTCTCTGCAGCCGTTTCTAGTGGGGAGCTTTGAATTTCGGGATGTTTCATTCCCTTCTAGGTTTTATTTGTTTTCCAGATCTAAGGTCAACATGTAAAACAGTTTGCGTTTTTTCTAACAGGAAAATATTTTAATACTTTCTAAAAGTATTTATATGGTCTGTAGCTATCTAGGTTGGATATTACGGGAAGTCAGCACTTCTCTGTGCTGCTGTTGTGAGTCATGCTAACAGGGGGGGTGTTGCTTATTTTTTAAAGTTCCCTTCTTTTGGATGGGTTAAAGACAGTCTATGAAGAAGTTACTGGGCTGTAGAAAAGCGACCCCAAAGACGAGCGCATGCTTAGATTGTTTCGCCAAGGTCTACACCTGAGGCTACTTCATTTTTTTTTTCCTCTTTTTTTTTTTCTTCTTTTTGCTAACAAAGCGTTTACCTACTACTCGTGTAAACCATCAAGACTCAATTTACACCTCTGACATAGCTTTTCCTTTATGTTTTGTTCTTCAGCAATGTAAATAAATCTTGATAAATCTCTTTTTCAACAGCCCTTGATTTTGATACTTTGGGAGCTTAGAATCTCCCTAAATTATTATTGTTGTTCTATTGTTTCACTATTAGTTGCTTCAGTTGTCGGCTTGGTGCCTATAAAAGACTATTCCAATAAAAAAGCAATACTAGATGTAGAAAACCCTCAGTATGACACACATTTAAATACTTTGTAATTAAAACGTCACCAGTAGAACAACAGCAAAGCAAACACCAGACTTCAGGGCTTTGCCTGTTTTACTTCACGAAAGCACAACAACTTTCCTTCACCTGGTTTTGGTGCGTGAGGTGCTGCTTTTCTGCTAAGGTGTAGGCAATCCCACTTCAGTGAGAAGGAGGGAAGGGACATTAAACTTTCTACGTTATGTGCACCTTATACAATATGCATCTTTTGCATCTTGTGATGATTCTAGAGAAGAAGGAGCAATACTGCAGCAGTCCTTCACAAGGAAATGTAGGACAGGCTGGCTCTGGGAAGAGGGGATGAGGCAGACTGCCGAGGTTGGGTTTATTTCACCTGCCCGGACATTGGTGTCTGCTTGGGGACAAGGTGAGTCACAGCCATACCTCCACTGAGGGCTGGACAACGATGGATGGAGGGATGACCTGCTCACAGTGGGCCTGCAGCTGCCTACCGTGGGTTTCATATAAGTCCAGGAATACTCGGTGTGCAGAAGCTGTGCTGAAAACCAGATTATTTCTCTGTTGGTGTCTTGTTTCTCGTGCTGTGGTTGCTTTGGTACTGCTGTTATTCTCAATGCATATTTTTACTTGAAGTCTGCCTCTAGATATTGTCATTGTAATTTTGTTGCAGACGGATGTTATTGTCAACAGTGTTGGCACAGATCTGAAGTTTGGTGTGGGGCCTCTTTGCAAAGCCTTGCTGGAAAAGGCTGGACCCATGCTCCACGTAGAGTTTGAAGAAGAAAAACAAAGACAGGTTGTTGGTCAAGGGAGTGTGCTCTGCACCAGTGGATGTGCTCTGACCTGCAAGTTCGTGCTTCATACCATACTTCCCGTGTGGGATGGAGGAAAAGGACAGAACCAGAAGGTACATTTAATTAGTTTTTAAAAATTATTTTGAAAACAGATTTATTTGGGATCTTATCCTGAAGTTTCAGGATTTAAAATAGTTAATGTAGATGACTCCATTTACTTCCGTTGGAGCGACCTTAAAGATGCCTTGATGTACTGAGATCTTTTTCTTATGCCAGCGTAGTCTCTATGGAACTAATCATAAATGATGCCTTTTTTTTTTTCCCCTTTGAAAAAAAAAAAATCTTTGCTGTGTTTTACAGATTCTAGAAGATGTAATCGATTCCTGCTTGAAGAAAACTGAAGAACTTGGACTGAAATCGATCACTTTCCCAGCTATTGGAACTGGAGGATTTGCATTTCCTAAATCCATTGTTTCTAAGTTAATGTTTGATGTGGTATCCAAGTTCAGGCATAGTCACACTCGGACTCTCCGGGAAGTTCATTTTGTCTTGAATTCAAAAGACACAGATAACATTCAGGTAGTTCTTCTCAGGACAAAGCTGTCTCTGTTATGTGCTGTTCTAGTTACACCTGAACAATATATTTTAATTATATTGCTTTCTTAAGGGAATAGTTTAGCACTTTCTTACTGCTGTGGGCCAGTGACAGTGGGATGTCTCTCCAGTGTCTCATTCAGTGTCTCTGAGATATAAACTCTCAGCAAGCACAAGCTGCAGACAAAATTGGCCTTGCTGCTGGCACTATAAGTACCCGTAGATGCTGACTTGTCTTTTGGCAGAGGAGTTCTGGCAGCACAAAGGCAGTATTTGTTATCACACTGTCCATGCTGAGGCTTCCACTGTTGTTAATGATGCCTAAACACGACTGTAAAATGTGTCAGGTGGCTCAGTGAGAGCTACATTTCTGTTAATATTAATTAGAGAAATATTTGGTGTATAAGCTCTGAAATACTATCTTTGGTACTTTTTTTTCCTCTTCTTAGGCTTTTACCAGTGAACTGCAACGTAGGGCAGGTTGCAGTGCCGCAGCACCACGGTCAAGTAAGTTGTGCAGGGGCAGGAGGTGGGACATGGGAGTGTGTAAATACTATAAAGTGGTTTTATACGGATCAGGAAACAGTCAAAATACCATCAAGACACAGAGCGTTTGGTTTTTTGTTTGGTTTTTTTTTTTTTTTTTTCCTCCTAATGGACTGGCATTCTTAAACTTCATTTGTGAAAATCTTAAAAAGGAATTTCTTTTGTTGAGGGCATGCTCATCTCTTAGTGAAGCCAGTCTGATCACCTGGAAGAGGTAGGAGAACTGTTAGTTTGTCCTACTGAAATGGTATAAGAACTTGCTTTGCCAGACAAGCCATAAATACCATGTATTTCTGTACATTTAATCTCCTGTATAGAGATATACAGAATGGATAATTTCCTTTCCATTTATTAATTTACAGTAGTGTGACAGTAGCAAAAACATGAATGAACTGCATCAACGTCAGAGGCTTGTTCATAAGAACTTATAGCTCTGTCTTCTCAGTTGCTCTGAGTATCAGTGAGGTGAAATTAAGAGTGCAGATAAAATATGAGATAGGTTTGGACTAGAAGTAAGGAACAGTTACTTTTACTTTTTAACAGTTACAGTTACATGTGGGAGGGTAAAGATGAAATAACTTGCAAAAGTAGTGTGATGGGATCTCCATTACTGGCAATGCTTAAGCTGGATACTCCATTTCTTGTACGAGGTAATTCAGGAAACTGTTACAGAGCTGGTCAAATCAGATAAGCCCAAGAGTACCTTTACATATAATTTATATTGCAGGAATTTACAGGAATAGAAATGGTTTCGCTTTCACAGTACTTAAATGGGAAGAATATGGCACCTTCCTGCTTTCAGTGAAGAGAAAGGCAGGGACTCCCTAGGTCTGTCAAACTGATCTACAGCATATTCCCCAAAAGGCTAAGTTGAAATTTCCATCAGGGGAAGATTATAATACCTCAAACTAAAGAAGTGTTTTAAGGTGTTTTTCTTTCCCTTGCAGGTTTCATTAGGCCTGTTTCCACTGAAGGGTTGGGAGTTCATGAGATGCAGATTGGTGCCATTACGCTCCAAGTAATGAGTGGAGATATTACCAAGGAGGATACAGAGGTTATTGTAAACATATCAAATCCAACATTTGATGCCACATCAGGTATTGTGTTGAATATGTAGCTCTTTAGTAATAAATTTGTGCTAGTTTTTAGACAGGGGGAGGGGAAAGAATTGTCCATGTGTGAAACTCTTATGAAGTAATTTTTCAGATGAAAGAGAGTTGTGATCGGTCAGGAAATAAATCTTAAACAGGTTTTTGACATATCCTGAATATGTCATTTTGTTTCCAAACTGCTCAAACGGAAGGCATTTGACCAGATTTTTCTTGTTTAAAAACAAAAATGCTTAAATAAAAGGGAATTTTTAGATCAAATATAGTTGTGCAAAACTGCTCTTGTCCTAGTATGTCCCAGTATAAGCCAAAGCCCTGGTTAAGTAAATTGACTTGTAAGGAGCAGAGGATTCTTTGGTGACATTGTGAATTGTGAGCATGAAGGATGTCAAATGGTATTCAAAGCAATCAGAGTTCAGTGAAGGGCATACTGTTGGCTGGTGGAATGATGAAATAGGAGTTATTCTTGGCAATTTCTAATCAATAATGAAGGCAATGTTCTCTTTGCAGGCAGTACAGTATGTCATGGAGGGCACTTAGGGGAACTGGCAAGGTTTTGCACTTTGTGGGATCTTGCCCTATGAGAATTTTGGGTGTTTATAGAGTACACAGGTTGGGTGTACAGTAGAGTATAGTGGAGTAGAAATAGCTAATTGACTTTAATGAATGCATATGCTTTTCTTGTATAATTTAAGGGGTCTTCAGAGCAATTATGGATGCTGCTGGCTCCGAGGTAGAAGCAGAATGTGCTCAATATGGTATGTGAAAGCATAATATTTTGTTTGATTAATCTTTTTTCTGTCCTTTCTGAAAACTTAAAGTTGTTTTATAATTCTCTACTGTGATGGTATAATTATTTTATCTGAAAAAAAATAGCTTTCACTTCTAAGAATTCTGAAAAGTCCTATTGTTGTTGTTGTGACACCTGCTTTGAGAATTTTCCTTTTCACAACTGAAAAAGAGATGGACATAGTTTTCTGAAGCTAATAAATGCTTGGAAATTAATATAATTTAGGTTCTTTATCCCTGAAATTACTCGCGCATGTTCCTGACTTAAGAACAGAAAGAGTTGCATTGACATGAGCATAATTTTTAAGCTTGTGTATTGTCAGCTACAGGAGAGCTGAAGTTTTGAAACTGAACAAAGTGGTGTGGAAGACTGTCTTTTGGTTTAAGCACGTGCAGGACTGCCTTTTAGAAGCTAATAGCAAATCTGGGCTTATATTCATAAATACACAATTATTTTTTAATTGAAATAATGTAACTCTACTTATCACCCTGATGATGAATTTGTCTGTAGTCTGCATTCTGCCAGACCAGTAGAGCAGTAAAATCCCAGTTCACTGTGGTTTACCCCTACGAGCACAGGAAGGAACATGTTCTGGTTGCATAAATAAAATATTCCTGCTCTGAGTCCAGAAGTTATCCAGAAAACTCCCTCTCGAAAGTTATTTTTTCCAGTCTTTGGCTCTGCAGGCTGTCCCCATTTCTCAGCCTGATCCGTCGTTACCTCTGTGACCAGTGAGGTGGTATGCAACTCTGGTTCATCAGTCCGTTCATCCTCACAATGTGATTCCACGTTGAGGTGTTTGTAATCAAACACGAGGGCTCTGAAAAAAATACAAATGTCTTTTTAATGAGTTGATCATTAGCTTAATTATATTATTTTAACCATTCAGCTCTGCTGGAGAGTAAGAGTTTAAGCTTTCAAGGAATTTCAGGGATTTCTCATAGAAATGAATTGTGCATGTTCTGTTGACATGCTTGTAAATAAAAGTGAGCAGTATTTAAACTCAACATGAATTCTTAAGTTGTACTTAATAGGAAACTACTTTGTAGCAGAGATCTCGGGAAATGAGAAAACACACAGTTACTTGAATTCCTTTCTCAAAGAAACTCTGCAATCAAAGTATTCACAGAGAAAACTGGAATCAACTAAAACTCGGATAATACAGCTCACAGCGGACTTCTTCCCACTTTTTCCACTTCTCTTCTAACATCAATATAAACAGCTGTCTTATCGGAAGAGATAGCCACTTTGAAAATGTTATGTCTCCTGTTTTATCTTCTCTCTTCCAGCTGGGATGTATCAAAGTGGCTTTATTACTACAGACAGTGGAAACCTGTTGTGCAGTAAAATAATCCACTTGATTCATGATAACAACGTGAAGAGGCAGGTCTCCAAAGTGCTTAACGAGTGTGAACTAAAGATGTACAAATCTGTCGCCTTCCCGGCAATTGGAACAGGTTTGCATTTTCTTAGGGAAGCGATAAGGGCTGTGACGGGGGTAGTTCAGAATCTGGGACGAAGTTAATACCTCTGATGTGGATAACAGTATACTTGTACAAGAAGCTCCGTAAATTGATTTGTGAAAGTTCATTGTGGCCAGTCCAAACACTACCTGCACACTTCAAAAATGCTCCTTTTTAAAAAAGTATAAATATTACAGTCAATATTGATTGAGCAAGACCACCTAAAGAAAAAGTATTGCTCCATAAAACACATTTTGCCCCAAAACAACCTGCGTATCTCAGCTGGCCGCCCTGCACCTTTCTCCAGACTTCCCATAGACCTTGCTTTGGGATTTCAGCCCCATGGAAGGGCTGGGGTTGGGGTTTGTAGGTGAAGAAAGCTAGAGTTGTCCTGACACCACAGCCTTGCCTGGCTGACTGTGGAAATTGTGGGCTGGGTACAGAATACCTGCAGTTTACACCTTTTATAGGTCTTGTTTCAGCCTCCCTGTTCCAGCAGAGGGCTAGACCTAGGCTAGCTTATTTGGCTTAAGCTTGTGATTAGTTCAGGGAGTGGGGCTTGAGGAAAGCAAGGTATCCTTCTCAGACCAAGGCTCCCCTTGACTAGAAAGAGAAGTTGCAAGGTGGTCCTTGCTCAGCGTGGCAGGTTAGGGTAGGAGCTGGTGCGCAGATCAGTGTTTGGACTCCACAGTGATAGTTTTGGCAGATCCTCCTGACTGCCATCGTCATCTGTGTGCTGGTGTCATGATGGCTGTCCAAGGGATGCTGTGGCTGAAACTGGCAGGGATCCCACCAATGTTTCAGGATAAGCTTTAGGTTGCACTTCAGGTTTCTTGTAGGGGAATGAGAGCAGTTGTTCTGAGCTTGGTGTTCTTGTTTGTATGTTGAAATACACTGCAGGCTTGTGCCAAAATCCTCTGCTGATTTTCATTTGGTTTTACTTTGGTATGTGGTTTAAAGACGGAGCTGGGGTTAGTGATGTGTGGGTTTAAAAATACTGGGGGAATGCAAAGGCTGAAGTGCTTTCTGGAGCCTCAAAGTAAACGGAGTGGAAATACAGAAAGGCTTTCTGGATCCGTGTAGGATTTCAACTCCTGGAGCTCACAGGCTTAGGTGGAAAGCTGAGGTTAAGCCTGGGGCTTTGGCCAGAAAGCATAATGGGGGAGGAGAGAGGAACACTAGTCTGTATGAGCTGGGGACATGGATTTCCTGGATGCTGCCTTAATTTAAGTACTGTTAACTGATACGTGCCTTTTATTTTCCTTTAGGTCAGGCAGGACAGAGTCCAGCAAAGGTAGCTGATGACATGCTGGATGCTATAGTGGAATTTGCAAGCAAGAGATCGGTACAGCATTTGAAAAAAGTTAAAATCATAATCTTCCAGACAAATATGCTCAGAGACTTTTATGAAAGCATGAAGAAAAGAGAATATTCAAATGAATCCACAACAGATTCATTGTTCTCTATGTTTAAATGTAAGTAGGTGGGTTTTCTGTGTGCATGGGTGCATAAAACTAAAGATCTTTCATTTAAAACTAACAATTAACGTGTATTTCTTCACAGCATTTTTTTGGGGCAAAAAACAATCCACTGAGAAGAAAAAGCCTATGGTTTTGGAGAAGAAAGTTGATTTGGCCACATTTCAAATTTGTGGAGAAAGCCAAGAAAATGTGGATGCAACTGAGTCCTGGATAAATAATTTAATTTTGAAGGAACAGCTTGAAGACAGTATTTCAGATGAGCTAATCGAACATTTTGATGAGAGGCAAATTCAAGTTTTGGAAGATCTCCAGAGAAGAAAGCATGTTACCATTGAGCTTGAAAATAAACTTTCGCCTCCTCGCATTACAATTTCTGGTATTAGCAGGGATGTCTGTTTTGTTTATGTGGAAGTTCAAAAAATGATCAAAAAGATTAAGGATGCTGAAGAAGAACGATCCAAGGCAGAACTTGCTTCTAAAGTAGTAGAATGGAGGTATCCAGGAAGCAATGATAACTTCATTGCTTTTGATAAACTGACAAATATGCAGCTGGAGGATGCCAAAATAGCTAAAAAAACACATCTTACTGTCAAAATTAACAGGAAGAACTACAAAGTGGATCTGAATACTCTACAGGCTACTGATGACCAAGGAAAAACTATAGAAATTCAACGTGTGCCAAAAAATGAAGGTAAATTACAGCTTTGTTATAAAACTGCCTTTAATAGTGATTATTGCGTGATAATTCTGATAAAAGCAAACTCAGGTATTCCAAAGTAGTAAGCTATTTCATAGCTTTTCCCTTCCCCCCCGCCCCTCCCATGAGACATCCCATAGCCAGCAGTTCTAGTTTCATAATCAGTGGCAGGTATGACTGAAAGCAGAACATGTATTTTAAATACAAATATTGTCCATACGTATGTGACTAGCGAGTGTGGATTTCATGCTGAAGTCTGACAAAGGAGGTGGTGTATGAAGAATTTGTAAAATTCTGTGGTTTTCGAACTTATTTTAGTTAGATATTGATATGGGAATAATTAGACTGGAGAAAATGTAAAGTCTTAACAGTGCATTACAGAGCCAGTGATGTACTGGAGAGAGAGTATTCTTGGAATAAAGTATTGCCTAAGGTACTGTCCTCTCAGCCCCCTCTATGCAGTCAGTTTGTAAGACGTGCCTGCAAAGCTGAGCTAGGCACCTGTGATAAAAATGCAATCTCTGTTTTGCAGATAAGAAGTCAATAGAACTCCCTGCCCAGTGGAAAGACATGCAAGGGGAACGGGTCAGACTGGTGAATCTTGATCCATCTCATCCGGAATACGTGGAAGTTCAGAACAAATTTAAGAAAACCTGTGCCAACTTTGTCATAGAGAAGGTGAAATCCTATGCAGGGGAGGGGGGAAATGAATTTTTGGGATGAAAACATTACTATACTTTCCAAATATTTGTTTGTAAGGTCTCCACAACCTAATACACCTTTCATATGTCAGTCTCCCTAGCACTGTACAGAGTGGATATAAATCAAATGAAATGTCTTAAGATTTGCCCTTCCATTTCTGCCTCCTAGTAATGCAAAACCAGTGACCATCAGTTTTACTCCGTGTTGAACTAATGTGTTACTCACTGGTTAAGGTAGTATTTCCAATAAGGAAATTCCATATTGAAATGGAAGCATGAGCAAGCGCATTCAGAATACAAAGAAAAATACTAAGTCCTTGCAAACAGGTCAAAAAGCTTTTTTACTATTTTACTACTTCTTCCCTGTTGGTGCAAGAGCCTTTCAGGCTAGACTGTTGTTTTTAACCAAAGTGTCAAGATTTGATCCTGCTTACTGAAAAGTCTGCAACACAGTGCACAGAGATTTAATTGCCAAGGAGAAGATGGAATTATTGAGAATCAGGAGGAGCAATAAATAGGAGAAAATAGAATGAAATCAAGAGTGAGAATGTGTTTGAAAAATTTTCTTCCATCATGAGATTCAATGAGCATGGTCACTGAGACACCAACAGAACAAGATATTAATGTACAATAGGAAAAAAAACAGGTAATTACATGAAGTCTTTTTCCACTGAAAATGGGAAGCTGTTACAGCAATGCCTTTAGGATTATACTTTGATGCAGATACACTGTTTCCCCCTGAGCTATAGCCACGCTGCTGGCATAGAGAGACAGCAACAATTTATTTTTATATAGGAGTTTTATGAGTTGCTAAGCTACACAGTAAAGGAAGTAATTTTGACTTCCAAGCTGAGATCTAGAAGAGAAAATTAAATTCAGCGTAATGCTATCACTACAGTCTACCATTTAGTGAGAAAATAATCAATAAAGATGATTGGGATGTACAGGAGGCACCTTACATCACTGCCTCTAGCAGTGATGCAGCAGCCTATTTCTAAAAATGACAATGCACGGCTATCGTGATTGCCTGTGTACCTGGGTTAGTAGGCAAGACAAATGCATGCCAAAAATAACCAAGCTTGAAGACCTCTTTTAAGTTACTTTGGTCTCTGTTTCTTTTAGGAGGCTTATGTATTCAGTTCCCCAACTCAAACCACACACTAACAGGGCACAGGGAAACTTGCTGTTATTCTTTCCATTTGGTTTCGTTTTAATGCTTTCCTGTCACGATAGATATCGGTCCCCGCTGGTATAAATACCGTTGTATTTTGTAACTTTGCAGATTGAAAGAGTACAAAATCCTTTCCTCTGGCAGACATACCAAATAAAAAAAATATCTCTCTGTACAAAGAACAACAATCAAAATAATGAGAAGTTGCTATTTCATGGGACAGCTGCATCCTCACTGAGCAGAATCAACTACAATGGATTTGATCGGGGGTTTGCTGGAAAGAATGGTGAGTCATTATGCAAAGCAGTTAATTTCCTAGACATGTATGATGTGCTAGGGAATGTCCGTGTTGTAGTGCTGTCAGTACAACATGAAGACTGAATGAAGCCGGAGAACAAAATAATAAACAACTGCAGAGCATAACCTATATGGACAGAGGAATTAACCTGTTCAGTTAATACCTTTTTCATGAATGCCACCATCTAGAGCGTATCAGAAGCAGCTCACCTACTCTGAAATCAAGCCTGGACAGCTTTTGAGAAAAGTTTTGTCTGATCTGCCTACAGAAAGGAACAAGGACTGTTGTTCCATGTCCTCAGCTGTGATACCAACCACTAGCTGCTGGTGTCAGTCTCTTCTTAGCCAAAGGCAGGTAGCAAGGTAGAGGTGCAGGTACTTCTCCTGTGGCCTCCAGAGATAAGGACAGCACAAGCAATCAGAAGATCCTACTCCCCTACCATTTTTATGCAAATTAAATCTGTTGAAAGTCATGAATTTATTCTTCCTCTTCAATAGTTGCTAGGGATAACTATTAAACATTTAGCAGAAGGACTTTCTGCATTAGTTCAAATATTGTTTTGTCTAGTTCCTCCAGTACAGTCACGTTTATTATTTGGTAGCATTCAAAGATGAAGGACAGGATCCAAAGAAGTGGAACTTGGGCTGAATTGAGGTGTTAGTTGCTCTTAGAGGTCCTGAAACCTTACTTCAAAAGTCCTTACTTTCTATTCTTAATTTTTTTTCCTTAAGATTTAATTGTACATGCCTAGGTCTGACTTGATCTTGAGAGAACCAGACAGCTTAACACAGGTCTAGTTGACGCTTCAGTGTGGTCTGGATCCAAAAGTAGACATTTCTCTGACTGGAGGTACTTACGCTGATATTTTCTTGAGAAAAGAAGCCCAACATACACAAAATATATCAAGCTGTGCACAGATAGAAATGGCAGACACCATTTTGTTTTAAAACACGACCAGAGGAGATGTAGTTTTGCTTTCCTGCTCTTTGGTAGTACCAGGAGGTTGGGTTTACTCGGGAAGCAAGAGCCCTTGATCCCCATGCCCTCTCTCTGCCTCTGTGTATTGACATCCACCTCTCCATCCGAGCCACAATTTAGGACAGGAAAGGCACGCTTCCCTGCTGTCAGGCTGGGTAGCCATGCAAAAATATCCAACAATCAGCCAGATGGGAAGGATCGGTCTGGTCTGAACAGCTTTCTACCACTGTTAGAAAAAAAATAAGTCTTTCTCAGACAAAGAAGTGTGATTCCTCACACTTCACAGGAAGAAGTTAAGCTAGAAAACTGAATTACAATTACACGGTCATTTTAAGTTGAAAAGGCTCTGAAGATTTGCAGTTTGGTGGATTGCGGGCTAAACAGAGAGAGAGGAACTCTTTTCACCACAACTTATCTGACATCTAACGGGATTCATATTTGATTCTGATACAAAGGATTATTACTAGAATTTGCTGTTTAAACACCAACCAAATTTATAACTTCCACAGACTAAAAATAAGGGGAGCTTTAGAGATTCTTACAGGAATGAGAACACTAACTATACTTGAAAACATTGTCTTTCCAAACAGCTGCAGCCATCGGAAACGGAACCTACTTTGCTGTTGATGCAAGTTATTCTGCTCAGGATACGTATTCCAGACCAGATACGAATGGTAAACGTTACATGTACTTGGCTCGAGTCCTCACTGGGCAGTACTGTACGGGGAGCAGAGGGCTAGTCACTGCTCCACCAAAGAACCCAGCAGATCCTACTGACCTGTACGACAGCGTGGTTGATAATGTGAATTATCCAACAATGTTTGTCATATTTAATGACATTCAGGCATATCCTGAATACCTTATTACTTTCAGAAAATAGAATGTTCTTGATAGTCTGGAAAATTTTAGTGCCTTCTACATGTGGGAATTAACAGGGCAATTTTTGATTCTTGTTTACATCTAGGTTTCTTAACAGAAATGGTTACTTTATCTATCCATGTGTAAATGTGTCAGCACAATGAGGCCGGGATAAGCAACTATTTTAGAACATGCTATTTCAATATTTGCATTTCAAGTTCAGTTCTACAGAGGGGCTGTGAGCAACCTGATCTGACTGGAGATGTCCCTGCTCTCTGCAGGAGGCTTGGACTGGATGGCCTTTAAAGGTCCCTTCCAACCCAAACCATTCTGTGATTCTGTGTAGGCAAGAACTGTGAGAACAGCCCTGACCTCTTCCCACACAAAGCGGAGGGGATGGGGTAGGAGAGGGAGCTGCTCTGCCTTACTTATGGCCTGAAGTGAGAGGTGTAGGGTATGTCAGTAGACCTATGCATGTTCCTATTCCAAATATTCACCATAAAGTGCCAAGTGGCTGGCTGCCTGTGAGGATTTATTTAAAATACTCCGTGTTTTAAACCTCTCTCGCCAGCAGAGTTTTCGGTCATTCTCAGGTATCCATTCATGTTTGTTGGTGCTAAGAGCCCCAAAGGAAAAAAAAATAAAAATCCAATCTTGAACATACACTTTGCATTCATTGTTTCACCCTCCTTATGCTGTTGTGGCATACTTTGCTATTCCCTAGGCATAAATTCCTGCATTAATACCCATTTCTTCTAGGCATTTTCTATAGTCCCCTGCGTTACATACATACAACTTCCACATAGAAAGTAATTGCTCTAGAAATTTCAAGACAGTAAAGAGGGACTCTTTATTTCTCCTGCTCAGTACTGAAACACTAACCCTTCTGTAGAATTACCAGTTTGCAGAGTCTCCTATACAGGGGCATGCTCAGTTTGAAATTTTTTAAACTTCTGTAAAGCAAGTAAATAATGACATTTGTACATCTTTGGAAGCTGTACACTTAATTACAGTGATAATCTTAATAACTGCCAATCAAAAACCATATACATGTCGTTTTAATAAAAGTAGTTTCAAACAGGTACGTTGCATTACTGAGTCGTCGTTTACTTAAAGGTACACACTTCAAGCAGAAGTGTCGCTTTACATTTGACTATTTGTATGGTACAGTGATGCTATGACTAGTAAGAAGCTGAAAAGACTTAGAAGACAAAATTGTTTTCCTGTATTGTTTGTGTGACACATTTGTGCATACGGACTCCAGGTGAAATTGTTCTGCTGTAGCCCAAAGGAGACCTGTGCTGCAAATAGCTGCCTGGATGTCTTAAAACTCCGCTCTGATGTTCTGATTGCCTGCAAAGGGGAAGAGTGCTTATGGTGTCTGTAGATGGCAGAAGCCAGTATAAAACCTCTGCTTTTCACAGCAGACGCAACACTTCAGATGAACCTCTGGTGTAAATTCCCATTCAAAGCAAAACGGAATCTAACCCACTCCTGTTTTAACAGATTTTGCTCCCTGTGAAAAGGTGAGGATGCTTTTCTCCCTTCTCTGTTTTTTTGGGGTGCTTTTCTATGTTGCAGAAACACTGCAGCAGCCAGAGCGACTTGGGCAGCCGCTTTAACTGACGGCCCCAGGCGTCTCCGCCGGCTTTTCCCTCCGCTGTCACCGAGCTGCTGGGTGAGCCGGGACCCACCACTTTGTGTGGCCCTCGTCATCATGGAATGCCTTGGAAAGCAGCAGGAGATGCAGGAAGAAGCGCTACACAACCCAATTTTCATTCCCGCTGGTGGTGGGAATTTCTTTACGTGTTTCTGTAATCACTGAGGACGCTCTGTCAGACAGCATTTGTGGACCGAGAAGCTGGAAAAAAAAGGCCGTGTTGCGTATGAAAAATGAAACACCAGTGCTGGGACGAGCTGGCCGCAGGAGGCCCTTGGCTTCCAGGCAATGGGGTTTCGGAGCCAGGGCCTGGAGCAAACTCCCGAAGGCGCAGGGCTCGCGGGGACAAGGAGCCCGGCCCAGGGGAGAGGGCGAGGGGCCTGACACCTCAGCCCGAAACCACCGCCCCGCGTTGCGCTGCATTCCATTGCCCTGCACTGCGCGGGGCTGCACGTCCCGTGCCGTGCCGTGCCGACCCGTGCCGCGCCGTGCCGCGCCGTGCCGTGCCGTGCCGCGCCGACCCGTGCCGCGCCGCGCCGTGCCGTGCCGTGCCGTGCCGCGCCGTGCCGTGCCGTGCCGTGCCGTGCCGTGCCGTGCCGCGCCGCGCCGTGCCGTGCCGTGCCGCGCCGCGCCGTGCCGTGCCGACCCGTGCCGTCCCGTGCCTCGCAGCCCCGCGCAGCGCGGCCCTGTCGCCCCCCCGTCACCTTCACCTCACCTCCTCGCCCCCTCCGTGAGCCGCGCCCAATCAGGAGCGCAAGTCGCCTCCGCCCCGCCCCACTCCGTGCTCCCCCCTCGCCCTATTGGCGGAGAGCTCTAGCGACGGCGCGGCTTCAATGGCGACGCGGCGGAAGGGCAGTCGAAGATGGCCGCCGAGCTGGGCGGCGGGCGGCCCTGCCCTTACCGGTTGCTGCTCGCCGCTTTTACCCCCGCGCTTCTCCTCCTCGTTCTCCTGCTGCTAAGCTGCGGCCGCGCCGCCGCCTCCCCCACTTCTCCCTCTTCTCCCTGTCACCACCGTGTGCCCAGCGTCGAGGAGGTGGGGCCGCCGCCGGGGCTTCTCAGAGGGCGCTGGGGGGCGAGGGGTCTCCCGTTTCCCGCTCCCGTGATGGGGGGAGCCGCCGGTCTGTCCCCTCACGGCTGTCCCGGGCCGCGCTGGGCGGGGTGCGGGGCGGTTTCTGGCAGTGGGTGAGGAGGAGAGCGGGAAGGGGCTTTGCTTCAGAACAGAGAGACAGAGGCTCTCGCAGCCCCGGGGGAGTGAGGGGCCTGGGGGCTGTCCGGGTGAGCTGCCTAAGGCAGCGGCTTGCTCCTCTCCCTGCCAGGTTGTCTATCAAGTTCCTCTGAAGGAAAATCACGTCTCGAAGAGAAACGTGGACCAACAGCTAAGAATCAAGATTATATATGACAGAAGCGTTGAGGAGTGAGTATGCTGTTGTGATGACTTTTTGTTTCCTCTGTATCTGAGAATGGAAACCCATTAACTAAAGCCTACTCGTTTTGTTTATAGTTTGCTGCCTGAGAAAAGACACCTTATAAAGGTATGTTGTATTTGCTTCTCTCCTCTGTTTGTACATATTTCATTATGTGGATGAAGTTAAGGCTTTGCCAATTCAAAGCCTTTAATTCAAGGCTTTGAATACCAGCGAATTCATATCCTCTAGTCAGGGAAACCAAGGCTTTGTGTACACGTTATGCCTCCATTCCAAATAGTTCCTATGTTCTGATGAATGTTGTTGACAGGTGCTTGCTGTGTCCCAACGTGCAGGGATTTCAGTGATAGGTATATAGTTGGGGTTGTGGGGTTTTTTTTTGGCACCATTAGGAGTATTTAAATATCTTTCCTGGCTTCTTTTGAGATATTGTGCAAGTAAGGAGTAAAAAGTAGTGCAGCAGTCAGACGTGAGCAATACAGAGAGACAGGAACTCCTGCAAAATTTGTGATGGACAGTATCCAGTGACCAGTAAATTCAGGGCTGAAATAAATACAACCTCTTTGAAGATGTGCATTCAAATTAATAATGGCTTCCTTCTTATTTTGTCATTCTGATAACAAAATATGGGAGTACTGGAACAAAGAATTTTCTCTATATATTGATAACAATTGAACATTTTAGGAAGTCTGGATTTCCACTATTCTAGTACACCACAACATTTGGGAAGTTTCATGTAACTTGGTAGTTCATGCTTGTAAGATGAGTTATGTCTGCACTGGGTAACTTTTATTTTTGTTCTGTTCAGAACAAGCTTTTTCCACAAGCTATATCTTATTTGGAGAAGACATTTCAAGTGCGCAAATCCATGGGTACTATATTACTAAGCAGGTATGTAAAAGTTTGTTGAAAAATCACTTGCTGTATTTGATATTTAACATTGCATTGTATTGTCTTTAAAATAAGAACAGAACAAGAATGTAAGAAATGCCCTCCTGAAGCAGACTAGTGACCTATCTGACCTAGTGGTGGTAGCAGATGCTGTTTAGGGAGACCACACAGATCTGCCAGCCTTCCATAATCAACATCTACATTTGTTATGTTGGAGATTTTAAAGGGTATACATGCTGCCTGTTTCCTTTTACGTGTGCTCCCATTTATGAACCCGTTCCTTGTCTCTCTTTGAATCTATGGCTGTTCCATTGACAACTGTGAGCATTGTGTCTTCCACAGCAGGGCCAATGACATTCCTCACCATGGAAGTTACATTAAATATCTGTATTACAGTGGCGTTGGGTGCTGTAAGACTATTCTACAGTTTCTTTTTAATAATAAACTAGTGCTGACTGTCTTTTATGTTTGACTGAAGGCAGTGTCAGACAAACCAATATTTAAGGAGGAAGGATGACCCTCACAGGTATTGCCGAGGAGCCTGCGCAAGCCATACAAGATGTGGGCCAATTATAGTTCCTGAGAAACACCTCCAAGTAAGTGAAGCCATCCAAGTGCTTCGTAACCTTCGAAATAGTATTGTTTGTGGAAATTAATAAAAATGTCAATATCAATAACTGTGCATAAGTGTCCTGTTTGTGGCAGATCACAAAGTTTGAGTGACAGAATAGAACAACTTGAATTAGTGTGGGATTTTCTTTAGTTTATTCTGTTGAACCAAAAGTCAAGTAGAACTGGACTGTTTACTGTTCTCTAAGCCTGTGTCGTAGAGAACTGTACAGAAAGGATGAGATCCAAAGCTTGTTAAATTGCTGCTAGTCACTTACTTGTTCACTTGGTCAATGAGTGAACAAGGTCTTTTTTTTTCAAGGCATTACTTGAAGAGGTTTTCCACTGAACTGGAGCTTAGTGCAGGAAATGCTTTTTACTCGTTTCCTTGCATGAATTTTTGATTCAGCTACTGTATGTGATCAGTATAGTTTTTTTTCTTTTTTCTTAGCTTGAAGTTTCAGCTACAGTATTAAAAATGTACCACATTACATGGGAAATGCAATTGCAATGTATATTATTTCTACGAGCCCAACATTTTTTTAATTTGTAGGAAATAAAGGGTGCTAATTTTGGGATAACTATCTTGGCAGGTCCTTTTTTTTTTTTTTTTTTTTTTTT
>WHYT01017462.1:399058-417609 GCA_009806455.1 Tetrax tetrax | reverse complement strand
TTTTTTTTTTTTTTTTTTTTAATATGGTCTCTAGTGTGTGTATGCTATTCTCAGCTAATTCTGTTGCTGTTTTATTCTTGTAAACTTCCATGCTTTATTTCCAGGAGATAAGCAGACAGATTGTTAGGCTTCGTGTTGGGGTACTTGTTGGCTTAGTCAGCCTCTGAGTAGGAGAAGTGTTTTGCATTCGGAGGAAAACAAGATGGTAGAAACAGAAATGCTGACATACTTTTAAAAGATAATTCTAGAAGATTAGGACTGCATGTGGGAATCTGTCTCAGTATTTTGAGAGTTCTGTTGAATGTTTTATTTTTAGGAAGAAGCTCGAAAACACTTTGATTGTCCAATTCTAGAGGGAATGGAGCTTGAAAATCAAGGTGGCATGGGTACTGAGCTCAATCACTGGGAGAAGAGATTGTTGGAGGTTGGTCCTGATATTAGGAATGGGGAGAGGTGTGGGAATGTCTGCTCCCCCACCTTTATTTTTAGGTTTATAGTGGTACCTACTAGAGCCTTGAAAATGCAGGTTTTTCAAACCTCACTGAAATATATCACAAACAATACTAAAGTACAAATACTTAAATGTTAATTTTCTAGATAAATCTATCTTTTTACTTTATTGCTAAGTCTCAGAGTATGAGTTTGAGATAAGCTGATTACTAAAAAAAATCTCTTAGTTTTGTCTGCCATTTACCCTTTTGAGAACGTATGCTCCCTTTTCCGGGGAAAGAGGGTATTCCTTTGAGTCAGTTCAACTTTGTCACCTTCTGCCTCTTATACATCAAATATTTGATCACTCTGTCTATTCATTATCTTGACTTTGTCTTTATTCATGTGGGGTTAGTTTTTGCCGTTTCTACTCCAGAACCTCATCTGATCAAGGAAACACTTATTTCCCTCCTGACATTTAAGCTTATTTTTATTTATAACTTCGTGTTGTGTGATATTTTTTGGCAGACGTTGGTCATGAATAACGTTTAGCTGGAATTTGGAATGAGGTTTCTGATTTCTAGAATTCTGAAGCTTTGTAGGGTGGAGTAAGGATGGGAGTTGTACTTGTGGTTCCTTTTATGAAAGAGATTGGGGTTTGATTGTCCATAGTAAGAAGCGACTGGAAATAAAATACTTTTTCATAGGAAGTATTTTCTTACAATAATGACTTTCATTGGCTTGCTAATAGTAACTGGTGACTTTCAGAATGAAGCAATGACTGGATCCCATACACAGAATCGAGTCTTTTCCAGGATCACCTTAGCATTAATGGAAGATACAGGGTAAGAATTAATAAGAAGGGTTTTCTTTTTTTTTGTTTGTTTTTTTGTTTTGTTTTGTTTTGTTCATTTGTGTTTTGTTTTCACTGTGCTTGATTTCATTAGGAATTGATGCACTTGTGCTTATCCTTCTGCAACGCAGCAGATAATCAGCATTACGTTAGACAAGGAGATACACCTACTATGTTAATTTTTCTTCCTGTTTTTCAAAACTCATCCATTCTTAATCTAGCCTTTAAAAAACCTTGCACTGCAATGCATAGTTCTGTTTGTAGTGTCTGTTTATTTTTTTTTCTTACTGTAAGTCTTCTCTCAGTTCCATGTGGTACATATTGATTATTTTTTCAGCTTGTGTAGATAGAAAACATACATGGAAGAAAATTTCATCTTTCTGTATGCATTGTTTCTCTGCAGATTAAGATTCATTGTTGTTGAACAAATAAGCAATAAAACTTTATTTTAGTTCATTGTGACTTGAAAAAGAATGAAATTAGAATATATTTTGTTACAGGCGGAAAGAGGTACAGTTTCCTTCTTTCTTCATTTGAAGACCTTAAGGCATGGAGTTCTTTGAACTGCTGTCTTCTTAATCAGAATGCTCATTTTTGAAGTAACTATATCCTTATTTCAAAATACCTTTACAGGTGGTATAAAGCAAATTACAGCATGGCAGAGAAATTAGATTGGGGACGCAATAAAGGCTGTGACTTTGTAATGAAGAGCTGTAAATTCTGGATCGACCAAAAGAGACAAAAGTAAGAATGCAGTCTTTTTAAAAAAATATAAAGGAAACCCTGATGCGTGTTTACATTTGTCTTTCAAATGCAACTCAGTAAAAAGAAATAGAAGTACATACAGAGTAACAAGGAATGCTGTTCTAAGTACCTTCAGCATCCACCCAGGAAGGAGCAGACGCCTCCCACCCAATAAATACAGAGCCAAACATCTTAGGGTGTAGAATGCATTTACGCTATGAGAGGGCTTTAGAGAGGAGGGGAGGGACTTAATCTAAAAGTGTTTGCTTTCTTATTTTGTCCCTTTTAATTGGAAATGCAACCAGTATCATTTTGCATTACTGGATTCTACTTAAAGCAACGGAAGATGATAGCCATCTTCAAAACAAAGCCTTCCTTGTTTGTTTGTTACAATACTCACACATTTCTAGGACACAACTAGATAGTGGGCTTGTTTTGCTTGTATGTTTTTTTTTTTCTTTGAAGTTTACAAAGCAGTGTCATTAAAACTAAATAGGTGAGTACACTGTAACTTTGTTTGATGGCTTGATATTCTTTAAATTACAAAGGTCATAACCAGACAAATAACAATAATTAAGTTCCAGAGAAGAAGGTGGTGCTTCTTTGTGTGATTGATGGAGTGTGGGGGAGAGTGGGAACAGACAGTCTTGACAGACTGCTTAGTGAAATTGTGAAAAGCAGTTAAAGTGATCTAATGTGGGGTTTTGATTTATTTTTTTTTTTTTTTTCTTTTTTAGGAGGCAATTAATCAGTCCATACTGCGACACTTTGAGGAGTAATCCTTTGCAATTAACCTGCAGACAGGACCAAAGAGCAGTAGCAGTGTGCAACTTGCAGAAGTTTCCAAAGCAGTTACCTCAGGAATACCAGGTATAATGGATCTTACTTTACGAAATAACTAAGTGTTTTTGTTCTTGTGCTTTGCAGCCAGGTTTGGTTGCATTTTATTTTTTTTCTTCGAACTAGTAGATAAGAATAGATGTTGTGGAAAATGTCTGCTTAGTTTATTAAAAGGAGTCTGGAGGCTGAAAAAAAGCCTTGTGATCTTAATAAAACAATAAGGATGTCTCTTTGCCATCTAAGTGAATGGAAACGTTGCTCCGTAACTGATGGAAACGTTGCTGTGTAACAGAAGACCCCCAAAATGTTTTGTTTGAGATATTTCTTCACGCAGCTGCTGCCTTGTGTCATTGCATGCTAAGAAATTTATTTTGTTCCATCCTGAAGAATGCTATGATTGCAAAGGAGGGGCAGGGGAAGGGGTGGTGAATGATACATGCAAACGTGAATCTCTCTGCATTATTTAGGTATTCTTAAATACTTCTGGCTCATCTGGTTCAAATGTATTGTAAGTTGTTGTTAATAGCATTCCTGAGTAGTAATAGCTGATGTTCTTACAGCTGTAGTGATTGGTTCTATTTAAAAACTGGTTGTACGCTTGTCTTTGCACAAACTGCTTCACTACCTATTTTATTTTGCAGTATTTTGACAATCTTAATGGAGTACCAGCAGAAGAATTGCCTTATTATGGTGGCTCAGTAGAAATTGCTGACTATTGTCCCTTTAGTCAAGAATTTAGTTGGCATTTAAATGGTGAATTTCAACGCAGCTCAGACTGTAGAATAACTGAAAACCAACCAGGTCAGTCTTCAGGACTTCAGTATGGTATTTCTGAGACAACATTTGTTAATCTGGAATGGACTTGCTGTATATCCAAACTAACTGGATGTGAAATTAGTTTTATGGTACTGGCTATGTAAAAACTGTGTTGGGGTGAGAAGCACAGCACAACTGCCTTGTACACCTAGGAAGCAAACACTCACATCTAAGAAGAATTGCATAAGAGCTGAACAGGAATTAACCCCGAACGGTGCAAATATAAGACAAAGAGTACAGGTGGGGGTTGATTGGTTGTTTTTTGAGTGAAAAAGAATTCCACTTTCTACCTTTGTAGATCTTTGTTCAAGGCAAGGAGTTTTGCGAATTACCGGAACATGGACTTGCCTCCTAGGGTAGTGCATGAACTCTCAATACGGCGAAGCTCCAGACTGCTGTAGGATATTACCTGTCTGTGCAGTTGTCTCAAAAACAAATAAACACTGTCTGCCCTCAAGCCAGCAAGCACAGCTGGCACTCACTGAGGGCAAGCATACCTACATAGTGCTGATGGAAAGTGCTTGCCTTTTTTTTTTTATTTTTTAAATCTTGGATTTCTTCCCACCTTACATTCAAGACAGCATTTCCCAATAGATAATGATAAACGGTCTGAAAGATTCCAAAAGTAAACATTGAATTGCATGTGGAGACATTAACTAATTACAGCATATTAAGTTGACGTGGACTTTCTGTTCCCCTAGGAAGTTGCAATTCATTATATTGTTTCTACCTTAGATCCTACCAAAAACTATGGTGCAGAGAAGTATGGACCAAACTCTGTATGTCTGATTCAGAAATCTGCTTTTGTCATGGAACAGTGTAGGAGGAAACTCAGTTACCCCGACTGGGGTAGTGGATGTTATCAAGTAAGTATGTGTTGGGTTTTCACTTAATTTTTTTAAATAGGGAAAATGTCAGGCATAAAATGTGGGCTGCCCGTTAGAACTGCTAGAACTTCGCACCTGGACACTTATGTGATCTTCTCTGCCTTACATCACTAGATTGTAGGACATGCCTTGAACATAAATGTCTTCTGACCATAAGCCTGTAGTTCAGATCGTGCATCAAGTTAAATGTGTGGCCAATGGGAAGGCTGTGTCTACTTCCAGGCTTGTTAGCAACTTCATCTGTGTTATCCTTGTGACACTTTCTCCATAGTTAAGTAGGAATACTTATATGGGAATCTTTTGTTGTTGAAACTTAATATTAATTAGTCGCTCTGATTTTTCAACGGTGGAAAGCACTGTGCATGTCACTTGTTTTTCATTATCTTCCTTCTCCTCAGGACTGTCTCTCTAAAGGTGTCACTTTCAATGACAGCACAACTCTTAAAAAGTAGTCATTAGCAGAAGCTGAATTTTACCTGTTCTCAGTTGATCTGCATAATTGCACGAGAAGAGTACAGTCAATACTTTAAAGCATTGTTGAGCCAAATAGTTGCTCTGAGTGCATTAATGTACTTGCGTTTGATCTATGCTGTAATACTGGCTGCTTCCTGAATGTACTATTTACTTATTGAGAGAACCTCCAAACCCCAAAACACATTTCTGATAAATCATGATACAGACTTCACTTCTATTCTTTTATTTTAAGGTTTCTTGTTCTCCACGAGGGCTGCATGTTTGGGTCAAGGACACTACATACTTATGCAGCCGCTCCGGTCAGGTATTAACTGTGAGCATTCAGATGAATGGCTGGATACACGTTGGGAATCTGATTTGCCCAGCCTGTTCAGACTTCTGTGACTCCTGTCCTCCAGAGCAGGATCCTCCAGCTTCTAACTTAACAAGAGCTACACCAGTCGGTAGGTTGCCTTATGATTCGCTGAAGTGAAACTTGATATTAAATATCTGAAAACACTCAAGGTTTGTGTCAGCTCTGACTGTCAGGGAAAAAGGAAAGGAGAGCCTTGGCCTGGCTGTTCTAAGAGTACTCACTTGTATAACTTTCTGTTTACAATGATAGTGGTGTAATTCAGAACATGGAAGTTAGGTGCCAGTTTGCTTTTTGAGGGAGGAAAAAAAGCTTAATTCACTGACTACCAAGTAATCTTTTGTCAAGAAAAGATCACTTTCTGCAAAGCCAACTGGTGAAAGAGAACAGTCTTGACAATATTTCACACTAGTGGGTTATTTTTAAGCCTTTGACCAATTCTTTAGTTGCTCAACGTGCTGTCTCTAGTGCTATTTTCAAGGAAAAAATAAATCTGTTTAGGTAAACACTTGATTCTTCTCTCAAAGGGATGTTCTTGGGTTTGCGTGTACCATTTCAAATAGTTTTGTTTTTTCTCAGAGATGGCAACATTTCAGTAGTTGGTGGAATGATTCCTATAGATCAGATTTTAGCCTGAGAAAGCTGTAACCTAGGAGATTCACAGCTTCTGGCATCTATTTAAATTCATGCTTAGTTTTTCTCACATATATGCATCTCAGTGTGTGTATGTATATAAAATGTTTACATTCAGGTCTGTGGCTTTCTTAAGCCTCATGGCTATGTTATTACCTACCTACGGATAAACTCCCTGATTCATGCACTGAGTTTCCCCCCTCTCATTTTTTTTTCTCTCTCTCTTCAGCTTGATGTTTTGTGGCTTGAGTTTTTATACAACTTGCAGCCAAAAAGTATTCATAAAACAGCCTTTTAAGAATCTTTGGTTTTGAAATGCTGCTTCTCCCTCGTTATGCCCTAGGAAACTTCTTGCACTTTTCTTGCAATACTGATAAATTTTTCTCATTTGTTCTCCTAATTGCTATTACTTAAAGAATGTAGAAAT
This sequence comes from Tetrax tetrax, assembly GCA_009806455.1. NCBI lineage: Eukaryota > Metazoa > Chordata > Aves > Otidiformes > Otididae > Tetrax > Tetrax tetrax. The sequence goes on along the minus strand of WHYT01017462.1, from coordinate 411,154 downwards.
TTATTTAATTGTAAAGGGAATAATAATGTTATTTGGTTGGTTTGAATTTATAGCCTTGACAGCTAGAATAAATCAGTGCAGATTACTGCAAATATGTTTTTGCTCTTTGGTGTTTTTTAGTGTTCTCGTTATTATTTTATCTTCTCTTTAAATATACAATTTATAAGCTTTATCGTGTTTTGTTTTTGTATTTTAGACTTATGTTCCTGCTCGTCTAGCCTGGTTGTAACCCTTTGGCTGTTGATGGCTAACTTAATCCCCCTGCTAACAGGATTATTTCTTTGTGCGTAAAGTTAAGCACGGGGCAAGAAGATGTTCCAAGATGATATACCATCATGTTGCACTCCTTATCGTGGAGCATGGAGTTTTTTCTCTGCAGAGAACTGTCTTCTGCTGAACTCATCTCTTCTGGCAACTATCGGTGCAGACAGTACTCAGGGAGGTACTGACAAAAGCAGCCAGAGTTTGAGAGGAGGAAAATTTACCTTGTTGTCTCAATAAGTGCCAGTATTTTCCTCAGTTGCAACCTTTGATTTTTTTTTTTTTGACGCAGTAACAAGATCCACTATGCCAATTGTGTTAGGCTACCTGGCAACTCACTCAAGATTTGAAACGAGAACTCTTCTGTAATAGATCTGAGGGTTGGTTTTTTTTGTTATGTCCTCTGTGTGACTGGTAGCAAAGCATCCTCAAACTGGAAATATACCTCAGTGGTTTAGTCAAAGCCATGTAAAAATCAGTTGTCATCACTGCTAATAACCCAGGCCTAAACAAATGGGGGAATTTTTTGTTTGTTTTGTCAATTCTTAATATTTATTGGGGGGAAAAAAATAGTTCAATAGATCAGTGGTTGGCAAGTGTCTCCACAACTGGATTCTGCAGCTTTGAGGCTTAGAATTCGTACTAGTTTGCGGTAAAGCGGCTAATTCTTGGGGTTTGCGTAAACCTTCCTGTGTGCGCAAAGTGGAATTTCAGACTGGTAACCAAGACAACTGTCTAGAAATCCTCTTCTCATTTAGCATGTGCCAGTTCTACTGTGAAATTTAGTACATCAAATGTTTGAATATTCTCAGAGTAATTTCCTAGGCAAATGCATTTCAGTACTGACACCCAGTCTGTAAAATTGGGATAGGTTTTCAGATTATTTTTACTTTTGTTGGTTTGGTTCTTAAATAATGGCATTGTTATTTTTTAAATACTATGAACATAAATGCAGCTGTTCTCATTTTTTGTTGAAAGGCAAACCAGTAGCAATGGCAGCTATAATCTTACAGGACCATATTGACTTCTCTAGACCAAAAACTACATTGAATGTGTAAAGAAAAGTCTAATGTGTCTTTTTTTTTCTTCTTTTTTTTTTCCCCCCTCTACTTTTTCTTTGACCTATAAATACTATGGATTATTTGAGTATTTGTAATATGTTCAAGAATCAGACATTTTGAACCACACGAGGGCACGCTTTGGTACAAAATTAATCACTCGACAGAATATATAAGAGGAAGGAAATGAGCAAAATCTGTCCAGCTAAGGACAGCTGCTCTATAGGACACTTGTTTTTACTTTTTTCTGACTCTATAATGTGTTACAAATAATCCTATTTGGAGTGAAAGAAACTCTTGTGTGGTCCAGCCCATTGTCTGTCCAGTTAAGGTAGTTTTCATTCTTGGAAAAGCGTTAAACTTGGGGGAGCAGATGTACCCAGTGCACTAAAACATGCAAATATAGGGAGAAATACGATGTCATTCTGCTTCTTAAATGTGCTGTGATGTTAGAATTGTCAGTGGCTAGATGGCTTTCCAAAATGAAAAGTAGGAGGATGAAAGGGGTAGGGAGTAAAACTTCTTTAGCTATAATTAAACTTGTTTAATAATAGGACTTCCATTGTAATTGTAGGAAAATCTTTGTGCCTACTGGACTTGTTGTTTTCTTTTTTTTGTTTAAAGAAACTGTTACGACACTACTGAGGCGAGTAAGCTGCAACCTAAAACTGTCTGAAGGCATCACAGTTGAGAGAGTACCTTGCACTGGGCTAGTTCCCCTTCTTAACGGCAGGTTAAGTTTGCTTTGAATTATACAAGGCCTAGGCTAGCCTTAAATAGGTGTTTCTGAGAAGCAATACAAATTAGGAATCAAATGCTTTAAATGTGTACAAGTTTGAATGAAGAAACACTCGGATTAATAAGTGAACACTGATTATTTTAATATATGCACAATCAACAGTTGGTATAAATTGATTCCTTGAAAACATAAAGGTTTGAGAATACATCTTAGGTCCCAGAGGTTGATATTGTCTTTTTTGTCTGTTGTGCAATAATACAGTTTAAACGGTATCGGTCAACAACAATGCTTTTGATACTTGAAAAGAAATTATTGGTTATTTTTTCTTACTGTGAAATAATTGCACTGTCTGAACTTTCTGGTTAACTTTATACCCGTTAAACTTTTTTACTGGTGTTAATTTATTGTGCTCGGTATTTGATATGCTAGTCTCCTGTCTGTGAAGTGTGAAATTTGTCATATTTTATTGAATATTTTTATCTTCTACACAGTTGTTTATTATGAGGGCTTTCCTTCTTTTATTCTCTCTTCCTGAGAATTAACTGAAAGATGGCTTAAAAAGTCGATGCTTACCTACTTCTGAATTGTATGCGTTAATTAAAGAGGCTGTAGTGCATTGTACCTACAGGGAAAAAATCTGCCTGTCAGAGCTCTTTCGGTCAGATTCACCAGTACCTGCTGAGTAGCTGCATCAGTGAAGTAAAACGATTACTGCCTTAATAATCTGAGATTTCAGGTGTAATTTCTTTGACGTGCAGCCTTTCAACCGGCTGTGAACTGCAGAACTGGACGTGACTTTGGGGAGTCGGGGAGGGAAGATATTTTAGTGGGCAAAATCCAACATGTTATATCCTGTCGGTGCGTTAGCAGCTGTAGCTGTGTTGGAACTGCCCAGAAATGCGTCGAGTTCAATTTAAAGTGAGAATGAATTGGTGTTCATCAAAAATCATATTTGAGTAAAACTGACTACCTCAGTTCTGTTTGTCTTTGAGTTAAGCTTCTAGCCTGCTGTGAACTTCCAGATCTCAAGATTAAGTCAAAACATGTCTCAGGTTTTTAAGAGCAAAATAAATATGGTAGGAAGCATAAGCCATTTCTGAGTGTAGAACACAGCTAAAATTGTAACTTAAACCAATCAGTTATGTAGCCTCAAGCATAGTTTCCCCAGTAAACGTCGGTATTGCTTTTAAATAAATACAAAGTTTGCAGGCAGCTACTTTAGATGCTCTGAACATAGTGTGGCAAGCCCGTCCTATTGCATCTCTTACATGTGAAAACTTTGAAATACAGCCCAAATAAGCCTTTGTGTTTTCACCTGAGTAGACAGGGCAGCAGGAGCCCTGGACGTAGTGCTAAATGAGTTAGCTTGTTTGTAGTAGAAATATTCTCAGTATATCATGTCCACAGTTTTAATATTTTTAAAAAACTCCGTGTTTGCTTATGGAAGTACGTTAGTCCTGCGGTCTGTTTTCAGCCCAGTAGTTCAAATCTATAACGTTGCAATCAGAAATCAAGGCAAGTCACGCTTCAGGAACACATTTTTCTAGTGTTTCAGACAGTTACAAGGAGGAAGGATAGCTTTTGGCTGGAGTATGCAGCAAGTAAAATTACATTAAAAAGCAGGCAATTAAGTGAGCTGAGGTCTTGGGAGACTGTCAAGGCCTTGGATGTAGTTTAATTACCGAAAGATAATTTTGACCGCCATTAATTGACTGTGGGTCCAATGCAGCTCGTTCCGTCTGCTGTGCACTAGTAAATTAGGAAGACTGATGTCACTTAAGAGCAGACATATCCAGAATCCCTCACAAGGGCCAGTTGTTTTTAAAAATCTTCCTGTCCTGCAAATCTTTCTGCTTGAATATATTTCAGTAGAGAGGCAGGCGTGTGTCGTTTCTTCCCTGCGTTTCCTACGAGTGACTTTCAGCCAGCTGAGCAGGTCAAGGTCTTTCCCCTGCAAGATTTAACAACCAGCTTTCACTTGGCTGAATGTGAATCGCTCCTCAGGATTTGGGTCTCTTTGTGTACTAAATAAGGTGATCTTACACTACCAGACTTTAAAAAGGCAGTATTTGCACTCTTGATGTGAAGCTTACCTTGGAGATAAAACAACTTGTTTTGAGAGAACTGGCTGACCTTGAACATGTGTTTCCTATTTTAGTAGAGAATGTAAATATAGAACGAACTATTTTACGTAGATTTTTGACTGGATCGAGATATAAGGGCTAACTTTTAATTTATGGAGTAAAAATGTCCTTATTTTACTGTATTTAAAAAAAAAAAGTCATACAAAAGAAGAAAAAATTGTTCACCAATAAAATGTCTGTAGAAAACTGACTCTTCCTGTCCTTTTCTTTGAGAGCTGACAATTATTAATTATTAATTATTAACCGCAAGAATAAGTGCAATGAAGGACCACCATTACAACAGTCATTTATTTTGTGAGAATTTTGAAAAATGAAATTACATCAAGTCTGCATATTGATCACTTTATTAAACTGTTATTTAATACACTTTGAATGTAAAATGTTCTCTGATGTTTTTAACTCATAATGTGACATCAGAAGTTCAACCTGAACTCTCTATCCCATCCTCGTGTATTTGATATTTAAAAATTATGCAATATGTAAGTCTCTTTCCAGTTGAAATGGAAGATCATAATTCTCTTTTGTGTAAAGGATTTGGCCACGTGATTCCCGTTTCAGTGGGAGAACGTTGGCGTTGCCCTGCAGCGCCGCAGGCCGTGGGCTGTGACCGGACTCAGAGCTGGAGGAGCTGAGCCACCTTTGCTGCTGTCAGCAGGGATCAGCGACGCTGCCGCCACTGCTTCTGGTACCTGAGCCAGCTTTGCTAGACTAGGATTTTTATGATATATTTGTAATTACAAGTAATACATTTTTATATACACATATATATATATATATTACTCTGATAAATTGGAAAGACAGAACAACATTCCTTAAAATGCAGAGTGGAGACATTTTATAATCTAGCTGCTTTTTTTTTTTTCCTAAGCAATATGTCAGTGAATACACAGAGATTAAAAAAAAAAACTCGCCTTCCTCTCTGCTATTTTGGAAAATCAGATAAAGCAAAGCAAAAGTAGGTTACTCTTCCTTTTTGATTGCCTTGTCTCTAAATAGGAGTCTTTCAAAAAGGAGTCTTTCTATTAAAGCTTATAAAATGTGCCACTGTTCGTTTCCTACATGGCTTTAACTCTGAAAAACGTCAGGTATGTAAAGTTACCCAAGTACAGCTATAAGGTTTAAAAACTTTTATGTTTCTAAAATTAACGTCATTGGTAGTTAAATAAAAAAAAACTGGTATATGAACCAGTTTGTGTTTAAAAATCAGAAGTAGAGAGATCTCTCTTGCGGACTGTAAGATCCATTGCTTAAGCTACAGCACGTTAGTCTGCAGTCCGGAAAGACGCGGGGAGCTGCCCTGGTGTCAGCCCAGTGGAGTTTCCCGGTGGAGTTAAAATGCAGCCTGGTTACAAATGCAATTTTACAGGATTTCTGTGCGTCTACAGCGGTCATTTTCATGCACGTATAAAAAGTCAAGTATCACAGAGGATTTGTGTCTGTTAGTTGTTATGTCCCCAGCAGTCGCAAGCTGAGTGGTGCATACATCCTCCTTGTTAATCTCCAGTTCTTCCCCTCTCGGATAGTTCAATCAATGACTAAGACTTGCTGAGAAATCTTCATGCTAACATAAATAAATGTGGTTATTCAATTTTTTTTTCTGTATTTCAGCAGAGTACAGCAAGTATAATGAAGGTCAGACTACTCTTGAGGATTCCTGAATTTAAAACAGACAAAAAAAAGCCCCAAACCCCTGCTTTCTCCTCCCCCTCCACCCCTTAAACTGCTGAACATCCATGTGTGTCTGAGCACGGTGACAATATCTATTTTTCCAAAGAGGCTTACACTGGGAAATGAAATCAAGGAAGGACTAAATGTCACAAAATACAAAATGTTGTTTGTGTTTGAAAGGAATTATGGAAACGCAACATTTTGCCCATACGACTGCATCTTTTTTACTACATTTTTTCTGTTTGTTTACTTCAGGGTTTTTTTGCATCTTGTGCTCTTCTGTAAGTAATATTAGTAGGCAAAATGTTGAGGTTCGTGTGAGATGGATTGATTGAACTCTTGTTAGGGAAATTATGAGGGGAACTGTTGTCAATCAACAAGAAAGTAGTTGTAGGAAAATGCCCTCATTACTAATTCAAATCAAATGTTGTTAAATTGTACATTCCTTTCCTGTTCCTCGGGTACAATGTTGAAATTAAAGGCAGAATTTTACCCCCAGAATGAGGATATCAAAATACATTCTCTGTTGCTTTTACAGAAAGTCTTGTCACACAAGTGTTGCTCTACTTTATTTGCTGTGGAGTGGACAGAAGTCCTGGAAAGACGAGAACGTGACCAGGTGAGGAGAGCGGGTCTCTAAATGTGCTCCGGGTGGTTCTGCAGGCACACAATGAAATCCTGGATCGACTGACCCTCGTAGCAGATCTTGTAGATAGTTGTAAATAATGGAAACCTAAAAGAAGTGCATAACAATGAAAACAGTTTTCAAAAATAAATAAAATGGAAAAACAAATCTTTCTTTTTTCTTAATGTTGCATTAAAAGAAAAGTGGAAACATTGTCTTTACAATATAATTTTAACTTGGAGGTACCTTTACTGGAAGAGTAGAAATGACCAGCACAAAACCAAAGCAGTAGGAAAAAAGTAGGGCAATTACGAGGAGCTAGGGGCAATTTTGGGGGGTGACAGCAGAGAAGAGCTGTTTTGGAGCTAGAATTCCTCTCCAATGTTTCCATTTACTGAAAAAAATCTTGAATTGCATATCCCCCTTTTTCTCCTGTGTGCAAAATGCATGTGTTATTTATATTCATTACTGATATCCAGAAGACTAAAAAGAATGAAAATATATAATGATTTTTCTCTCCCTTGCTTAAAGGGTTCTTTTCCTTTTGCAAGCTGTCTTCGTCATTACGGGGTAAAAAATGAGTCCACTGAATGACTGGGAGCTGTGTGTAACTAAGTGCAATTACAGGGATACTTATTAAATCAAGTTTTGATTTAAAGTTCATGTTCTGTCAAAATGAGCTTTTCTATCATTTTTGAAAGATAATGACACTTGAATATTTCACATTTGTTATAATTCTAATAGGATTTTTTTAAAGTATTCATTTAGCAGTGTTTGACTTCTAAGTACTGCTAATGCACAAGAGGGAGTGGGACGGAGGGACTAGCTCTTCTGTTGTGTAGCAGAGACAAAGACTTCAAATTGTAAATAAACGTATATTACTCCAAACAAGTAGAAGTACTTTTTATTTCAGCATTATTTGTCACACTAAAGCATTGATATCAGCACATACTGCCTATTCAATGCATGTAATTTTTTTTTTTTATTAGGAGTATCCTCCTGAGTTTTATCCTGAGATAACCCAGGTAACGTTTGCACTGAGAGCAATATTGCTGCCATCTGTAACGGCGATATACTGAGAACAAGAAACCCTTGGATCATATTTGCAAGCTGACTCTGTGTATGGCCTTCACTCTTGTTTAGGGGGATGGGGATGTCTGGGTAGTTCCTTTGAATTATTGGGGTTTTTTGTTTCCTGTATGTCTGTGGCTTGGTTTTTCTAATGTTGTTTAGCCTTAATCCCATTCTACTGACCACAGCAATGAGGGGTCAGGCTAAGCTGAGCTCTAATGGTGGTCCAAGATGTAGAAAGCAGTTGTTATGGAAACAAACAAGATAATTAAACACAAGTATCATTAAGGAGGTTATGAATCACCCATTGTTTGTTCTTGATTCGGTTTTTTTTTTGTTAAATAAAAGCACTTACTTATTGAGCATGTTTTTCTGTTTCAGAATCTTGTAGACTTCGGCTGAGGTCTGAGGACCTTGCAGCTTTTGTCCATTCAGCATCTCATTTTCCAGTTCCTCAATGGACTAGAAGAGAGGAGACTGATTACTTGGATCAGAGAGGATACTGCTGCAATACCAGCAGTTATCAAGAAGGTAAACACCTAATGCTGCCTTTGTAGAGCACAGAAGGATTTCTTCAGGAGTTAGCGTAAAATATTTCAAAATCCTCCTTACTTTTCCTGTGCGAGCAAAGGCTTCTGCTACTTTTCTGTTGCGTCCCCCGTAGCAGGTAGTGATTAAGTCAGCGACGCCGCAGCTTTCCAGAAAAGTGGCTATTGATACCGGTCCCCTGCAGAACATCTTGGCGAAGGCTACCATTTCCATAAGGCCCAAACGTATAACTGCTGCCTTTGTGTTATCGCCAAAATCCAGTCCATCGCAGAACCCAGCTCCCACTGCTACAATGTTCTAAAAACAGTTTAGTGTGAAATAGAGAGGAGGAAAGGAAACAGTCAGGCAAGATGTGCAGTTCATCAGAGTGCCCTGAGCTTGAAGAAAATCCCACAAATCTGTCTTCACCAGAACAAGGTTCAATTTCCAATGGCTGTGAGTTTATCTTACAAGGAAGGTGGACAGCTAGTTACTGTTGAAAAAAAGTAGCTAGACTTCTAGAAGCTTTTTATAAAGTATCCACTGTTATTCCCATGGGCAAAATTTAAAGCAGCTTGTTAAATATTGTAATACTGCATCGTATTACTATCATAATAGTGTGTATGCAATTAATGCCTTGTTGTCTGCTAGTTCTGAGTTAGGGCTCACCGACCTTTCTTTTTTAACTGTTTAAAATATCCCGCTCATGCCTTTCTAGGTTTTCCCTCTCTCATTTAAACAGGCCTGGGTTCTATGTACAGGGGCTGCAGTAGATGAAATTTTGGTTTCGCTTGTAAAAGCTGACAGTAGCATTGCCCTTTCCTACAGCTCACACCAAATCTCTCGGGATTCTGCACGTCTTTGCCATTGTCCTGTACACCTCCTTTCCCACCTCCCAATTCCCACCCCTAAACAAGTCCCTAAATAAGTGTAGTTCATTGTGTGTGGGTAACATGTCACCTAGTACTGCCTTTGAGGCGTTTGCTCCAGACATGCACGTGCCCTAGTGCAGATTTTTTTTTTCTTTCCTGACCAGTAATCGCCCCTCCTCTAAAGAAAGGTGAATTACTGAAGTACAAATGATTGAATGTATAACAAAGTACAAAGGATCACAGGCTGGAGTCACTTTCAGCACATTTAAAAGCAAACTCCGAATCTCCCTCAAGTGCCCCCTCACTGGAAACTCGGTGGTTTTGGTATCATTTCTGATCCAGCCTGGCTGGATCACTGAACGCTGCATAGATGTGCTGCCAACACAGAGCATCACTTCTGATGCAAACTTTCCAGCAGGTTACTACCTGAACCATGGAAATAAGTTATTATTGGAATCCACTATATGTAGTAAGAGTCTTTGTTCCATCTGCTTACAACATCCAGACAAGAAAATAGAGTGGACTAAATTCTGCCCTCAGAAGCAGAGGTGTCTCCAGTAAAATAAAGATAAAAATACAACTATTTGGAAATGCTTTGCCAGCAGTTATATTTTAAAGTAAATTTTCTTTTTTACAGATTGGAAAACTGGCATGTGAACTACATGTCTATGCTCACTCAATCACACGGTGGCAGGACTCATATTGGACCCTGTGGCTTACAGAAGATTCAGGTGAGGGTAGAATTTGGCCCTAATAAAAACATTTTGGTCTGAAATCACTCACTTTTAAGGCTCCGCAAATCTCCACTGTATCAGAGTCAAGCACCACAGTAATCCTGAAATTAGGGGTCTGCATTAGTTCTTTAAAGATGTCCCCTTGATTTTTGTTTTTGCACCCTGTGGGAAGGAAGGATGAAAGTTAGAGTGGTTTTGCAATGTTTCAGAGCACACACAATTAACTGAAATGTGAAATGAGGTCCCAGGGACCACTTTAGGGTTTGTGGTCCCTGTAACTGGGCGTTGCTAAACAAGAGATCTGTGTGACAGCAGTTCCTGCTGCTGGAAGCCGGCGTGAAATGTATGCAAGTCTCAGGGCGTCGACCAAGCGTCGCTTAGTAACACTTTAAAGAGCTTAAAAGTAGATAGTCCCTAATGCAGCTTTCGGCCTGGGAAAGCTTGTATAACCACAAACCTTGCAAAGATAATATTTACAAATTGCTTTGTACAGCACAGTGGTATAATTTCTGCTTTGAAAATGTAAACTGGTGTAATTGCTAAGTATTATTACGGGGCGCAAATGATTAATGCCCAATTAATTCCCAGTTACAGGCAGATCCACAGATGATGAAGTTGAACGTTGGCACTGCTGGAACATTTCTGTTACCAATTCTACGCGGGTCACGTATCGTCATTTCAGCACTCGCCCTAGGTGTGGCGAGGAAGGGCAGAGAGCCCTCAGCGGTAAAGGGGCTGAGGTTTGCCTTTATCCACAGAGCCCCTGGCCAGCTGGGCAAACACTTTTGAATGGAGTTTCACTTAATTTTCATATGAGGCAGCTTGGTTTCCCTCAGGGAGGGTTCAGCAGTGAGCAACTAGCTAGTAAACTTTGGGTTTGCTTCTCGTTCTTCACAATAATTGATGTTGGGGATACTCAGTCTCTTTGAGGTGGCTGTTGCTGTGCTACGTGGTTTTCCATGAAGACAAAAGCAAGGGGCAAAACTCTTTGCACAGTCATCATCACAGCGTGGCTTCAAACTGGGCCAGCAGAAGTTAAATTCCCCCAAAGAAAATGAATATTGCTCAACTCTCCTAATTGTGTCTAGTCCTCTTTGTGCCTACTTGCTCTGCCAGCAACAAATGCCCAGCGGATACGTTTTTCACTATTGCTGTAACATTTGCAAGGCAAAGGAACACTATTGCAACAACAATTTTTTTATTTTTTTTTTTATTTTTTTTTTTTAACTTTCCCTAGCTATGGAAGGATGCAACTTCAACTTTGACTGACTTTAAAAATTAATGGGTTTTAAAAACTACTGGATGAATTTTCCAAATCAGGTCAGACCTAGCTCTGGGAGGATCTGAGGCGATGTCTTGGCAAGCAGTCTGAATGAGAGGGAGGAACAGAATCTTACTGAGGCTTGTGTTTAGGTTTTTTAATTTTTTTTTTAAACAAAGAAAATTGAAGATGGAGAAATATACCTTGCAGAGTGTGAGCTTCTGATTACACTTCTCTTTCTAGACTGTATAATGTATCAGCTGCTGATGTGCAGCTCAACACAAAAGGTGGCACTTGCCAACTCCTACAGAAACAGGATTAAGCTGTAATTTTTTAATGGATTAAATTAGCTCTCAGCGCTGAAACCTGCTGTCAGTTTGTATCTGACCCCGCCAGCACCAAACTCCCTGGCAGTAACACTGCCTCCCTGACTGAGCTCAGCGGTCACTGCAGCCCTCGGGACCCACCGCATCCCCCTGCTTCCTCCGCAGCTAGCGGCTCTAATTTGCTCTTTGCAATAATTACCAATGGTGGTTTCACAGAACTTCTCATCAGCCACTTCTTTGGCTATGTTGGCCCCCATAAGCACACTGATTTCTATGTTCAGTTTCTCTCGAATGAGGTCAGATATGAGCTTCAGGCCGTCAGGACCCTCATCGATCCCCTGAATAAAAGAGGACAGTCAAAGCCAAGTTGTTAGAATAGGAAAATGACAGCAGCAGAGCACTGGTAAAGCAGAAGGTGTCCTATTGCCTGCAGCTCTCTGGTTTTAATTGGAAGGATTTGGGTCTTATATTCACTAGCATTAGCCATTAATACAAATGCTCTGGGTTTGCACTTGATAACTGCAAGTTCAGGGAGAAGGTACTGACAGTCAGGGTAACCCTGCAAGAGGCCTCACATGCAGTGCTGCTGTCCTGAGGCTTTCTTTGATGCTGTATTTTTCCTTTGTCTTAAATTCCTGTAGTACAGAACCAGACTTTTAAATTAAGCCTACAAGAAGTGGCTTTTTTGCAAGATCTCAGTATTAATCTGAGTGCTTCATTGGTATTAAGAAGCATGTTGAATTGTCTTGGGGTGGGGGGCTTTAAGCTAAAGGAAGAAGTAAATTTGCAGGAATTGCCTTCCTCTCCCA
>WHYT01017462.1:367646-378048 GCA_009806455.1 Tetrax tetrax | reverse complement strand
GGCGGCGGCTTCATTGCCTGGGCCGGTCGTTGCCCCAGGGGCTGCCCTGAGAGCGCTGGAGGGGGAACGGGGAAAACGGTGCCTTCTCCGACATTCACGGGGGGATGGAGGGGGGCCCCCCGAGGGATTCTGTAGGGTGGGTGAAGTGGCGGAGTTTGGGAGGGGTGCAAGCGGGGCCCTTAGGGGCAACGGGAAACATCCCGAGGTCCCCCCTGTCCCGCCAGACAGACGCAGAATGGCGCACAACAGGGAGGGGTGATGAGCGCGTCTGCAGAGCCAAATTCAGCTGGTAACCCATGGGCTGTGTCACAGCTCAGTGTCTGCGAGGAGGGACAGAACGGAGTCTCGTTCCTTTTCCCCTGCATGTTCTAATCGAGCGTAGCGCCCTACAAATTACCGCATTTTTCACCGCTCAGCCCTCTGCTACACCCTGTCTCCTCTTCACAGCAGCCTCCTCTCTCATCTTTGAGCCCAAGAGCTGCGTTTGCTGCTTCTCCTGCTTCCTTTCCTCCAGCCGTGCCCTCCTTCCCCGCCAAGGGGCTGTAGGCTCGGGTCGACCGCTGCCCTCACACCGGGGCCCAGCTTGGTGGGTTTCTGGCTCTGTGACAAGGACGCCAGCCCCCACAATTTCGTAGAGGGAGGCTGGCGCCAGTGTTTTGGAAGCCCAAGGGTGTTCCTGGAGGTACAGGTATGTCAAGGGCACTTGCTGTTGGCTTCATCGGCTCAGTATTTGGTACATCCTGATGGTGGTGAGAGTGTTTGGGGACGCAACAAACAAATTTGGGCAAAATCCTGCAAAAGAGTATCTCGAGAAAATGAGCAGGACAGGTTGCTGAAAAGGAAGGTGTAGTGGGACCCTAGGCATGCGTGAAGCCTGATGGACTCTGCGAGAAGAGGCACTGCCTATGCGCACAGCCAAGGCACAAGAGCCATTCTCCGGTGCCAGGTACCATTTCCTCTGGTCTCCTGCTTGTTCACCATGATTTGCTCTTTCCCTGGCTGTACAGCTTCTCTGAGCTGCCTTCTTCCTTTAACCCCTCGGTGAAGATCAGCTGTGGAGGTGAGGAGGAGCCCTCATCCTTCTTGCCCCGACACTTCTCTGCTTGTTGCAAGCTCTTCTGTCCTGGTGTTCCCCAGGCCCCAAGGCGAGGACGCGCTGTCTTCTGCTACTAACACTTGCCACAGAAGGTATCCCTAGTCTATATAGTATGTAAGTATTGCAAACTCTAATGGTTTCATCTATATTAACGTGGAAGGTTTTAATTACAGAGGGGAACTATATCAGTTTGGCGGCGTCTGGACCGATGGTTTGTGTGCCCTCCACTCTCAGGTTGCTGTCACCGTTTGGTCAGTGCACAGAAGCTGGCAGGGGACAAGCAGGCAGATGGATACGGCAGCACTTGTGAGGAGCAGAGGACACAGCCTGGGACTGTGAGTGCACGTGTTAGCTTATACATCTGTGACACTATCTGAGCCATATAGCACACGCCGGTGGATGCCGACAGCTGTTGTTTTATCAGGCAAGGAGAAGGATCCGTTCTTTCCCACAGAGGCACAGTGTTTGTTTTTCACATAAGCCCACGAGCACTACCTCTCAAGTGTGAGTCATTAGTACGTAACAGACATAAAAGCTCAGTCCGCTTAGTAGGGAGGATAAAGAGAACCCACTCGAGGCCACCCCCACCCAAGCTCACCTGGTCTTCCGCACCTCCTGGGTCCTGCACTTGCCGGCAGCTGGAGATTACACGGCTGAACAGTTTTCCTCTGCCTAGCAGCTGCTGCAAACAGAAAAAAACCTCACCATCAGTGCTGCAAAGCCAGGGCGGCTGACGGGCACTTTTTCTAAGCCAAGTGTGGCTCTCGCTACGGTGGCAATGCGATCTTTGAACCGCAAAAAATGCCCAACTCGGCAGGCAGAGGATGGGTGGGGAGTGGGGGGGAGAGAGGGGTACTCTGTAGAGGGGGACCTGAGGGCAAGGTAAAGGGTGACGCACTCTGCCCCGTGGCATGGATGGAGCTGCTGGGTGCTTTGCTTCCTTGGGCACTGGCTGGTGATGTCTGGGCACCCTGCGCCACGGGGTGTGCAGGGTGAACCAGGTGAGTACGGGAAAGGGCCAGTCTCTGTTCTCCTTTCCCAGGCTCGCTGGAGCTGACCTGGAATGACACTCTCTGCCCAGTTCCTGCTGCCAAGTCACAGCATTATTGTGCTTCATCCTGAAATTGGTTAGTTTTTTCTCCCCCTCTTCTCCTGCTGAGGAGCTGTTTGAGACGGCTGCTCCTCTCACAGAGAGAGCCCTTCTCTTCATTTCATGTACAATTGATGCCCATATCCAACTAACGGCCACCTGCTCTGGCACAAGCGCTGTCTATAAATGTGAATGATTCCTCTTTCCTGGTGCTTATTCCCCTCCTCTGCTCACCTTAAACCCCAAATGTCTTACAGAGAGGAATTGGATCTCTTCATTTTGCGAAGCTCAGCAAGACAAGCTCTCTTATCTCCTCTTTTCTCTTCCTCTGATTATCCATATGGCACTTCTCTGCACCTGTTCCAGCATGTTCCAGCATGAATTCAGGCTTGCTGAACACCGATAACCTGAATGATGCCCTAAAATCTCAGCGGAATTTTACCCAGTGCCTTGTATATATTTACTTATTGTTCCTGGAAATACATGGCTTGCTATGTGTAAGATTACATTTACCTTTTTAATAACTACATCAGGCACATGGCTCTTCCTCTTCTGTTGTTCATAGCAGATGAATTTTAATTCACAGCAGAAATTTTATCAATCTCCTAGTGCACATCCTTGCATTTTATGCTGGTACATTTCACCCCATGTCTGTTACTAGGGCATAAAAATCATATAATTCTTCCTGCAGGATTTCCTCTCCATTGAAAATGTCTCCCAACTTTGTTGTTAGCAAATTTCGTTATCCAATTCACCATTTTTTGCACCAAGCTAACGAATTAAATTATTCAGTAAGACTGATTCCTATAATTTTGCTATCAATCAGCCCCATCGGCAGTTTTCACCCCCAGTACTACATTCCTTTGGCATTTTGGAGCGTTTATGTTAATCGTCATCTCCTTGAGTTTAACTAATAATTATCTAGGTAATACCAAGTCAAATGCTTTACCAAAGTCCAGGTTGATAAGATTTATTAGTTTTCCTTTGTCCGCAAATGAAATTATCTTATCAAAGAACGATATCGGGTTAGTCTACCTACAACATGCCTAGCTTGCACTTCAACCTGTTTTCTGCTTCCCTCCATGTCTTTTGTTCCTCATGGCTAACATTTGCTCTAAAAAGCCTACAGATTTCAGTGATGGAGATTATTTAGTCTTCTGAAGTGAAGGGTAAAGAGCTCTTTGTGGCTGTGTTGTTGTGACAAATTGGTGTAGTCAGCAGGATGCTAAATCGGGATTTGAGACATTGGCATTGCTACAAATGCCGGCTTCAGAGAAGCCGAAAATTGAGCTTTTTTGGCCAAATCTTGTGGACTGATGTCAGCAGGACTCAAACATTTAGTTTCCTCACCTGTGGAGCCATGGGTAGCGTTAAGGTTGGGGTAGGTCTGGAGTTTAGAACAAGGGTTTCCAAGTTCAGCCTGGATGTATGAGAGGAGCCCTTCTGCTGTGAGTGTCCACAGAAACCTTCCCCTGGCTGAGGTCTGCAGACCAGGAAAAACCTACCGCTCTACACAAACTGCAAGCACCGCACCAGACCCTCACCTTAGGCTAGATAGCCTGGTGGATGGCATTAGCATCAAAATTACTCGTATATCACCAGCCTCTTTGTTTTCCATTGGAAGAATTTTGCACACAATATATAAAACCCACTAAATTATTGTATGCTTAATTACTTTTGATTATAGGAAGTAAATAATAACCATTTATACTGAGGTAGCATGTAATATCTACGTAATATCTCCAAGCAGCTCTTCCAGGATGTTAGGTAGACATGAATGATGTCAGTTTATGTCCCTAAGAGGTGCCAGTCCAAATTAATTACAGCTTTACAGCTTCCACATGGACTTCTTGCAGTCTGCTTTTACTGACTCGTGGGACCCAGAAGACAAACCAGCAGCGAAGTTTTTACTCCACTCATTTTATTTAGTTGAGTTCTCTGCTGCAGGTTCTGATTGGATTATATAGGAATAACTTCTTTTTTTTCACACTTAAATTAGTTCTCCAAAAAGTTGCTTAGCAGAAAATGAGACTGGATTTTAGCTCTGTAGGAATCTATGTAACTTCAAGTAATTTATGTAATTCAAGCAGAACAGACTGAGAATCCAATTGTAAACCATCTGTATTCTTTCGGGCTTTCTGTAATCCACTGGAGGTTTTCAGCAGAAGCAACAGGACTACAGCAGAACTGGAAAAAAAAATGCATTTGCCAGAAGAAAAACAGTACCGGTAACTTTGAGTTAATTTTCTATAAAATAGATGTGGAACCCCAGGCAACAGACCTACAAAGACTTTCCAGAATCCAAATATACCTACTCTGTACAAGACAGAAGGATGTCATTTGGAAATTATGAAGTGGATGCAGAATTGGTTAGAGTGGGCAGGCACAAGGAGAAGATCTGGTAACGAGAAGAGCTCAGTATCAGTATCCCACAAGCAGAGCTTATACAGAAACATAGCAGTCAAATTATGAAGGGCAGGTTTGCCTACAAAAATTCCCAAGTACTTTGGCTTGGTTTCCAAACTTATCTTATTATCACAGAATTATAGAATAGTTTGGGTTGGAAGGGACCTTTAGAGGCCATCTGGTACAACCCCCCTGCAAGGAGCAGGGACATCTCCAACCAGATCAGGTTGCTCAGAGCCCCGTCCAACCTGGCCTGGAATGTTTCCAGGGATGGGGCATCCACCACCTCTCTGGGCAACCTACTCCAGTGTTCCACCACCTTCACTGTAAAAAATGTTTTCCTGATATCTAATCGGAATCTATCTCCCTCTATTTTATCATGATACACCTGGAAATGGCATTTGACTGAGAAAACAAGCAGCTAAACATGATAATGAAGATCTACAGCAGATGGAGAGATACTCATGTTACCATAGAAACCATGCAGAAAAAGTGTGTAGGAGTAAAGCAGGGCACAAACACGCTTCTAGAAGGGGCTGGTGACTGAAGAACTGAATTCACTCAGCAGCTGTTAAGGTTAGCTGACATTAACAAAAACACATTAGCTTTTCAGGAAATTGAGAATCATGGAAGAAAGGAGTCCTTACGGTGAGCTGCAAAACAGCTGAAGACAGCAATGCCATGTTGTCCCACAGGGTAGGGCAGAAAAAGTCTTTAGAGAAAGGCTGGAGGCTGCCCTGAGATAGATTAAAAAGCTGAGAAGCCCCTCAGCCACAACCACACCACGTGTTCCGCTTGCGTCTGCCGAGCACACGCTGGACCCAGGCTGGCAGTAAGGGGATGTGCTGTCCTTGGCCTCCTCATCTCTCCCTGCAGCCAGTCCGTACGTGCTTGGGAGGCGACCCAGCCCGGCTCATTCAGTACCTGCCCCCGTTCCCCATGTGGAGAACCTGTCGGGTGGTCCCACAGTGCTACAGGGCTGAGTCCTCAGTGGTGGACTCAGATGTAGTTACATTTATTGAACAAGAAGTCAGGCCCTAAGCAGACAATGTGTGGTTTTGAATTCCCCACACAAAGGGCTTGAGTAGGGGGCTGCCGGGAGGACGTTTCTGTTTCATGCTCTGTTGGGGTGAACAACGCGGTGGAAAAGATCCCCTTGAGCTCAGGAAGTGGAGTCACCCAGGGGCTGTTGAGGCAAGGCAGATGCAAGCCATCCCATGGTGCAGAAGGACCAGCCATCACCCTTTGTGCTAGAACAGCCTGCACTCTGCGGCAGCGGGCGGTGAGGCAACACCCTGAGCTCTGTGCCTGCTCACGAGTTGGGGGGAAAAGGGGTGTCCCTGTGTGACTTGAGCAAGTGGAGGGCTGGCGCTCGGGGAAGACCCAGGACGCACATCCAGCTGGCAGCAAGCAGCTCCAGCAGACTGATAGATTAAACCTGCCTGCTTCCAGAAACCCCGGTGCTGCATGCTGGGCAGCTGTGCAGGCGCAGGCAAATGGATTGAGACAAAGTGCTCATCGGTGCTGTGGCGACGGAAACGTCTCCAGCTCTCATCATAACATGGTTATCTCCTGCTGCTGCTGGGTAGCTGCCTCTCTAGGACAAGATTTAGTCTGTGCGGGGACTTGGAAGTCCCTGCCAAGATGGAGTGTACGTGCCTTAGCTGTTCCCAGGTGGTGAGGCAGAACCGTAGGCTGCCAAGGTCTCAAAGATAAAGGGCAACATGAACATGCTGATCACAACTTGCCGGTGTGGAGAGGGATGGGGCTGCCGTGGTCTCCGCTTTCGTGTGATGACTGCAGAGCAGCATCACTTCTGCTAGTTTTTCAGCCCCATGGCTGCATGATGAGGACAACAGCTCCAGGCTGCGGCAAGCCTCTCTTCACACAGGAGCACTAAGGAAAAATAGCCGTACACAGGCAGCAGCTCCAAAGAGGCTGCTCTGGAGGCAGTCGCAGGTCCTTCAGTCCTGGTTTTCACTGAGCTCCCAGGGCATGGTCCTTTCCTCAGGGGGTGTCTGAGGGGGGCTAGCTACTGGGATTACACTCCCGGCTTCCAGCCAGACCAAGCCTTTGCTGCTGCTCCAAGTTACATTTCCACATCTGGATCATGTTGGGGTGATGTAATGCTGGAGGCTGGAGCATGACTCAGTGCAAAGTCAGACTCAGTGCAACTGGAAATGGTGCCAAATGTGAGCGTGAAAGGCACAAACGGGTTGTGGACAGGGAGGGAAACTTTGTAAGCAGGGTGAGCTGCTGCCGTCTGTGAGTCTGGTGCTTTCAGCTGGACCTGCATTACAGCAGAATGTGATGCATAGGGACTGACAGAGAAGAGCAAGGAATTTAGGAGATGACTGACAGAGACTGAAAAGCCCAAATGAAAAAAAGATTTTGACCAATCAAGACTACAGAAGGACTAGCGAATGACCATTAAAAACAAGCACCGGAGATCCCGTGTGTCAAATAGAGCAGTGTTTCATACAAAGCCACAGACCCAGTGACTGAGCGGTATCTGTAAAGGTCCAAAACCAAGGCATTCTGTCAAATGATCTCCACAGTGTAAAATACTCTGGCGGGGTGGGTGGGGTGTGTGTGAGGTAATTTGTGTTACATTTACCTGACCTTATTGGCCATTTTCACCTATGGTCAGGAGAATACAGCCGAGCGCTCTGTATGTTGAAGGAAAAAGGCTGTTCTTCTAACCAAATTTCCTTTCGTGTTCTTGTGTCATGGCGTCTGCAATTTTAGTAGGCAGGTATGTTTTATTCTTAGTATGAATAGGAAGTTATTTCATGTTCATCATCTATGAGAGCCCAGAAAATATTAAATGTTTCCCAGACTATTAATAAACTCAAGTATTAGTTGCCTTGAGAAAGAATCTAACCCTACGAACCATTGATTGTACAGTTAACAAATGCAGATGTGAAGCACTATTAGCAACTGGTCATTTTCTCATTAGCCAGCAGCTCCCCCAGTTCAACAATAATTTTGAAAAATCACACTCCTCATGCGATAAAGCCAGGCTGTGCTTCTGGTTCTCCTTTCCCAGGATTGATGTCATTCCTCCTCACGCCTACAGAGGATGTAGTTCCCTTAGCAGAGAGGAGCAGTAGTTATCTTCCGTGGACCAGCTACCAGAGGAGGACTGAAACTATATCAAACTTCGTCTCATCCAAATATACTTTTTAGGTCAGGAAAAAAAAAGCGGTCCAACTGACAAGGGAGTGGCAGAAAGCTTGTATCATCATTTCTAATTTTTTAAAAAAATACAATATTTAAAAGCATTTGGTGATGAAAAATAGGCTGGATTTTAGGGGGTTGATTTTTCAGCATGGTTAGGTCTTGCTGTTCTGAAGAACTGATGCTGATCTGAAGAAGTGCTAAGCATGTATAGCCAGACTATAAGCTTTGGAAGAAATCAGCACGAGTGGTACATGTTTTTCATCAGATCCTGGACAATTTCCTAAAATTAACAGAATTATAAATTATGGCAAATTTGACAAATTTGCTTTAACATGAGTTATGATCCACTTCAGCCTGTAGCCATAATAGGGCCTACAAGGATTTGATTTGACAAATGTCAATAAATGTCTGTTATCCTTTTCACGCTTTCCTACTGCAGATCTGCAACTGCTCCTGGGTTCTTTCTCCACATTTAGAGATCACGGTGAGAGGCAAGGCTCAGCCAGACTGCAGGCAGGGCACTGCTGTGGGACCTCAGTGCTCTCCCTCTGCCATGCTTGCAAGGGCCAGGTTTGGATTTTGGTCATTTTGAGCAACTGAATTGTTCTAAGAAGAAGACTGAGGGCAGTGAACCTGAACACAGGTTATAATTAGTAGCAGCTGTGAAGATAGAAGGCAGCTTGAACTGTAAATCCTTAGCAAATGTGGTTGAGCTGTTTGGCTTTCTATGCTATTAAGCATTTTGTCAATGCCATCTTACGACAGCCTCTGGTACTGCAAATGCAACATTTAAGACAAAAAAAAAAAGTAAATGCATGGGGGAAGCAAATCTGAGTTTACCACCTTGTGCTCAGGGACCAAATGCTCAGGGGCTGCGGAAACATGCACTAAAGACCACTGGCCTGTCTCGGGTATTGGAGAAGTACTGGGTGCAGGAACATCCTACTGACTACCCATGAGGTTATGAAAAGTCTAGCATGTGTAAAGCTATGTCTCTGTTGGGGGAAATAAAACACACAAGTGGAATTATTGCTTTTGCTTCAAATTTTCACAGGAAAATGTCAGCGGAAAATTTCAGCGGTGTTGGCATGCATTACGATACCATGCAATTATATTATATTTTCAACTAAAATGTCAAGTGATTGGCAGATGAGGAGCTAACATGCTTGGAGGGCAAGAGAAGTGCATTTCTGGCCAAAATTTTCTTCAATGGAAAACGTGACTCTGCTGATCTGTTCACCTGTGGTTCCACAGGAGAAAAATGCAGCTGAAAATCTCCTTTTTCTCCTGCAGTGAGAGGTGTGCTTCTAAAAAGGCAGAAGTAGGGGATTTTATGCCTATGCAGTGGTCATATATTGTCTCTCTAAGAAAGATTATAGGTGTAGATGCAACAGGCAGTCCTTGCCTGCGGTCTGTTAGCAAAGTGTGTGTGCACCTGGCAAGGAGGGATGGATATGGGCTAATTTAGAGCCAGATTAAAGCTTATAAATGTATTTTAAAGATGTGATGCTCATAACATGCTATCCTCATTTCATGGCCAAAGGCAAAGATGTTTTCAATGTCACTGGGAAAGTGGAAACGAGCTGATAGGAGATGGGAAAGTCAGGGCAGCTTCATGGTGTATAAAAGCTGCTACTGGGGGGGTGCTCTAGGTAGATGAACTATTTGTCTGAAATATATTCGCCTTCACATTTTGCTCCTAGATTCTCATACGGGACATTTTTAGTAGTCTTTTGTATAATGGTTGTTTGCAGTATTATAGGTGTGTAACAAAAGAGCTGGAGAGAGGAGAAGGGAGTTTGGATGAGACGGGATGTGGAGCAGAACCTCAACCTCGCTAACCACGGCCATGTCTGGTTCTGCCCTCTTCTTCTTCACGTGCTGATTGATTAAAGCCAGAAAAAGGATTCTCTGCCTCTGATTTTAAGAAGTAATGCAGCTGCAGTTAAGCACGTTTTGGTTGTCCAAAAGTCAAGCCTGGCCTGAAAGATTACACACAACCGAACCACCCTCACCCAGGCAGCTCTGCTGTCATTCTGCGAAGGAAAAAAATCTGCTTAGCTGTTGCCCATATGCAGTAATTGCAGGAAAAATCGGAAGAAAAATGTATTTCCTCTCGCGGCTAGGATGTGCCATGGCTTTCCTTGGTCAGTGAACTGCTGAATTCAGCCCTGTTTTATGGGTCTCTCTGACAACGCTCAGTGAGATCCCAGCCAAGGGCTTTCATGTCATGACAACCTGTATACAAGACAGCTTGGATCCCTCACTCTTCTTATTCCTCTCTTTCTTGGGAGGGAAAAATGCTTGTGGCCATGAGTTTAAAATTATTTCAAAGGTTTGCTATTGCTTTAGGCGCGGTAGTAGCGGACAGCGGCCTAGCACGGGCACTGCTGCCCGCACTAAAGATGGCGGCGGCGCTGCCCCGGAAGGGGCGGCCGGACCGGGCCGCGGGGTGAGGGAGCGGGAGGGCGGGTTTCCCCAGCCCGCCGCGGCCGTGCGGGGAGCCGAGCCCAGCCCAGCCGAGCCCAGCCCAGCCCAGCCGGGCGCGGGGGTGCCGGCAGCCGCCGCCATCGCAGCCCGCATGGGGCGGGCGGGGCCGGGCCGCGGCGCGGCCTGAGCAGGGCAGG